>CM063706.1:27478727-27605875 GCA_032441835.1 Slavum lentiscoides
GACCCCGGTAGGAGAGCCTTCCGGTGAGGAGCCGGAAGGATTAGGAATTCGGTGCGTGGTCGAGGAAGGCGGCGATTTCTTCCTCGAGGTCGTCCTGCGGGATCTGGCTACTGGTTGGGTCGCCTTCTGTCTCCACCGCATCTACCTCCATCTTTGCCTCCTCACTGGTCGATGGTTGTTTGGTCCCCTCCTTCTCCGCATCGGCTTTGGGGGACGTGCTGGGCGTTTCGGCTGATGTGGCGTCCGACTTCGCCAGCCGGAACTGCTGTGATGGCCCAGACTTCTCTTCCTCACTCCCTCGACGCATCTCCGCCCTCTTCTTCTGCCGATAGGCTTCAAGACGAGCGGCGGACTTTTTCTTCGCCGACGGAGTGGCTCGTGTTGCCGTGGTTTTGTTCCCTGACGTTTGGGTTTCCGGCACATCTGCTCGTGGTCCTTGACCACGACAAGCCTGAGCTGGCCCAGCTCGTCGTGGAACTGGCGGTTGTTGGACCCGCGGCCCCTGGTTCGTGGGTGGTCCCGAACGCGGCCCTTTTCCTGGGACGGGTGGCGCTGGCATGTTGGCGACACAGGCTTGCCACCCTCGCAGGAACGCTTCCCACAACACCGGGTGTTGTTGGAGTTCCTCCGTGGTGGCCTGTTGGACCTGCTGTTATGTTAACGGATATCCCAGGAAGCGTCCTCCCAAGTTCTGGAGTAACCGCTGCCCCTCCAGCTGGTTTCTCACCAGGGCCTGGAGCTTTTGCCGGTAATTGTTGATGGACGATGACCGGGAGCTCGCTGAATTTCCTCCACCTTGGCTGGGGTTGGCTGCTGGCTTGACCATACTGGATTGGAAAGGAGCATGGAATAAATGATTAAAATTTTTTTTTCCTTTTTAATGCTTTCGCTGAGGTGTCATTTGACCCTCAGCGTCTCCTTTCGCAGAGTGGGCTGCTTTTAAACACGAAACATGGAGTTTTCGGGGTGGAGATTGGTCAGTAAGATAAACTCCTAACCCTACTCGTTCCACCAATCGAACAGGTCCTAACCATTTAGGCGCAAAACCTGCGTGAAACCCCTTGTCCGTGTTTGAGAGGTGATGAGCTTTGTAATAAACCCAGTCCCCAACATCGAATTTTACTTCGGGTTGTGTAACTGTTTTTACTCTTTCTCTTTGAGCTTCCAAAGCTTTCCTCTCACATACTCGTCTACGTTGATTAACGTCTTGCGGCGAAATGGTTGGAGGGTTGATCAGGGCCCAGTCGCCTGGTCGTTTGGCTTCTCTACCGAGTACCAATACCGACGGCGGGAACCCTGTAGCCTCATTCAGCCTATTTCGAATTGTGAAGAGTATCGACGATAGCTGTGTGTCCCAAGAGCGATGGCTTTCTCCCAAAAGGTGGGCTCGCAATCCTTTCTTCAGCTCTTGGTTCCGGCGTTCGACGGGGTTCGACCTAGGGTGGTACACAGGAGTGGCCCATCGGCCCCCCATCGGTCGAGTGCTCTGAGCATTTCTAAAGAAGTAAACTGTGTACCATTGTCGCTAAGACACACACGAGGGTACCTGAACCGTGAGAAAAATTCACGTTCAAGTGTTTGCACAATTGTCTTAGAAGTACCGGTGCCTAATGGATAAGCTTCTACCCACCTACTAAAACAATCAGTTGCCACTAGTATGTATGTTTTGCCCCTCCCTGTGCGCGGGTAAGGGCCCATTAAATCAATACTAATGACCTCCCAGGGCTGTCGCGGTTTTCTAGACCTCATGGGGTCTGATGGTTTGGAATTTAGGGCTTTTGTACAAGCGCATATGTGGCATGCACCAACATATTTTCTCACCTCGTTTCTCATCCCCTTCCAGTAAAACCGTTGTCGAATAGCCCTGAAAGTTTCCTTCCACCCTGGATGACCGGCCAGGGTGTGGTCATGATACCTCCATAGAATATTGTTTGACTTATCTAGGGGTATTACGATTGGAAAGGAAGAACTATCATTGTATTTTTCAATCCTTTTCTTGAGAAGATCACCCACCATCACGTATGATTTTAGTTGGGCTTTCGATCTTCGAGTATTGTTAGCTGGACAGTCGGCGGTTATGTTGTCCATTATTGAACGAACATACTGATCGCACGATTGCCATTCTTTCAATACCTCTTCAGAAAATGGTGCGTCAGTGGTTTCCTCCTTATGACCTATCAGAGAGAAAACTCTATCTGGAGTGCTATGAATATTATGATGATTTGTTATGGGCACTCCTAATAGGTTCTCGTCAAGTAAGTCCCCGCGATTCTCTAAAATAACGTCGCGTTGTTTGTCATAGTCATTCTGATTCTGTTCGGCTCCTAACAATATTTCCTTTAAAATTAGTTTTGTGGGTTCTGAGTGACTAGTTGATTTTTGGTCAAGATTAGCAGAGCTAGCACCAGATTTGCCCTCAAATGCTAAATTTTTTTGATTGGAAATATCTAGATTTTCGAAACAGAAAGTAGTGTCATCTAAAATATGATTTAGGTCATTTATTTTTGTTACTTTATCCTGAACATGAATGTTGGATTTTGGGTGACTAGTACCAATCTCCGATGAATGTGATGAGTGTTCAGGTAAAGATTTATAAATACTGGTCCCACATATTTTATTTAACGACATTTCTACTGATGACTTATCTGACATTTTTTTAGAAATTTCAACGCCTATCCGTCCCTGTTCTTCTACAGCTACGTTAGTCGATTCAGGTGGTGAATTTTCAAAACTATGAGCTAATAAAATAGGAACTTGGCGCGAATCGTCGGAAATTTTTGATGAACCCGTGGAGTGGACTAAGCTCCGCCGGGTCTCGGTCCATTTCCCGAAGACTTGTTAGGGCATTCATTGTTCCAATGTGGCCCCTTACAGTACTTACATGGGAGGGATGGTTTCCGATAACTTGTAGGCGCAGTTTGAGCTTTGCCTACGGGTGCAGAAGAAATTTTCCCCGAATCACCATATTTGACCTTGACGTGCTGATTTGATTTGTTCTGGGTCTCCGGTTTAATTAAAACCGAGACATCAAGAACTGCAGCTATTCGTCTGAGATCTAAAAATGTAACTGGGTGCTGTAGCCTCGCGTGGATCCGGAACTCTTCTCTCATGAGACCGACGACAGTACTCACTATCTGTGACTCAGAAAGGCCCGTTTGTACCCGACGCGACAACTGATTTTTCTCCAGTACAAATTCGGTCAGTCGTTGGTTTACACCTTGTCGAACTGACACGATTTCTGCACGGAGACGGGACTGAATATTCGGGTTGTCGAATCTTTCGGCGAATTCGCCTTTAAATTCGGTCCACGATAAATCCAGTGCTCTGATGGTTTTCCACCATTCAGCCGCATTTCCCGTCAGTTGTGGTTCTACAGTTCTAACCCAGGCGGATTTATGAATATTTGCCTGCTGCAAAATACATTCCGAATTTTTAATGAAACGTATGGGGTCCTCTTCTTTTTCACCCGAAAATTGAGGGAGAGAAGATCTCGCGGTTTTCAAGTCGTGTATCGGAATAAGCATCGAAAATTGACTATGGTTTTGAGTGGGATGTCCTGACAATTCGTCCACTTCGTGTGTATTCGAACATTTTACAGTACGATCAGGTCGTTCGAGATGTCGCATATTATCGTCAGTTGGCCGCCCGGAAATGTTTGAAAAATTATATTCCCGACGACTCGCAACATTTGGCCCGTCGTAGTCCCAACCCGTGCTATTCGACAACGGCTGGTCGAATTTCGATCTTTCTAATACGTGTACGGGAGCTACCTTGGGAGCAGCCACCCTCGGGATACCCGATTGTCTAACCTCACGTTCGATCTCGCCTAAGCGATCTCGGAGGTAGGGGGTTGGCTGTTCTCCCATATATATTCCAGTTCCATGTACACTAGAAGACGGGTCGTTTCCCTCTCTGTTATCGATAGACTGATTTTTTAGGACTAAGAATCGGCCTAAACGCGCTACAACTGGCAGTACTCCTCGACAACTCGTTTTCGATTTTCGTCACACTCCCTTATCAATTTTTGTTCGTCTAGATAACACGTCATCGCGGTTTCTAGAGCGCTTAATCTTAACTCCAATCGACCTAAAATCGTATTTACCCTCATATCCTGTCTCAGTGCTCCTATTTCCTCACTCGCCATTCGTATCGAATTTATGGTATGGAGGTCCGGAAATTCAGACTGAGAAGGTTCATTGTTAAACGTGGTACCGTGAATATAATCAGTTTCACCCACAAAGTTACTACTCGACAAATCAATCGGTGGATTTTGTGTTTCACGAAATTCAACGTTGACTAAATTGCGCGTCGGGGAGGTGTAACCGTCGTTCCTATTTTCCACTAAATCCGACACCGGGTCATTCGCCGTCGATTGAACATTAATCGTTGGCGTAATAACAATCGGAGGTCGGGGTGGTAACAGATATGTCGACGGGTTATTTCCCTCAGCCTTCACGACAGCTTCAAGTATACATTGTAAGTCATTGCGGGTGCCTGTTAATGGTAATTTGTGGTACGAACATTCACGCCTAATTTCGGTCAACGACATTTCATCTAAAGTTTTACTCATTTTATTAGTTTGTTTACGCGCAGTAATAAAATCAATAATAAAAATAAAATGGGCGATATTTGTATACCACAGTGTAAAACTTTGTCGTGTATATAAGTGTATATTATATTAATTTAAAAAATAATAATAAAAAAAAAAATATTATTCGAAACGTAAACAAAACAAAATACGTATGTAAATAATAACACAGTACTATTACAGTGATTGTTGCCGTTCGTACGTACTTTTATCTGAATGGTATATTACCTGTAATAATAATACCATTCAATTTTATTTCCGCGTTTATCGAACAACGACTGTGGCTGGTTTAATGACCTCGACGCACTATATTTGAGACAGTAATAATATTATATCAATATAATAATTAAGTCTTAATAGTGCGCGACCACTCACCCTGATAATCTATATGTATTTATATCTACGCTTTCTTTTTACTTATACACACGTCTGCCGTGATCGATTCGACCAAATAATAATTTATTAATCGTTTCGATTAACTTAAAATTTTGTCGTATGAAAAATTTCTTTCCCGTACTACTTATTTCTTTGAAAATATGTAATAATAAGTAGGGCAGAATGAAGTAAAATTTCCTTTTCGGTAATTGAGCGGCCAAAAGTACTCTTACCTGGAATCGCTGTTTACCGGGAGTCAGAAATTCCTCTGCGGGGAGCCAAATTTTGTCACGGTGGTATTGCGGGGTGATGTCACTACCGATTAAAAAAAAAAATGAGTTCGTTTACCGATTTCGGTACGGTGGTGTATATTAAACGAATGTACAATGTTTCATGAAATGTTCAGTATAATATTAACGACACGCACACGTATCACTCCGACGCCACAAACAACCTCAACGGCTCGACCGATCGGTCGTTCGCCCGAGAGATATATTTTCGTTATCCTACTATTCATATTTATAATACCCCCAATACGACTTGCGGGTAATCAGCAACGCTGCTTAATTACATTATCGCAATTTATCGTATTATTATAAATATGAATATTTCGCTGTCTATCGCGTCGACGTACCGGAGGCGACGACCTTATAATCGCGCGTAATATAATTACGGTGGTAAAGTATTTTCGTCAATGTTTCGCAGAAAGGGGTGGACAGTTGATAATATTCGGCTCGGTGGTGTAAACGATTCGTTTACTCATACACGAGCTGTGTCAATACAATTGAAAATAGAATTTGCAAGTAGTATTTTCAATACTTTTCTAGAGTATTTGTATTTAAAATAAAACATGTTTTTAAATCATTCTTAGTTACATGATCTATGGTGAAACATAACTTTTGTCATTTTTCGTAATAATTATTTATGATGAGTTGGCAAACTATTTTGATCGTGGGTATCGTTGTATCTTTCATAGCGATGTAGGTAATCCCGATTATACCGATTAGATTGTTATCCCAGGTCGCGACTGGTCAACGTCCATTGCTAATGGTCAACTTATATTTTATATATATATATATATGTTTAAACGGCTTCTCGGATCAGTATTTTGCCGAAAATCGACCGTTTTTATTTGGGCAATAAAAAAAGGAATAAAACAAAATAACGGAAAATTTAAGTGGACTGTATTAAATTTGATGTATGCTAATTTAAAAACATAATAACAAAAAACTTAAATTGACTATAGGGAATTGGGGGACTACATATAGTAAATCACATAATATCCCGACAATAAAAAACGTTAATAAAAAAAAATACATTTACATATGACCGTAAAATATGACCTGAACCTCGATGGAATCCGATTGAAGCTAATTGAACGGTTGATGCGGCGAAAGCGGAAGAAACGGCATTGATGACGACAAATAATGGCGTGGTTGTATCGCGGGCGATGACTTGATGTATATAACACGCGACGTAACGCACTATAGAATATAATTCCGTAAACGATTGCCTTTAATTAGCAATGCGCACGATTAATATAGGGATGGCACGGGTTAGCTTAACCGCAATGCAGCATCCGTACTCACGTCAACAAAATGTTGACGGAAGAAATTGACGTAAAACGAAAATTTCACGATTTACGCGCTCGAATATAAGATCCGAACGGTTACAGTGCGCGCGAAAGACAACAACGAAGAAGCCGCACATAGGAGGCGATATCGCGTTCGCACACGTACAGTTATTTATTATAAATATCGCTGTGACGTCGGAAAAATATATATATATTTATATCGTAACCAATAATATATAAAATAATATTTTTATAATTTTTCTTTCCCGGATGTTACTCCATACTCGTGTGTGCCGTGAATTGTGTCGTCTGTGTTTAATATAATTATTAGTCGCACAAAAAGTTATAGGCAGTGTCAACATGTTTTGGTCAAAGGGTGTAAGTGATTTTTGTTTTAAGAGTCCAATCATTAGTAAATCTAATGTTAAACAAAATTGAATTACAAGTATTTGAAAGTATTTGTAAATACTTTTACTAAGTATCTGTATTTATAATCGAATACTTTTTTTTATTAAGTATTTAAATACTTTTAAAAACAAGTACCTGTATCTGTGTTTGAATACTTTTAAAATGTATCTTTTACAACACTGTTTACTAGTATAACATCAATATACATAAATTGTATTTATATTTTCAATGTACTAAAAAAATATATCTAGGTACGAGTGCAGTTGTCCCAATTGTTATTTTTGTCAAATATTATTTTATATTTGTGATGTTAATTTCATTTTTTTTCTCACACCTTTCTATTAAATGAAGGTCGAAATTTATATTTGATTTCCCGTTTTTCTATTTGTTATATAATCTAACTATTGTGAAGTTTACTGCATTTTTTTGCATTCTTAATTACTTCTACCAAATTACCAACACATTGTAATAATCACCGTGTCTGGAATTTGAAATTAACTATTAATTTGTATCGTATGGAATATTCACATAATAGACGTCAGCGCGACTAGATTGAAATAATAACAATTTTATTATAATAAAAATGTTTGTTATTTGTTATGGAATCTGTTGACAGTTTTCACAAATTTAGAGTCATGTTTCTTTTTACTTTTTGACATTCACAATATTTCGTAATGTAATAGTAGGTTTTAGTTTTAATTCCTTTTCTTAATTTTTATAAACTATGAAATCTAGACGGAAGTAAGTTTTATGCAGAATGCCAAATTTTTGTTAAATGTATCTAAGGTTTTTAATCATAACAATATTTTTATTAATATACAATAACGCTTAAAACTGAGGTTTTATGCAGGATGGTATTTTTCTTCCGGGTTTTTCAGTGTATCATACGCTTATGTATGGTGAGAAAGAGAAGAAAAATGAATAAAACAGCGGAGCGTTATTGTAGACATGTGACACGGATGTGACACAGCGTGCACGCAACTATTTATTTAATATAATATATTTTTCGTGATCAGTGCTGCATTATTTTACATTCTTAATTACTTTTACCATATAATCAACACTTTTTAAAAAGCACCGTGTTTGGAATTTAAAATACTTCAATTAATTTTTATGGTGTGGAATATATAAATAAAAGTCAGAGTTACTACATTGAAATAATAACAATAAAATCAATACTATTCTATTATTACTATACTATTACTATTACTATTACTATTACTATTACTATTACTATTACTATTACTATTACTATTACTATTACTATTATTATTATTATTATTATTATAAATATCTTTTATTTGTGGTAGAATCTCTTTAAAGTTTTCGCACATTAAGAGTTTATTTCTTTCTGCTCTTCTAAATTGACAATATTATGTCATGTAATAAAAGTTTAAAATTTCTATTTTTATTTATTATTTATGCAACATAAAATCTAGTTCCTGGTAAGTTTTATACTTAATTCCAAATTCTATTAATGTCTTAGGTTTTAATCATAACAATATTTTAATTAACATAGAATTACACATAAATTATTAAAGACAATTTTTTTATTTGTTATAGTATAAATTTTGTGATGTTTACTGCATTATTTTGCATTCCTAATTACTTTTACCAAATTATCAACACTTTGAAATAAACTGTATGATTGGAATTTGATATATTTCCATTAATTTTCATGGTATTTAAAATATAGTTGACGGTATGTGGAAGTACAAAGAAATAATTTTATTATTATTATTATTTTTATTACTATTATTTTTATTTTTTAATTAAGGTAGTATCTCGTTTCAGTTTTCGCAAACTTAAAGTCATATTTCTTTCTACATTTATAAATCCTGCGATTTTTTTCCGCCTATAGAAGTCGGGGAAAAAGCCAAAATCTGTTTTTTAGGGCTACAGACGAACAATTTTTTTCCTAGTATAACCGAGCAATGTAATCGGATAGGGATTACTCGTATAGATTCGAGTGGGAACGTAGTAAAAAACGTGTATACGATACCTACGGGTTCTTATGAGTTAAACGAATTAGAGGCGGTAATTTAAAGAATATTAGGAGACATTAGGTTCGAGTTTAATGCGAACAACAACACGTTAAGATGCGAAATGAAATGTAGCGCTATCGTAGATTTTTCCGCGGAGAACAGTATAGGAGCGTTACTAGGTTTTAGAACGGATAAATTATACAACGCTGACATACAACATCAATCGGAATCGTTGGTGAACGTGTCCAAAATAATCTGTATGTATATAATATATCGAATCGAATTTGGTCGCGGGCTCATTCAACAACGGGAGACACTGTCACATACTACACGAGTTTTATCCGAACGTATCGCCCGGTTATAAAATTGTAGAAATTCCTAGACATTTGGTATCGTACTATTTTACTCACACGACTATTAGTCAAGTTAGTTTAGCTTTAAAAGATCAAAACGGCGAGTTAATTGATCTTCGGGGAGAACCCCTTTCGATACGGTTATTGATTCATAATGGGTCTCCAATTTTGTAATATAAAAAGAGTCGTATGTGAAAAACCCGTCAGTACAGTAAAAAACGTCGCCGGGGATAAACGTAAAAAATTAACTAGAGCCAATTTAAATTTCCTCCGCTCGATAAATAAATAAATAATGGACGATGGTTACTTGGACGTGACAGAAGGGTATATAGACGATTGTAGGATAACGCGAATCGAATATCATTCGACGTCGGCGCTGTCTAATAACGATGAAGTATGTATCGCTTTACATAACGTGGAATCGTATACTCTTCCCTGCGAGAGTTATATCTATATCGAGGGTATGATTGGTAAACACGCGGGCGAAAACTTTCGTTTCGTGAACAACGGTTTGGCGTTTCTCTTTTCCGAAATGAAGACATGAAGTACGAAATAAACGGCGTACAAATTCAAAAAGTCGTAAACCCGGGTATAACTTCCATGTTAAAAGGATATTGTTCGTATAACAATTCGGAAATATCGCGCGTTGTAACTCGGCGTGGAGTGTTGACCTTGATAATGCAAATCGAGATTTCGTAGAAGCGTACAGTTTCAACGGATGTATTAACCTTAAAGACTTGTTCTGATTTTGCGAGGATTATAAACGTATTTTATAATACTAATAGGAAAAACAGTATTAATAGGCCGATATCGCATTTCGACCACTGAGAGATTAAAAACTTGAAAGCTTATTTAAATTCTGACGCGTTCCCCTACGAAGATTTTCAATGCGATTTTATGAAAAATTAAATAGCTACCTGTGCTACCTTGCACAGATTTTATGCGGAGTTTCAAAAGACGTATTACTGTGTCGATAACGTTACACCTTTATTGGACAGAACCAGTTTCGAAAAACAAGCTCCACTCGTAGTTGTCGATATGAGTAGGCAAAACGACAATGTAAAGACGTCAACCATGGGCCTCAGGATCGAACTCGAAGCCAACCAGACTTTCCCGGAAGCCACGTCGGCGTGTTGTTTAGTCATACATGACCAAATTATAATTTATAACCTCTTCAACGGGGAAGTAAGAATTTTGTAAATAATTTTATAAATAAAAACAATTTTTTCTATTAAATACAAAGTTTTTTTTATCATTACTATATAAAAACAATACAAGAATATAAAATTATTCTCGAAACGAATAAAAGTCGACGGGTGATGGTAGTTGTAATGGCGACAGTGGCGGTTTTGACGAAACTTTTAGGGGGGGGCGATTTAAAATATCAAACCCCTCCTCACATGTGTATCTCTAGTGTAGTTTAGTACGTTGGCAGACAATGGGGGGGCTTGGGGCTTCGCCCCCTAAAAGTTTAGTTAGCCCCCTCAAAAATGGTTTGAAAAATTATAATAATATTTAAATGTATTTATATATAGACATATATCGAGCGAAGCGAGAAAAAATTTTTTTCAATGGCAATTTAGTATACTGTCTTATAGCGACTTAAACCCTCCAATAATTTAACCCGATTTCCGCTAATGCACCGCTATTACTCCTCAAATTGCGGAATCGGGCATTAGCTTCACTGATTAAATAAAATATAGACAAATGTGACAAATTATGCATAAATATGTAAATTTCAAAATACAATTTTTCGAGATTTGTGATAGTGAAGATGACTTATGCTATTGTTTTTGAATTTTTTTACTTTTTGTCACAATAATATTAATTTTTGTGTGTTTATTTAAAATATAGATAATTTGAACTAACAAAAAAATTTAATTATGTGCTAAAGCATCTCAGCCATCGAGCAATGAATTAAACTAAATATTATTATTATTATTATTATAAAATAATAATTAAAAACACAATTAGAGTAAAATATTTCGTAATGAAACTATTTTCGATATTTTACTAATATTATGACGTCGCATACGAGCGACTATTTTTTATTGATGGGCTAAAAAGAATGTGATAATGAGCCGAGGGAGTTGTGGATGTTGCTAAGGGGGAATTACTTAGATAACGTTTCAGAATTTTGTTATTACTATACATTTGAAAGTAATTATACATTATTGCATTCAATAAATCGATTCTGAGTGGAGCTCCGGTGTAATATTGCACTTATTTGTCAAAAAATTTACAGTAGCGACTAATAAACAAAATAAATTGTGACTTATGATTTTCAAGATTTTTTGAATATATAGTTGAAATAACGTAGGACTTATGTATACAATTTGCAGCCCTTAAAACAAAAAATTTCCTCATTTTACGACTTAAATAGCTCAACATCTAATAATTATTGCTAATAACAGCCCGGAATCGAATGACATTTTTTTACACACACACACACACACACACACACACACACACACACACACACACACACACACACACACACATATTCGGTGTAAATTTCAAGAATCTTGGACCATTATTTTAGTAATTTTTTGTACTGCTTTTAAAAACTATATTGAGATAGTATGGTTTTTTTTCAATTGTATGGGTTCATTTAATAATTACGCATAAAAGGAAACTATATTGAGAAAATTCAAAAACGTTTCAAATAAAATACAAACTAGATGGCAATTTTCTACCGGAACTTAACACATAATGAGATCATTCGAGCATTCTTTCTAATAAAAATTAACATCCTTGTAAAACCAATAGCAATAGTAATTGTCTGAGTTTTATTACTATAGAGAAAAAAAATCAAATAGTTATTTGTATGCATACGTATTATGTGTAAAAGTAACGTCCAGGGGGGGGCGATCGCCCCCATCGCCCCCCCCTAAAAACCGCCACTGAATGGCGACGGTGTTCTGAATACTCTGGGTCCATCGTACTCGTCCTCGGCTCGCATGTGAAAACACGGCGGTGAAAATACGTCATACATCTAACAAAAAACAAACCGATTAGCGTCGTCGCGTAATTTCTATTAATTATTCACTTACTTCTTTCTCCTTCACGCTGATCGATAATTGTTCCGTAGCGTATAATTTTATTTGACTAACGTAGTTACGCTTGTACTTCGACGAATTTAGTAATTTTTTCTTTGGTTCTTCCTGGATTAATATGAGATTTTAAGAACGACGTTATTTGGTTGTGTTAAACGCTACAGTATAATCGTACCATTTGTCCGCGGTTATCTGCAGATAACTTATTGGCGACCGTCTTAGGGTTTTTCTCTTTTACAAATTTTAGTCTCGAGCGATGTTCGATACCGTCCGCATTATTTTACGTGTATTATTATTTTTTCAGTGTCATATTTTCTAATACAATTAAAATTTTTTTGTTTACTACAATTCGGATGTATTAATTAAAGAATATAATTTAATCCGCCGATACATAATTTGGTCCTTCGATCCTGGATGGCTAACGCCTAGGTTAAAAATAAAAATATACACGTGCGGTACAATTGGTTAACGTTTGTGCGTATTTCGTTAAAATTGCAACGTCACAGGACTCTGCGGAGGCACAAAGATTGTAAGGGTTTACAATCAAAGGCGAAATAAGTACAAAACACAAGGTTTCAAAGAAGCAACGAGTAAAAGGTAAGAGAACCAAATACGTTTTCCTATTAATTTTAAGTTTTCTTTTCCTTTCATCTGAAAATTTCCCATCGGCAGTAATAACGAATACACGGTTTAGTCATATACTCGTAAATCGGTAGATAATCATACAACAATACGATTCCATATGTCAGATAAAACTGCTTTAGTGGCCCGCTGGGGCGTGATCAAAGGTCAAATAACGCGTTTATTAAAAGCAGTACAAACGATTGGCGAAAATGAGTATTTGTGTCAGTTGAAGGTAAGAAGGGAAAAGGCTGAGGAAGGGTGGCAAGAATTCCAAAAAATACAAGACCAAATCGAAGCATTATCAACCGATATCGAAATGGAGAAGACTAAGCGGGTGGAATTCGAAGATACATACTTCCTAGCAATTGCTGAGTATGAAAGGTTATGCGATGCACGATACCCCATATCTCAGACCGAAAACATAAGCATACCTAACAACCAAAATGTCAACAATATTATAGGTCAACATTTGGTAAATAGAAACAGTAGGCCCAGCAATGGAACTTATCAGCCTTCTGTTGTAAAATTAGCTGCGTTAAATGTTTCGGAATTCGATGGTGACTACACAGCGTGGTCGTCGTTCAGTGATATGTTTATCGCTTTAATTCATTATAATGAAGCATTGAAAAATGTTCAAAAATGTTTACTATTTAAAGGCAGCGTTGACCGGAGAAGCAAAAAAGATACTACAAGGTTTTGAGATCAATGATAAAAATTATCAACTCACTTGGTACTGTTTAAATGAAAGGTATAACAATAAACGTATACTAGTACAAACGCAGATAAAATCGATTTTTGACTTGGACTCCATTGATAAAGAGTCGTCAATTAAACTACGTTGTTTTATCGACATGTTAACGGGTCATTTAAAAACATTAATAGCAATGGGGTACGATCCATATACGTGGGGACCAATGCTGCTTCACGTCGTCTCAACAAAAATGGACAGTAATACTTTACGTGAGCGGGAAACCATAGCTCCCAAAACGGAAATACCGAAATTCGAAAATTTTATAGAATTTCTCAAGGACAGATTTCGAGTACTAGAAGCTGTCGAGTACGCAAATAATAACTTCGACAAAAGGAATCACGGTTATTAAAAACTCGAAAAATCTACAAACAACCAAAAAAATAAATATTTGCAACGAAGATTAACAACGCATGTAGTTACGCCAAATTTAAAATGTTACAGATGCGAAGGCAAGCACCTTATATACAGATGTTAACAGTTCATCGACGAATCGATTAAAGATCCTCTCAAGGCAGTGCAAGAGTTAAATATATGCGAAAATTGTTTAACGCGTCATACGGATAAGAAATGCAAATTCAAGGGTTGTAAGAAATGTGGCAAATTGCATAACACTTTTATGCATTCATCTGATCTGCAACCATCTACGTCTAATCAATCAACAACAATCAGCACACACGCAGCGATAAATAATCGGACACAAATATTACTGTCAACCGCGATAATAAACGTTTATGATGCAGCAAACAGACCGATTGCGGCTCGTGCATTACTGGACTCTGGTTCCCAAAGTAATTTCATAACGAAACAATTAGCTGTTCGCTTGAACAAACCCATGAGAAAAATAAATTGTTCAGTACACGGGGTAGACGGAACAATTAGTAAATCATCGAATGCGATAACGACGAGGGTTCAATCGATTACAACCTCGTATCGCGATGTATTTGAGTTTTTAGTATTATCATAAATTACGTCAAACCTACCTGCAGAGCATCTCGACGTATCTAAATTAAAACTATCCAACCATATTAAATTGGCCGATCCGTCGTACTCTGTACCCGGGAAAATTGATGCGCTCATTGGAGCAGAAAGATTTTACGAATTATTGAGTGAAGGCGATTTTAAATATTCTTCTGAAGGGCCTATATCCAAAAATACGGAACTGGTTTGGGTCGTTTCAGGTCCCGTAAAAATATCAGCACCTTTTAAAAGTCATTCGTCTTTTTATTTAAGGCCAGACAATTGAGGAACAAATTGCTAAGTTTTGGAGAATAGAAGAATATCCTTCCGGTAAGGTTCTAAATATGAGAAAGGTTGTGTCAAACACTTCGATGATAATGTAAGTCGCGGACTTGACGGTAGATTTATTGTTAAATTACCGTTTATATACATTCGTTATATGTTGGGAGATTCGCGAAGTATTGCTCTTCGTCGGTTTTTAGAATTAGAAAAACGGTTACAAACTAATGAATTATTAAAAAAAGGATACACGGAATTTTTAGATGAATACGCCAAACTAGGTCATATGGAAAGGATATCGAGTGCGCAATTAAAAAACGATGACGAGTCTTACTTTCTACCTCATCACGCAGTGCATCGAAGTAGTAGTGCAACGACTAAAACCCGCGTCGTGTTCGATGCGTCTTGTCAGACAACTACTGGTCGAATTTTAAACGACGTTCTGCATAAAGGACCGCGGTTAGGTAAGACGCGTCTATCCAACAAGATCTGGTTTGTATCATTGCCAGATTTCGGACTCATAGATATGCGATATCAGCCGATATAGAAAAAATGTACAAACAAATCTGGGTAGACGATAAAGATACGAATTTTCAAAAAATATTACGGAGGCCTAATCCAGAAGAAAATATAGAAGAATATCGTTTAAAAACGATAACGTACGGTACTAAGCCGGCTTCATTTTTAGCTACGTCATGTCTCAAAAGATTAGCCGAAGAAGAGACTGATGTATGACGTTTAACTTATCAAGCGATTGTTAACGACTTTTATATGAACGATTTGTTGAGTGAGTCGGATACCATCGAAAACGCTATAGAATTGCGTGAAGAAATCATAAGCGTAATGAAAAAGGCAGGATTTTTTTAAGAAAATGGATATCAAACGAAAATAAAATACTACAAGAAATTTTTAATTTAAATAACGATTAAATGCAAATATTAGACTTGAATGAAAGTTCTACGAAAACGTTAGGTTTATTTTGGAACCCGACCTACGACAACTACAATTACGAAGTCAAGGCTTACTTAAACGATACTATTTCCATTACAAAACGAACAATTCTATCATTGATAGCTACATTATTTGATCCATTAGGTCTTATCGGACCGGTAATTACAAAGGCTAAGCTTATAATGCAATCGCTCTGGAAATTAACGACCGACTGGGACGATTCATTGCCGATAGATATACGAGACGAATGGGCCGCGTATCGCAGCAAACTGCCTGGTTTAAACGATATCAAAATACCCCGACGTATAATTGCTTGCGATAATCCAGAAATTCGATAGTTCAAACCGGTGTGTGTTATTGGTTATCGATGATTGATACCGGTTACTATTAAGACACAGATTATTTTGTACCGGTTTGAGAGGAAATTCGTTGTAATGATTGGAATACTCACTCCAAATGTGGTTATCAAATGTGGTTCACACTTTCATAGCATTTCTTCTATAAATAAAACCCTGTGCCTATGTTTATGATTTCTTATCTATGTGATAAGTGACACGATATAGTCATGTAGGGGAGGAATCGTTAATAGGAGGGGATACCATCAGTACCGGTATTAGTAACCACATCGACGATTCGGTCAGGAAAAATTTAACCGGTATCACTAAATTATGGAACCGGTTGCTTTTAAGAATTTCTAAAATTCACACCGGTACCATTTTTGAGGGGAAATTCATACCGGTTTGAACTATCGAATTTCTGGAATGTGTGTGCGATACAGGTGCACGGGTTTTCGAACGCATCAACGCTAGCTTGACGTTTATATCTGCGCGCAACGAACACATTTGGAAAACACTATTCTCCACTAATAATCGCGAAATCTCGTGTCGCACCGTTGAAAACGATTAATAATACCCGAATTAAGATTAAATATACATAGTAAATATTTTTGGAGAGACTCGACGATCGTTCTAGCTTGGTTAAGATTTGAATCGTCGCACTGAAAGACTTCTATCGCGTACTGTGTGGGTGAAGTGCAAGAAAGTACTTTACCGTCGGAATGGCATCATATAAACGGTTCCGATAATCCGGCAGATATAATATCACGTGGTTGTAATCCGTTACAACTGAAAGATAACCGTTTGTGGTGGAACGGTCCGTCATGGCTGATAGAAAACGAATCACGATGGCCACTGAAAAACGATGCAAATGTAGAAATTAACGTACCAGAAGCTAAGAATGCCGAGACAATAGTGTCTACAGTAACGAGTACAGACGACGAATTTCAGTTAATAAATAAATGTTCGTCATTAAAAAAATTATATCGAATAACAGCTTATATTAGGAGATGGAAATCGGTCGCATTGGATAAAAAACATTTCTCACAAAATATTAACGTTGATGAAATTCATGGCGCCGAAATAACAATCATTAAGTTAGTTCAAGGTAAATATTTTAACGCGGAGATACAATCCCTACGAAGAATGAAAACGGTAAAAAAGGGTAGTCGTTTATATTTTTTAAATCCATTTATCGATTTGAACGGTGTTATACGCGTGGGTGGTAGATTGTAGGAAGCGAGCTCTTTAAGACCCGATCAACGTCAACCGGTGGTTGTTCCAGCTTTAGGACATTTCACAACATTGCTATTTAGATACGAACATGAACGTTTATTACATTCTGGACCGCAAGCTCTTTTAGCTTCACTGCGAGAACGATTTTGGCCTCTAAACGGTCGCAATATCGCACGTTTTATCGCTCATAAATGCATACGTTGTTTTAATAGGTCAAACCGACGGTCGTTGAACCCATCATGGAAACTTACTGAAACACCGCGTTGAACAAAGTCGCGTTTTCGGAAACTGTGGAGTGAACTTCGCCGGACCGATAATAATTAAATCTAGTTTAAGAAGAAAGGCCTTGACTTTAAAGGCGTATATATATGTATTCATATGTTTTTCTACGAAAGCTGTACATATCGAGGTGGTTGGAAATTTAACAACAAATTACTTTTTAGCGGCGTTGCGTAGATTTTGGTCTCGTCGTGGTATGTGCCGTAATATATATTGAGACAACGCTACCAATTTCGTAGGAGCCAGTTGACAAATAAAAGAATTAAAAAGATTATTCTTGTCTATTGAACATCAGCTTCAAGTTAAAAATCATCTCGCCGAAGTTCATGTAAAATGGAACTTCATACCTTCTCATTCGCCTCACTTTGGTGACTTATGGAAGTCATGAGTGAAGTCTATTAAGGGTCACTTTGGTAAGTACTTGGTCAATGCTATGTTGACATACGAAGAATTGACTACCGTGTTAGCGCAAATTGAAGCTTGTATGAACTCTAGGCTTTTATTTCCGCTTTCTTCCGATCCCAATGATTCATCCGTCCTGACTTCTGCTCATTTCTTAGTAGGAGGTTCTCTTACTAGCATACCGGAAGTCGACGTAACCGATGTCACGCCGAATCGTCTTCAGCGATGGCAGCAAGTCACTCAACTTACGCAGCAGTTGTGGAACTGTTGGCGGCGCGAGTACTTAAATCAGCTTCAGTACCGACGCAAGTGGCAAAGAAATCATCCATCTAATCTCTCTGGGAACTATCGTGCTTATCAAGGATGACAACCAGCCGCCATTGAAATAGAGACTTGGCCGAAAAACTGCTCTTCATTCTGGAAATGACGGAGTAGTCAGAGTGGTCACTCTATGGACAGACCAAGGAGAAACTCGTCTTGCTGTTCGTAATTTGTGTCCTTTTCCTGAACCTACTTAAATACATTTTTTATTTTATTCGTTTACAAATTATTTATTATTTCTATTTCACTTATTTATTATTATTATTATATATATACACGAGTATGTATACAGAAGGTTCTATGTCATTATAAACGTGTATACACTTATTGTCAATATTATTATCTTTATATTTGTAATGTTAAGCTTATTACTATTTATTATTATTATTATTACTATTATTAGTTATTATTCAATGTTATATAATTTATCAAAATTTTACTTAAAAAAAATGCCGGGCGGTATGTTAAACGCTACAGTATAATCGTACCATTTGTCCGCGTATATCTACAGATAACTTATTGGCGACCGTCTTAGGGTTTTTCTCTTGTACAAATTTCAGTACTTTATTACTATACTTACTATACTTTATTAATGATCTTTTCGGTTGAGTAATAAGCGAAAACCCTCTCGTATTTTCGATTCTATAACGAGCGTGTTCTCACCGCGGTAAATCATGTTCGTTAATTTCACGTCGTCGGTGTTTAAAAAAACGATTTTCCACGTTCAAGGCGAAAGAAATACAAACGATAAAATATTACCCAAATATACGACTTAAAAGATCGGTACTTGTGCCGATATATCTCGACGGTGTGATAATGTGTACCACGGCTTTGAATTGCTGTTCCGGGTCGATTCCGATGTGTATACATTTCCGTTCGGTAAAGTCCAGTACAAACACGGATGGGTCGATCAACGGGCTGGACGGCGCTGACGCGACGTACTTGTACTTTTCAGCTATCGTTACATGTTCACCACTCGGAGAATAACGCGAGACTGACGCGCGCGTGCTGAAAATACACGAATTACGTGAAACAACGGCTAAAATGCGTGTTGCGTCAAATGGTGTAATCACCCTCGCGTAAATAAACGCATGTTTCGTAAAATGGCGAAACCACGGTCGTGTTAAGAGTAGTAAAATACATGATGTTGGTTAATCAATTTTTGGAATTTAAAATATTGCAATTAATTTATATGATATGTAATATAAAATATAATTTTATTATTATTATTATTGTATTATTATATTATTATTATTATTATTATTATTATTATTATTATTATTATTATTATTATTATTATTATTATTATTATTATTATCATTATCATTATCATTATCATTATCATTATAATTATCATTATCATTATAATTATTATTATTATTATCTTATTATTATTATTAAATATATGATATATTGATTTCACTTTTCCAAAACAATTTTTCTTGTTTTATTTCTTTCAAAAGTTATTTATGACATTAATTTACACTATTTGCATTCCATTCTCAAAAATATATAATAAACAAAATCCAGAAAAATATGTGTTTTCCAGCATTCCATAAAGTCAACACAATAATACTACACTGCACTACAGATGTTTGATGTATTTTAATAATTCTTTCAGATGCAGGATTTCCACTAACACGTAAGTTAAATCCAAAACCACAACATTGATTAAAAGAAATTTATATTAACATTATACAATTATATAACTTAAATTTTGAATTTAAATTTGCCAATTTTATCAGTATGCTCCTTGTTTGATAACAAATTTCATTTAACGATTCAATATAGTTAAAAAAATACAATGAAAAAAAATTTTTTATAACAATATTTTTATTAATATTTATAATAACGTTATAAACTGAAATTTGTATTATCCTAAGCTTTTAAATAAAAATTAAATTATTTGACGAATTTAATTGGATGAATAGTATATCATCAATATAATTAATATAAATAAATTTTATTTTTATCCTTAATGTACCAAAAAGTATTTTCTGGGTACATTTGTCCCAATAGTTATTTATGTCTTTAATTTTATTTTTGTGATGTTCTATGCATTTCTCCCTCACACCATTATATTAACCTAAGGTCGAGACTTATATTTGCTTTCCAGTTTTTTTATTTGTTACAATATAATTTTTGTGATGTTTATTGCATTCTTTTGCATTCTTAATTATATTTACCAAATTATCAACACTTTGGAATAAACTGTATGATTGGAATTTGATACATTTCCATTAATTTCCATGGTAAATAAAATATAGAAGAAGGTATGTGAAACTACATTGAAATAATACGATGCTAAATTTAGTACAAATAAAAGAATATAATATGTGTAGTACATAATTGTTATGTGTGTATTGCTTAAACATACGTGTTACAAATAAAATTAGGTTATTCATAATCACTTGGAGAATATCGCTGAGGCAGTCTCCTAATTCTAATAGGTCTAGGCGTTTTATCGTTTGCTATGGAATTTTGATCTGAAATAGGTTGAGTGTTTTCCAAATTTACATTTGTGTTACTAGTGGGTATAAGTGAATCTGAATCAGTTGTGGGTGCCAATGATTTGTCTACAAGTAATTGATTACTATGTCTTTTCTAAACGGTCCCATCAGTTAGTTCAACATTATATGTGTTGTTATTGATACAGTGAATGATCTTACCATAGGCGGAAATGGGGGTTTAGGGGGCTAAGCCCCCCCAAATATTTTATAATTTGTATGTATTTTGGATATTTGACTGATTATGACTGGTGTTAAAAATGTTAGCCCCTCCAGAAAATTTAATAGATTTTCGCCTATGGATCTTACCCTTTTGCCATTTACTATTGTTATCTCGATAATCCTTAGCTAAAATATTATCACCTATTTTAAATTGTATTATCCTATTACCCCCATTTTTAATTTGCGTTAACTGTCGTTCGAAAACAATTTGACCAGTATTTGGTATAAGAGCATCGAATTGTAATCGAATTGAACGATCTAACATTAGCTGAGCTGGCGTTTCTCGCGTTGTTGCATGAGGTGTATTACGATACATCAACAAAAATTTTATTTAATTGTGATTGTGCCGTCGAACACTTTTTAAAAAAATTGTTAATTATTTTCACAGCTGACTCTGCAACACCGTTGGATTCCGGGTGAAATGGAGCGCCTGTTAAATGTCTTATATTTAAATTTTTACAATACAATTTAAATTCGACCCCAGTGAAGTATTTTGCACCATCGGTTGTTATTGTTTTTGGAATGCCAAAACGTGCTATGACTTCAGAGAATTTGTTAATGACAGTTTCTGCTGTCATTGAATTTACTGGAAATACTTCTATCCATTTTGTGGTTGCGTCTACTATCATAAAAAAATATTTATTTTGAAATGGACCGAGGAAATCGCAATGAACTCTAGTCCACGGTCTTTGTGGCCATTTCCATGGAGATAAAATAGATTTTGGTGGATTTTGTCTAACCTTTAGATATTGATCACAATTATGTGTAATGTTTTTAATTTCTTTGTCCATTGACGGCCACCAAAAATAAGATCTCGTTAAACTTTTCATACTCGAAGAACCCATATGACAAGAATGTAGTTCACCTAATATATTATTTCGAAATTTTGTCAGTATAATTACGCGATAACCCCATAGTAAACATCCTTGTTCGACTGTAATCTGGGTTTTACGTAAATCGTATGATTTCAATTCTGAATTTACTGAAAAATCACCACTCCAGTCCTCTGTTTTACTATATTTAAAACTTTAGAAAGTGTTGGGTCTCTACTAGTTTCGATTTTTATCTTTGACCAGTCCAATGTAAACGGTAATTGTTCGTGAATAAAATTTATATTAAAACATTCTTCAATATTATTATCGATTGTCGATTTTGAAGTTTTTATTCGCGATAAAAATCTGCAGTATTATTTTCAGATTTAACATATTTAATATCGAAATCAAATAATGATGGAACATAGGCCCAATCTTTGTAATCTGTTCGCAGCGTAAATTGGAATACCTTTTTTTTATCCCCAAATATATATACCTATCAAAGGTTTATGATCTGTTTCTAGCAAAAACTTCCTGCCAAATAAATATTCATAGAATTTTGTTACGCCGAAAATTATGGCTAGACCTTTTTTTTCGATTTGTGGGAATTTGCATTCCGCTTGCGTTAATACTCTTGATGCATAAGCTACAGGTTTTTCTGTTCGATCTGGGTATATGTGAGAAAGTACCGCACCTAAAGCACATGATGATGAGTCTACTACAAGTTTAATCGGAATTTTATGATCATAGTGTGCTAAAACAGGTTTTGATATTAATATTTGTTTGATTTTTTTATACGCGTTGTCGCACTGTTGCGACCAATGCCATTTAATATTATTACGTAGTAGCAAATATAATGGTTTTAAAATATCTGCTGCGTTAGGAATAAATTTGATATAGTATGTTACCAAACCTAAAAACGACTTAAGCATTGTCTTATTAACTGGGATGTCAGCATTTTCGATAGCCTCAGTATGTTTCGATAATGTGTGTAAACCATTTTCGTCTATTCTATGACCTAAATATTCGATTGATTTTTGTAAAAATTTACAAATTATCAACACTTTGGAATAAACTGTATGATTGGAATTTGATACATTTCCATTAATTTCCATGGTAAATAAAATATAGAAGAAGGTATGTGAAACTACATTGAAATAATAATAATAATAATAATATTATATTATTATTATTATTATTATTATTATTATTATTATTATTATTATTATTATAATTGTTATTCTTATTATTATTATTAAATGTATGATAAATTGATTTCACTTTTCCAAAACAATTTTTTTTCGTTTAATTTCTTTCAAAAGTTATTTATGACATTAATTTACACTATTTGCATTCACTCTCACAAATATATAATAAACAAAAATCGAGAAAAATATGTGTTTTCCAACATTCCAAATAGTCAACCCAAAATACTACACTGCTCTATAGATGTTTGATATAATTTAATTATTCCTTAAGCTGCAGGATTCCCACCAACACGTAAGTTAAATCCAAAACCACAACATTATTTAAAAGAAACTTATATTAACATTATAATTATATATAACATAAATTTTGAATTTAAATTTGCCAATTTTATCAGTGTGCTCCGTGTTTGATAACAAATTTTATTCAACGATTTAAAATCGTTCAAAAAACAAAATGAAAAAGAAAATTTTTATCATCAAAATATTTTTATTAATATTTATAGTAACGCTATAAACTGAAATTTGCATTATCCTAAGCTTTTAAATAAAAATTAAATTATTTGACGAATTTAATTGGTTGAATAGTGTTAAGTATTATTAATATAGATAATATAACACAGATACGTAAAATATAAAATGATTCTTAGACGTTTATTATGAAACGAGTATACATAAAGAATGCATGTGTCAGTGTTACACGTCACGTACAGTGAACAGTCCCCACCATATATTTATACAATAATAATATTATGCTTAATATGCAACACCTTTCCCCTTATGAAAATATAAAAATCTTACGATGTTAAATTTAGTACAAATAAAAGAATATAATATGTGTAGTACATAATTGTTATGTGTGTATTGCTTAAACATACGTGTTACAAATAAAATTAGGTTATTCATAATCACTTGGAGAATATCGCTGAGGCAGTCTCCTAATTCTAATAGGTCTAGGCGTTTTATCGTTTGCTATGGAATTTTGGTATGAAATAGGTTGAGTGTTTTCCAAATTTACATTTGTGTTACTAGCGGGTATAAGTAAATCTGAATCAGTTGTGGGTGCCAATGATTTGTCTACAAGTAATTGATTACTATGTCTTTTCCAAACCGTCCCATCAGTTAGTTCAACATTATATGTGTTGTTACTTCATCAAATGTTTACTTAGTGTCTTTGGCACTATTCCAGTGGTGGATAAAATTATTGGATGAATTTTAACTGCAACAATGTCCCACATCTCTTTAATCTCCATAGCTAGATCTTGATATTTTGCAGTTTCTCATTATAGGTCGAGGTGAGATTATGTGAGTTCACTACAGCATAATCAATGAGATGGACTGTTTTTTCTTTTTTATTCCACAGAACAGTATCTGGTCTATTGTGTGGCAGGGATCGGTCCGTTAATATTGATCTGTTCCAAAATAGGGATATTTCACCACTTTCTTTAACAGCTTCTGCCTCGTAATTCCAGTATTCTTTCTTCTGGGATGTAAAATAGCAACTTTCTAGGGCTTGGTGTAAAATTTTTCCCATTCTGTCATGCATCAGTGTGTAGTTCGTTTGGCTGAGTGTTGGGCAGCCCGCCATAATGTGTTGTGTTGTTTCCGATTTGGCTTTGCACCATCTACACATATCATTTTCCAGGGTTTTATCTTTAACAATATGTTTTCTAAAATTTCTCGTTGCATCTACCTGATCTTGAATGGAAATGAAAAACCCCTCTGTTTCTAGAAAGAGTTTCCCCTCGGTGAGCCATTTGAGCGATTGTTCCTTATCGACATAGTTATAACTCAATTCGCTGGGATATCTTCCGTGGAGGACTTCTCTTTCCACCTTTGGATTTTACTTTGAAAGTGTTCAATTTCAAAAGATACATTTCATTTGACAGATTAAGTGTCGTATAGTTTTGATCAGTTCTTACAATTGCTTTCAACATCCCTGACTTACTAGTGTTCTCATAGAAATATTTCCTCATATTACCGACTTGTATAGCATGGAGGAATACAATATCCACGATTCCACGCCCACCTTCCTTGCGTGGCAAGGTGACCCTCTCACAGGAGCTTTTTGGATGGTGCTTGTTGTACCTAGTGAGGGTCGTTCTTAATACTGTTTCTATTTCATCCAAATCGGTCACTGACCATTTTAAAATTCCGAAGGAGTATGTAAGCACGGGAATTGCATATTGCATATTATTATTATTATTATTATTGTTATTATTATTATTGTTATTATTATTATTATTATTATTATTATTTTGTTATTATTATTATTATTGCTATTGTTATTGTTATTGTTATTGTTACTATTACTATTACTATTACTATTACTATTACTATTGCTATTGCTATTGCTATTGCTATTGCTATTGCTATTGCTATTCCTATTACTATTCCTATTCCTATTACTATTACTATTATTTTTATTATGATTATGAGTACTTTTCTTCCATATCTGGCGAGATACCTAATTTTGCAGGCTTGTGGCCAAAACGAAACTGATGGTAAAAGATGGATAAGTGAGAATGAAGGAGTTTTATGTTTCTATTGAGAGATATTTGCAGACTAGTCAGCAAGTATTTAGGATGAAAGCTTTTTGGATGATTGTATATGTAAATGGATTGATATTGAGCGTTTTGAAGCTATTATGTAGATAGATAGGAATGACGCCAGTGGTCGGTACTACTATTATACTCTTACAGGAATGGTGCGAACAGATTAAACTCGCCACTGCGTTTTGAGTTCGATATCAATTTCTGTGTATTTTGCTATCTTCTCTGTGTATGTAGCTTGTAAAAAATATGTATTGGGTATTGCAATATCGATTAGGAAAACAGCTTTTCTTTTCTTGTTATGTAATGTAATATCCGGTCAATTGTGATGAATTGTTTTGTCAGTCATAATAGGCCTGTTTCAGTAAATTTTGTAGTCATCGGATTCTAAAATTATTTCAGTTGTACTCGTATATTTGTAGTATGTCATTTTTTCCTTATTTAATTTGTGTTTGTAGGCTAGGCATTAAGGAACAATTGCAGCTACTCGGTAATGTCTGTGTTTGTAATATGTCTGTGTAATAGTTTTACAAGCTCCGGTTATATGTTGGATGGTTTCAGGACTATGATGACAATGACGGCATAAGTCATTATGTGCAGCCGGGTCCCGAATTATATACCTCCTGAAATTTTTAGTTTCGATGATCTGGTCTTGTTTTGCGATCATAAAACCCTCTGTTTTCGGGAACAGCTCTGCTCGCTGAAGCCACGCGTTTGACGCTATTTTGTCAACGTTCGGATTGTTTAAGTCGAGGCGATGTCTCCCGTGAAGAGATTTTTGTGTCTAGGCATCTATTTTCTGCGCATAGGTGATCTAGTTAAGTTGCATAGCTGGGTCTATCAAGTTAAGTGGCGTGTGTTTACAATCAGCTAGAACTGTGGCTCGATGAAGGGCTGATAGATGTGTTTTAGAATTAAATTAATTATTATTATTATTATTATTCTGTCTATTGTGATTAATAATATTTGTTATTTTTGAAAGAAAAACTTCACAGTTTTCGCACTTTTGGAGTCAAATTTCTTTCTACTTTTTTACATTAACATCGTTTCGTAATGTAATATATGGTTTTCATTAAAATTTTTTTATTTATTTTTTATGGAATGTAAAATCTAGTTAACAGTAAGTTTTGTCCATAATTCCAAATTCCATCAAATATATCTAAGGCTTTTATTTATAACAATTTTTTATTAACATATAGTTGCACTTAAAATTGAGAATTGTATTTTTCAAAGCATTTAAATAAAAATTTAATTATTTGAAGAATTCAATTACTTTACTAGTTTAACATCAATATAAAATATTTTATTTATGTCCTTATTGTTCAAATAAATTTTCTTCGTACATTTGTCCCAATTTTTATTTATGTCATTAATTTTATACTTGTTATGTTAATTGAATTTTTTCTCACAATTGTAAATTAAATTACTTTCATCAAATTATTAACACTTTGTAATAAACTCCGTGTTTGAAAATTGAAATATTACAATTCATTTTTACGGTATGAAATATAAAGATAGACTTTACTGCACTGAAATAATAACAATATTATTATTATTAGTATTATTAATGACATGTATATGTATACAGTCTTATGGCTGTGGTCTTTCTATAAATTTGTGCGGCACCCAGAAAGATTACCATGTCGTCATGAACCTGGCATTGTTCACCACCTGGCCAGGTCTATACTTCTATACCGTCGTTGCCAGGTACATTGGAATGGTGATTGCAGAGCGATATATTTATATAAATATATATATATATATTTATATATATATATGTAGATATCTTTAGATATAAAAGTGTCGATATTTATGTGCTAAGCTATAGGTAACTTTTTGTCACGTGTAAAAAATAAATGAGATATATACATGTACCGATGTACCTGCATACGGTGTAGGTACTCCTGTCATTTTATTATTATTATTATTATCACAACAAAAACACTTCGTAAAACTCAGTGTAAAAAATTGACCAAGTGAAAAAGTAAAGAAAACACATCATTGTATATAACCAATACATCCTTCACTTCACACAACACCTAAAAAACTGTCATTTATAAGATTTTTACGCACTATAAAGTTGTGATATCATGAATAAATGCAAAGTAAATTGAATTTTAATACATTTATTTTGTTTCAATAATTTATTTACTTGGCAAAGAATTATTTACTTCATATTTCATTATTCGACACGAAATAATATGAATAAAATAATTCATTAGGCATAGGTTTTAGGCATAAGGCATAAAGTCTTCATTATTAATTAAAAATATTAAAGTAAATATTTCTATACTTGTCAAAATAATTCCTCACCAAGTAAATAAATTATTGAAACAAAATAAATGTATTTAAATTCAATTTACTTTACATTTATTCATGGTATCACATCTTTATAGTGCTTAAACATCTTATAAATGACAGTTTTTAGGTGTTGTGTGAAGTGAAGGATCTATTGGTTCTATACAATAATGTTTTACTTTATTTTTTACTTGGCCAATTTTTACATAGAGTTTTACGAAGTGTTTTGTTGTGATATCACCAAATTTTGCACCAATACCTCAATACATTTTATTAGTTTTGCCTCTCGAGGATTATAATATAAACAACTTTACCACCACGAGGCCATCTTTCTTTATTAAACTTGTGTAATGACCCTGGTGTAAAGATTCACTGTGGTGGAAAATCGCAGAACATAAATTGTACGTTTTTTCATCAATTTTCAAAGTTGTTGTTGGCAGAGATATTAATGATACGTTATGCATTTTTCTTGTAATATATTTTATTATTTTATTTATTATATTATATAATACTTTATTATTTTTTATATACGTTCAGCGGTAGAGTCGTACGCGAGGTGTAATCAGAGTTAAACTTTAACAATTAAAAGTGTATAGTATTAACTTCTATTATAATAAAATAACCACGTGTTTTAACAACTGGGTATCGACGACGCCACAACCTAACTGCGCTGACGGCGATAACAAAGTGAAATAAATACGTGAATACGTCAAAGTCAAACAGCAATAATGAAACTCATCGTCCCAGTCAGGGGCGTCCCTGACAGTTTTCAAGGGGTGAACCTATTTTTAAATCAATAATCCCCTATGCGTATTTTTCAAAAGTTTGGGCAATAGATTCATCGCTCCGCTAAATGGTGACCATTTAAATTGTTATTAAAAAAATTTATAATTTTATTATACTAAAAAACACGCACGAGGTTCGTCCTCAATAAACTCCGTAACTACTTAACGAATTTTTATTTTAAATTATAAATTATTTTTAAATAACAATTTAAATGGTCACCGTGGTAACTGTTAAACGCCTAGAAACCTAAAATTTCCCGTATTATATATATATATATATATATATATTGAACAAGTTTTCGTTCAAAACTGTGCAGGGGCGCAGCCGGGTAATTCAGCTAGTAATAAATATATTTCTATTTTAATGAACCATTGTAATCGTTATATCAATTCGAGTAAAATTGAAATAATTTTTAATACAGTCCACTTTTAATTACGTGTATTTATCTAGTATATTTTATTTTACGTTTTTAGATTCTTTTGACGTAATATTATATCGTGTCTGTTCACATTTTCGGACATCATTTCAACCGGTCATAATATTGGCTGGAAAATGGTGTAATCATTATTATTATTATTATTATTATTATTATTATTATTATTATTATTATTATTATTATTATTATTATTATTATTATTATTATTATTATTATTATTATTATTATTATTATTATTATTATTATTATTATTATATGATCATAATTAATATTTGTTATTTGTGAAGAAAATTCTTCACAGTTTTCGCACAAATAGAGTTATATTTCTTTCTCCTATTCTACATTTTCTACATTTCTTAATGTAATAAAAGGTTTAAATTTTTTTATTTATTTATTTATTCATTATTTATGTATTTTTTTATTATTTATGAAACAAAAAATATAGTTCCAAGTAAGTTATGTTCAGAATTCCATAGTCTATTAATATCTAAGGTTTTTAATCATAACATTTTTTTAATAACATATAATTATACATAAAAACTGAGATTTGCATTTATATCAGGGACTGGAACCTTAACAAAATATCGGTCCTGGTTCCGGTTTAGGTTCAAAGAAATTAAAAATTTTGGTTATGGTTTCGATTCCGGTTTTCAAAATTTTAATTGTTTTCTGGAGCTGGTATTTACCGGTTCTTAAAAATAGCGGTTAATACCGGTATTTACAGGATCTTCAAAGTACTTATATATATGTGTGTAGAAGTTTATTTATACCCACTAATAATTTTAACATTTCTATAAAATTGTTTAATTATATGTTATATAGTATATCAACACCAGTCGGTCATCGTGAATGTTATGCGAACAAATACATAAAAACGATGGCTTTAGAAGCTATATATATATAAATCTATAGTCGTAGTAAATACCCGTGGTTTAAAGTTTAAACATATGTACATAGTAAAAATCTGTTTTCTGAAAAGTGTCGATACAAAATTTGCTGTTGTTCTGTGGATGAACGTATTTTGTACGTGTGCAAAGTTCAATAATAATCGTACACGAAAAGAATAACGAATGATATTTTTTATGTAACCCGCACTGTGTATGTAATTATTCCCGTTAATAACGTTTTCGTTAACTATTGTCATAGTTAGACAATCAATGCTAGTGTGTGTATTATGAACGAAATTCTTGGAAACACTATAGCCAATGCCTATAATAATCATTAAAGTAAAACAAAATAAATAGTCCGACATATTCTTCATGGTTTTTAAATAATAATTTCCAATTTATAGTTTTCAACAAATTGAAGATTTTGAACCGATATTAACCGGTTTTATGATTACGGAACAATTCCGGTTCCAGATAAAAGGGTTCTGGTACCGGTTACGGTTCTACTTTTATTTTAGGGTTCTGGTTCTGGAACCGGTTAATTTCAGTTCGGTTTCGGCCTCTGATTTATATTTATATGCATATTTATACAGTTAATATCCAATGACGTCATCAAAAACATTACGGCAGCCGATTGTGAGTCATCGACTACGACTTACCGCAATTCTATGCCGACGCCATCTGGTTTACATTAATTTTAGTAACGAATTTTGTAAGGGACTTAGTCCCAGTTTAACAAATTATTTTTATTTTTGACATCTCTATTCTTTCTCTTATATTTAATTCATTAAAATTATTTACATTTTTTAAAAGTTTTACTGATCTGATACTACGGTTGGTATTCAATAAGTAATCCGCAACAGGAGATTTGTTATCTTCTTGTTTTTTGGTATTCCTCAAATGTACTTTAAAACTAATATCTATATGTTTTTGGTGACATCATTGGATGTTAACTGTATAAATAGAGGTGTATATCGTATAACAGTTTTAGTATGTATTTCGCGTTGATGATGACATACTAGTAGTATAAGTATTTATTAAAAGTATTTGTCATTATTTTGTTATCTAAACAACAGCACTATTTATTATTATCAATAAGCATATTTAATTAATTGTAAAAAATACAGTCCACTCGTACAAAGAATAAATCTAGTAATTATTTTACCTATCAAACGTATAACAATTTAAGTAGCGTAACGGAACGCACTGTTTTAAATTAGTGCGTTTACAATTGCTATTGCTATTGCTATTGCTATTGTTATTGCTATTGCTATTGCTATTCCTATTACTATTCCTATTCCTATTACTATTACTATTATTTTTATTATGATTATGAGTACTTTTCTTCCATATCTGGCGAGATACCTAATTTTGCAGGCTTGTGGCCAAAACGAAACTGATGGTAAAAGATGGATAAGTGAGAACAAAGGAGTTTTATGTTTCTATTGAGAGATATTTGCAGACTAGTCAGCAAGTATTTAGGATGAAAGCTTTTTGGATGATTGTATATGTAAATGGATTGATATTGAGCGTTTTGAAGCTATTATGTAGATAGATAGGAATGACGCCAGTGGTCGGTACTACTATTATACTCTTACAGGAATGGTGCGAACAGATTAAACTCGCCACTGCGTTTTGAGTTCGATATCAATTTCTGTGTATTTTGCTATCTTCTCTGTGTATGTAGCTTGTAAAAAATATGTATTGGGTATTGCAATATCGATTAGGAAAACAGCTTTTCTTTTCTTGTTATGTAATGTAATATCCGGTCAATTGTGATGAATTGTTTTGTCAGTCATAATAGGCCTGTTTCAGTAAATTTTGTAGTCATCGGATTCTAAAATTATTTCAGTTGTACTCGTATATTTGTAGTATGTCATTTTTTCCTTATTTAATTTGTGTTTGTAGGCTAGGCATTAAGGAACAATTGCAGCTACTCGGTAATGTCTGTGTTTGTAATATGTCTGTGTAATAGTTTTACAAGCTCCGGTTATATGTTGGATGGTTTCAGGACTATGATGACAATGACGGCATAAGTCATTATGTGCAGCCGGGTCCCGAATTATATACCTCCTGAAATTTTTAGTTTCGATGATCGGGTCTTGTTTTGCGATCATAAAACCCTCTGTTTCCGGGAACAGCTCTGCTCGCTGAAGCCACGCGTTTGACGCTATTTTGTCAACGTTCGGATTGTTTAAGTCGAGGCGATGTCTCCCGTGAAGAGATTTTTGTGTCTAGGCATCTATTTTCTGCGCATAGGTGATCTAGTTAAGTTGCATAGCTGGGTCTATCAAGTTAAGTGGCGTGTGTTTACAATCAGCTAGAACTGTGGCTCGATGAAGGGCTGATAGATGTGTTTTAGAATTAAATTAATTATTATTATTATTATTATTCTGTCTATTGTGATTAATAATATTTGTTATTTTTGAAAGAAAAACTTCACAGTTTTCGCACTTTTGGAGTCAAATTTCTTTCTACTTTTTACATTAACATCGTTTCGTAATGTAATATATGGTTTTCATTAAAATTTTTTATTTATTTTTATGGAATGTAAAATCTAGTTAACAGTAAGTTTTGTCCATAATTCCAAATTCCATCAAATATATCTAAGGCTTTTATTTATAACAATTTTTTTTATTAACATATAGTTGCACTTAAAATTGAGAATTGTATTTTTCAAAGCATTTAAATAAAAAATTTAATTATTTGAAGAATTCAATTACTTTACTAGTTTAACATCAATATAAAATATTTTATTTATGTCCTTATTGTTCAAATAAATTTTCTTCGTACATTTGTCCCAATTTTATTTATGTCATTAATTTTATACTTGTTATGTTAATTGAATTTTTCTCACAATTGTAAATTAAATTACTTTCATCAAATTATTAACACTTTGTAATAAACTCCGTGTTTGAAAATTGAAATATTACAATTCATTTTTACGGTATGAAATATAAAGATAGACTTTACTGCACTGAAATAATAACAATATTATTATTATTAGTATTATTAATGACATGTATATGTATACAGTCTTATGGCTGTGGTCTTTCTATAAATTTGTGCGGCACCCAGAAAGATTACCATGTCGTCATGAACCTGGCATTGTTCACCACCTGGCCAGGTCTATACTTCTATACCGTCGTTGCCAGGTACATTGGAATGGTGATTGCAGAGCGATATATTTATATAAATATATATATATATATATTTATATATATATATGTAGATATCTTTAGATATAAAAGTGTCGATATTTATGTGCTAAGCTATAGGTAACTTTTTGTCACGTGTAAAAAATAAATGAGATATATACATGTACCGATGTACCTGCATACGGTGTAGGTACTCCTGTCATTTTATTATTATTATTATTATCACAACAAAAACACTTCGTAAAACTCAGTGTAAAAAATTGACCAAGTAAAAAAGTAAAGAAAAAACATCATTGTATATAACCAATACATCCTTCACTTCACACAACATCTAAAAAACTATTATTTATAAGATGTTTACGCACTATAAAGTTGTGATATCATGAATAAATGCAAAGTAAATTGAATTTTAATACATTTATTTTGTTTCAATAATTTATTTACTTGGCAAAGAATTATTTACTTCATATTTCATTATTCGACACGAAATAATATGAATAAAATAATTCATTAGGCATAGGTTTTAGGCATAAGGCATAAAGTCTTCATTATTAATTAAAAATATTAAAGTAAATATTTCTATACTTGTCAAAATAATTCCTCACCAAGTAAATAAATTATTGAAACAAAATAAATGTATTTAAATTCAATTTACTTTACATTTATTCATGGTATCACATCTTTATAGTGCTTAAACATCTTATAAATGACAGTTTTTTAGGTGTTGTGTGAAGTGAAGGGTCTATTGGTTCTATACAATAATGTTTTTACTTTATTTTTTTACTTGGCCAATTTTTTACATAGAGTTTTACGAAGTGTTTTTGTTGTGATATCACCAAATTTTTGCACCAATACCTCAATACATTTTTATTAGTTTTGCCTCTCGAGGATTATAATATAAACAACTTTACCACCACGAGGCCATCTTTCTTTATTAAACTTGTGTAATGACCCTGGTGTAAAGATTCACTGTGGTGGAAAATCGCAGAACATAAATTGTACGTTTTTTCATCAATTTTCAAAGTTGTTGTTGGCAGAGATATTAATGATACGTTATGCATTTTTTCTTGTAATATATTTTATTATTTTATTTATTATATTATATAATACTTTATTATTTTTTATATACGTTCAGCGGTAGAGTCGTACGCGAGGTGTAATCAGAGTTAAACTTTAACAATTAAAAGTGTATAGTATTAACTTCTATTATAATAAAATAACCACGTGTTTTAACAACTGGGTATCGACGACGCCACAACCTAACTGCGCTGACGGCGATAACAAAGTGAAATAAATACGTGAATACGTCAAAGTCAAACAGCAATAATGAAACTCATCGTCCCAGTCAGGGGCGTCCCTAGACAGTTTTCAAGGGGGGTGAACCTATTTTTTAAATCAATAATCCCCCTATGCGTATTTTTCAAAAGTTTGGGCAATAGATTCATCGCTCCGCTAAATGGTGACCATTTAAATTGTTATTAAAAAAATTTATAATTTTATTATACTAAAAAACACGCACGAGGTTCGTCCTCAATAAACTCCGTAACTACTTAACGAATTTTTATTTTAAATTATAAATTATTTTTAAATAACAATTTAAATGGTCACCGTGGTAACTGTTAAACGACTGAAAGATAACCGTTTGTGGTGGAACGGTCCGTCATGGCTGATAGAAAACGAATCACGATGGCCACTGAAAAACGATGCAAATGTAGAAATTAACGTACCAGAAGCTAAGAATGCCGAGACAATAGTGTCTACAGTAACGAGTACAGACGACGAATTTCAGTTAATAAATAAATGTTCGTCATTAAAAAAATTATATCGAATAACAGCTTATATTAGGAGATGGAAATCGGTCGCATTGGATAAAAAACATTTCTCACAAAATATTAACGTTGATGAAATTCATGGCGCCGAAATAACAATCATTAAGTTAGTTCAAGGTAAATATTTTAACGCGGAGATACAATCCCTACGAAGAATGAAAACGGTAAAAAAGGGTAGTCGTTTATATTTTTTAAATCCATTTATCGATTTGAACGGTGTTATACGCGTGGGTGGTAGATTGTAGGAAGCGAGCTCTTTAAGACCCGATCAACGTCAACCGGTGGTTGTTCCAGCTTTAGGACATTTCACAACATTGCTATTTAGATACGAACATGAACGTTTATTACATTCTGGACCGCAAGCTCTTTTAGCTTCACTGCGAGAACGATTTTGGCCTCTAAACGGTCGCAATATCGCACGTTTTATCGCTCATAAATGCATACGTTGTTTTAATAGGTCAAACCGACGGTCGTTGAACCCATCATGGGAAACTTACTGAAACACCGCGTTGAACAAAGTCGCGTTTTCGGAAACTGTGGAGTGAACTTCGCCGGACCGATAATAATTAAATCTAGTTTAAGAAGAAAGGCCTTGACTTTAAAGGCGTATATATATGTATTCATATGTTTTTCTACGAAAGCTGTACATATCGAGGTGGTTGGAAATTTAACAACAAATTACTTTTTAGCGGCGTTGCGTAGATTTTGGTCTCGTCGTGGTATGTGCCGTAATATATATTGAGACAACGCTACCAATTTCGTAGGAGCCAGTTGACAAATAAAAGAATTAAAAAGATTATTCTTGTCTATTGAACATCAGCTTCAAGTTAAAAATCATCTCGCCGAAGTTCATGTAAAATGGAACTTCATACCTTCTCATTCGCCTCACTTTGGTGACTTATGGAAGTCATGAGTGAAGTCTATTAAGGGTCACTTTGGTAAGTACTTGGTCAATGCTATGTTGACATACGAAGAATTGACTACCGTGTTAGCGCAAATTGAAGCTTGTATGAACTCTAGGCTTTTATTTCCGCTTTCTTCCGATCCCAATGATTCATCCGTCCTGACTTCTGCTCATTTCTTAGTAGGAGGTTCTCTTACTAGCATACCGGAAGTCGACGTAACCGATGTCACGCCGAATCGTCTTCAGCGATGGCAGCAAGTCACTCAACTTACGCAGCAGTTGTGGAACTGTTGGCGGCGCGAGTACTTAAATCAGCTTCAGTACCGACGCAAGTGGCAAAGAAATCATCCATCTAATCTCTCTCTGGGAACTATCGTGCTTATCAAGGATGACAACCAGCCGCCATTGAAATAGAGACTTGGCCGAAAAACTGCTCTTCATTCTGGAAATGACGGAGTAGTCAGAGTGGTCACTCTATGGACAGACCAAGGAGAAACTCGTCTTGCTGTTCGTAATTTGTGTCCTTTTCCTGAACCTACTTAAATACATTTTTTATTTTATTCGTTTACAAATTATTTATTATTTCTATTTCACTTATTTATTATTATTATTATATATATACACGAGTATGTATACAGAAGGTTCTATGTCATTATAAACGTGTATACACTTATTGTCAATATTATTATCTTTATATTTGTAATGTTAAGCTTATTACTATTTATTATTATTATTATTACTATTATTAGTTATTATTCAATGTTATATAATTTATCAAAATTTTACTTAAAAAAAATGCCGGGCGGTATGTTAAACGCTACAGTATAATCGTACCATTTGTCCGCGTATATCTACAGATAACTTATTGGCGACCGTCTTAGGGTTTTCTCTTGTACAAATTTCAGTACTTTATTACTATACTTACTATACTTTATTAATGATCTTTTCGGTTGAGTAATAAGCGAAAACCCTCTCGTATTTTCGATTCTATAACGAGCGTGTTCTCACCGCGGTAAATCATGTTCGTTAATTTCACGTCGTCGGTGTTTAAAAAAACGATTTTCCACGTTCAAGGCGAAAGAAATACAAACGATAAAATATTACCCAAATATACGACTTAAAAGATCGGTACTTGTGCCGATATATCTCGACGGTGTGATAATGTGTACCACGGCTTTGAATTGCTGTTCCGGGTCGATTCCGATGTGTATACATTTCCGTTCGGTAAAGTCCAGTACAAACACGGATGGGTCGATCAACGGGCTGGACGGCGCTGACGCGACGTACTTGTACTTTTCAGCTATCGTTACATGTTCACCACTCGGAGAATAACGCGAGACTGACGCGCGTGCTGAAAATACACGAATTACGTGAAACAACGGCTAAAATGCGTGTTGCGTCAAATGGTGTAATCACCCTCGCGTAAATAAACGCATGTTTCGTAAAATGGCGAAACCACGGTCGTGTTAAGAGTAGTAAAATACATGATGTTGGTTAATCAATTTTTGGAATTTAAAATATTGCAATTAATTTATATGATATGTAATATAAAATATAATTTTATTATTATTATTATTGTATTATTATATTATTATTATTATTATTATTATTATTATTATTATTATTATTATTATTATTATTATTATTATTATTATTATTATTATCATTATCATTATCATTATCATTATCATTATAATTATCATTATCATTATAATTATTATTATTATTATCTTATTATTATTATTAAATATATGATATATTGATTTCACTTTTCCAAAACAATTTTTCTTGTTTTATTTCTTTCAAAAGTTATTTATGACATTAATTTACACTATTTGCATTCCATTCTCAAAAATATATAATAAACAAAAATCCAGAAAAATATGTGTTTTCCAGCATTCCATAAAGTCAACACAATAATACTACACTGCACTACAGATGTTTGATGTATTTTAATAATTCTTTCAGATGCAGGATTTCCACTAACACGTAAGTTAAATCCAAAACCACAACATTGATTAAAAGAAATTTATATTAACATTATACAATTATATAACTTAAATTTTGAATTTAAATTTGCCAATTTTATCAGTATGCTCCTTGTTTGATAACAAATTTCATTTAACGATTCAATATAGTTAAAAAAAAAATACAATGAAAAAAAAAATTTTTTTTATAACAATATTTTTATTAATATTTATAATAACGTTATAAACTGAAATTTGTATTATCCTAAGCTTTTAAATAAAAATTAAATTATTTGACGAATTTAATTGGATGAATAGTATATCATCAATATAATTAATATAAATAAATTTTATTTTATCCTTAATGTACCAAAAAGTATTTTCTGGGTACATTTGTCCCAATAGTTATTTATGTCTTTAATTTTATTTTGTGATGTTCTATGCATTTCTCCCTCACACCATTATATTAACCTAAGGTCGAGACTTATATTTGCTTTCCAGTTTTTTTATTTGTTACAATATAATTTTTGTGATGTTTATTGCATTCTTTTGCATTCTTAATTATATTTACCAAATTATCAACACTTTGGAATAAACTGTATGATTGGAATTTGATACATTTCCATTAATTTCCATGGTAAATAAAATATAGAAGAAGGTATGTGAAACTACATTGAAATAATACGATGCTAAATTTAGTACAAATAAAAGAATATAATATGTGTAGTACATAATTGTTATGTGTGTATTGCTTAAACATACGTGTTACAAATAAAATTAGGTTATTCATAATCACTTGGAGAATATCGCTGAGGCAGTCTCCTAATTCTAATAGGTCTAGGCGTTTTATCGTTTGCTATGGAATTTTGATCTGAAATAGGTTGAGTGTTTTCCAAATTTACATTTGTGTTACTAGTGGGTATAAGTGAATCTGAATCAGTTGTGGGTGCCAATGATTTGTCTACAAGTAATTGATTACTATGTCTTTTCTAAACGGTCCCATCAGTTAGTTCAACATTATATGTGTTGTTATTGATACAGTGAATGATCTTACCATAGGCGGAAATGGGGGTTTAGGGGGCTAAGCCCCCCCAAATATTTTATAATTTGTATGTATTTTGGATATTTGACTGATTATGACTGGTGTTAAAAATGTTAGCCCCTCCAGAAAATTTAATAGATTTTCGCCTATGGATCTTACCCTTTTGCCATTTACTATTGTTATCTCGATAATCCTTAGCTAAAATATTATCACCTATTTTAAATTGTATTATCCTATTACCCCCATTTTTAATTTGCGTTAACTGTCGTTCGAAAACAATTTGACCAGTATTTGGTATAAGAGCATCGAATTGTAATCGAATTGAACGATCTAACATTAGCTGAGCTGGCGTTTCTCGCGTTGTTGCATGAGGTGTATTACGATACATCAACAAAAATTTTATTTAATTGTGATTGTGCCGTCGAACACTTTTTAAAAAAATTGTTAATTATTTTCACAGCTGACTCTGCAACACCGTTGGATTCCGGGTGAAATGGAGCGCCTGTTAAATGTCTTATATTTAAATTTTTACAATACAATTTAAATTCGACCCCAGTGAAGTATTTTGCACCATCGGTTGTTATTGTTTTTGGAATGCCAAAACGTGCTATGACTTCAGAGAATTTGTTAATGACAGTTTCTGCTGTCATTGAATTTACTGGAAATACTTCTATCCATTTTGTGGTTGCGTCTACTATCATAAAAAAATATTTATTTTGAAATGGACCGAGGAAATCGCAATGAACTCTAGTCCACGGTCTTTGTGGCCATTTCCATGGAGATAAAATAGATTTTGGTGGATTTTGTCTAACCTTTAGATATTGATCACAATTATGTGTAATGTTTTTAATTTCTTTGTCCATTGACGGCCACCAAAAATAAGATCTCGTTAAACTTTTCATACTCGAAGAACCCATATGACAAGAATGTAGTTCACCTAATATATTATTTCGAAATTTTGTCAGTATAATTACGCGATAACCCCATAGTAAACATCCTTGTTCGACTGTAATCTGGGTTTTACGTAAATCGTATGATTTCAATTCTGAATTTACTGAAAAATCACCACTCCAGTCCTCTGTTTTTACTATATTTAAAACTTTAGAAAGTGTTGGGTCTCTACTAGTTTCGATTTTTATCTTTGACCAGTCCAATGTAAACGGTAATTGTTCGTGAATAAAATTTATATTAAAACATTCTTCAATATTATTATCGATTGTCGATTTTGAAGTTTTTATTCGCGATAAAAAATCTGCAGTATTATTTTCAGATTTAACATATTTAATATCGAAATCAAATAATGATGGAACATAGGCCCAATCTTTGTAATCTGTTCGCAGCGTAAATTGGAATACCTTTTTTTTATCCCCAAATATATATACCTATCAAAGGTTTATGATCTGTTTCTAGCAAAAACTTCCTGCCAAATAAATATTCATAGAATTTTGTTACGCCGAAAATTATGGCTAGACCTTTTTTTCGATTTGTGGAATTTGCATTCCGCTTGCGTTAATACTCTTGATGCATAAGCTACAGGTTTTTCTGTTCGATCTGGGTATATGTGAAAGTACCGCACCTAAAGCACATGTTGATGAGTCTACTACAAGTTTAATCGGAATTTTATGATCATAGTGTGCTAAAACAGGTTTTGATATTAATATTTGTTTGATTTTTTTATACGCGTTGTCGCACTGTTGCGACCAATGCCATTTAATATTATTACGTAGTAGCAAATATAATGGTTTTAAAATATCTGCTGCGTTAGGAATAAATTTGATATAGTATGTTACCAAACCTAAAAACGACTTAAGCATTGTCTTATTAACTGGGATGTCAGCATTTTCGATAGCCTCAGTATGTTTCGATAATGTGTAAAACCATTTTCGTCTATTCTATGACCTAAATATTCGATTGATTTTTGTAAAATTTACAAATTATCAACACTTTGGAATAAACTGTATGATTGGAATTTGATACATTTCCATTAATTTCCATGGTAAATAAAATATAGAAGAAGGTATGTGAAACTACATTGAAATAATAATAATAATAATATTATTATTATTATTATTATTATTATTATTATTATTATTATTATTATTATAATTATTCTTATTATTATTATTAAATGTATGATAAATTGATTTCACTTTTCCAAAACAATTTTTTTTCGTTTAATTTCTTTCAAAAGTTATTTATGACATTAATTTACACTATTTGCATTCACTCTCACAAATATATAATAAACAAAAATCGAGAAAAATATGTGTTTTCCAACATTCCAAATAGTCAACCCAAAATACTACACTGCTCTATAGATGTTTGATATAATTTAATTATTCCTTAAGCTGCAGGATTCCCACCAACACGTAAGTTAAATCCAAAACCACAACATTATTTAAAAGAAACTTATATTAACATTATAATTATATATAACATAAATTTTGAATTTAAATTTGCCAATTTTATCAGTGTGCTCCGTGTTTGATAACAAATTTTATTCAACGATTTAAAATCGTTCAAAAACAAAATGAAAAGAAAATTTTATCATCAAAATATTTTTATTAATATTTATAGTAACGCTATAAACTGAAATTTGCATTATCCTAAGCTTTTAAATAAAAATTAAATTATTTGACGAATTTAATTGGTTGAATAGTGTTAAGTATTATTAATATAGATAATATAACACAGATACGTAAAATATAAAATGATTCTTAGACGTTTATTATGAAACGAGTATACATAAAGAATGCATGTGTCAGTGTTACACGTCACGTACAGTGAACAGTCCCCACCATATATTTATACAATAATAATATTATGCTTAATATGCAACACCTTTCCCTTATGAAAATATAAAATCTTACGATGTTAAATTTAGTACAAATAAAAGAATATAATATGTGTAGTACATAATTGTTATGTGTGTATTGCTTAAACATACGTGTTACAAATAAAATTAGGTTATTCATAATCACTTGGAGAATATCGCTGAGGCAGTCTCCTAATTCTAATAGGTCTAGGCGTTTTATCGTTTGCTATGGAATTTTGATATGAAATAGGTTGAGTGTTTTCCAAATTTACATTTGTGTTACTAGCGGGTATAAGTAAATCTGAATCAGTTGTGGGTGCCAATGATTTGTCTACAAGTAATTGATTACTATGTCTTTTCCAAACCGTCCCATCAGTTAGTTCAACATTATATGTGTTGTTACTTCATCAAATGTTTACTTAGTGTCTTTGGCACTATTCCAGTGGTGGATAAAATTATTGGATGAATTTTAACTGCAACAATGTCCCACATCTCTTTAATCTCCATAGCTAGATCTTGATATTTTTGCAGTTTCTCATTATAGGTCGAGGTGAGATTATGTGAGTTCACTACAGCATAATCAATGAGATGGACTGTTTTTTCTTTTTTATTCCACAGAACAGTATCTGGTCTATTGTGTGGCAGGGATCGGTCCGTTAATATTGATCTGTTCCAAAATAGGGATATTTCACCACTTTCTTTAACAGCTTCTGCCTCGTAATTCCAGTATTCTTTCTTCTGGGATGTAAAATAGCAACTTTCTAGGGCTTGGTGTAAAATTTTTCCCATTCTGTCATGCATCAGTGTGTAGTTCGTTTGGCTGAGTGTTGGGCAGCCCGCCATAATGTGTTGTGTTGTTTCCGATTTGGCTTTGCACCATCTACACATATCATTTTCCAGGGTTTTATCTTTAACAATATGTTTTCTAAAATTTCTCGTTGCATCTACCTGATCTTGAATGGAAATGAAAAACCCCTCTGTTTCTAGAAAGAGTTTCCCCTCGGTGAGCCATTTGAGCGATTGTTCCTTATCGACATAGTTATAACTCAATTCGCTGGGATATCTTCCGTGGAGGGACTTCTCTTTCCACCTTTGGATTTTACTTTGAAAGTGTTCAATTTCAAAAGATACATTTCATTTGACAGATTAAGTGTCGTATAGTTTTGATCAGTTCTTACAATTGCTTTCAACATCCCTGACTTACTAGTGTTCTCATAGAAATATTTCCTCATATTACCGACTTGTATAGCATGGAGGAATACAATATCCACGATTCCACGCCCACCTTCCTTGCGTGGCAAGGTGACCCTCTCACAGGAGCTTTTTGGATGGTGCTTGTTGTACCTAGTGAGGGTCGTTCTTAATACTGTTTCTATTTCATCCAAATCGGTCACTGACCATTTTAAAATTCCGAAGGAGTATGTAAGCACGGGAATTGCATATTGCATATTATTATTATTATTATTATTGTTATAATTATTATTGTTATTATTATTGTTATTATTATTGTTATTATTGTTGTTATTATTGCTATTGTTATTGTTATTGTTATTGTTACTATTACTATTACTATTACTATTACTATTACTATTGCTATTGCTATTGCTATTGCTATTGCTATTGCTATTGCTATTCCTATTACTATTCCTATTCCTATTACTATTACTATTATTTTTATTATGATTATGAGTACTTTTCTTCCATATCTGGCGAGATACCTAATTTTGCAGGCTTGTGGCCAAAACGAAACTGATGGTAAAAGATGGATAAGTGAGAATGAAGGAGTTTTATGTTTCTATTGAGAGATATTTGCAGACTAGTCAGCAAGTATTTAGGATAAAGCTTTTGGATGATTGTATATGTAAATGGATTGATATTGAGCGTTTTGAAGCTATTATGTAGATAGATAGGAATGACGCCAGTGGTCGGTACTACTATTATACTCTTACAGGAATGGTGCGAACAGATTAAACTCGCCACTGCGTTTTGAGTTCGATATCAATTTCTGTGTATTTTGCTATCTTCTCTGTGTATGTAGCTTGTAAAAAATATGTATTGGGTATTGCAATATCGATTAGGAAAACAGCTTTTCTTTTCTTGTTATGTAATGTAATATCCGGTCAATTGTGATGAATTGTTTTGTCAGTCATAATAGGCCTGTTTCAGTAAATTTTGTAGTCATCGGATTCTAAAATTATTTCAGTTGTATATTTGTAGTATGTCATTTTTTCCTTATTTAATTTGTGTTTGTAGGCTAGGCATTGAGGAACAATTGCAGCTACTCGGTAATGTCTGTGTTTGTAATATGTCTGTGTAATAGTTTTACAAGCTCCGGTTATATGTTGGATGGTTTCAGGACTATGATGACAATGACGGCATAAGTCATTATGTGCAGCCGGGTCCCGAATTATATACCTCCTGAAATTTTTAGTTTCGATGATCTGGTCTTGTTTTGCGATCATAAAACCCTCTGTTTTCGGGAACAGCTCTGCTCGCTGAAGCCACGCGTTTGACGCTATTTTGTCAACGTTCGGATTGTTTAAGTCGAGGCGATGTCTCCCGTGAAGAGATTTTTGTGTCTAGGCATCTATTTTCTGCGCATAGGTGATCTAGTTAAGTTGCATAGCTGGGTCTATCAAGTTAAGTGGCGTGTGTTTACAATCAGCTAGAACTGTGGCTCGATGAAGGGCTGATAGATGTGTTTTAGAATTAAATTAATTATTATTATTATTATTATTCTGTCTATTGTGATTAATAATATTTGTTATTTTTGAAAGAAAAACTTCACAGTTTTCGCACTTTTGGAGTCAAATTTCTTTCTACTTTTTTACATTAACATCGTTTCGTAATGTAATATATGGTTTTCATTAAAATTTTTTTATTTATTTTTTATGGAATGTAAAATCTAGTTAACAGTAAGTTTTGTCCATAATTCCAAATTCCATCAAATATATCTAAGGCTTTTATTTATAACAATTTTTTTTATTAACATATAGTTGCACTTAAAATTGAGAATTGTATTTTTCAAAGCATTTAAATAAAAAATTTAATTATTTGAAGAATTCAATTACTTTACTAGTTTAACATCAATATAAAATATTTTATTTATGTCCTTATTGTTCAAATAAATTTTCTTCGTACATTTGTCCCAATTTTTATTTATGTCATTAATTTTATACTTGTTATGTTAATTGAATTTTTTCTCACAATTGTAAATTAAATTACTTTCATCAAATTATTAACACTTTGTAATAAACTCCGTGTTTGAAAATTGAAATATTACAATTCATTTTACGGTATGAAATATAAAGATAGACTTTACTGCACTGAAATAATAACAATATTATTATTATTAGTATTATTAATGACATGTATATGTATACAGTCTTATGGCTGTGGTCTTTCTATAAATTTGTGCGGCACCCAGAAAGATTACCATGTCGTCATGAACCTGGCATTGTTCACCACCTGGCCAGGTCTATACTTCTATACCGTCGTTGCCAGGTACATTGGAATGGTGATTGCAGAGCGATATATTTATATAAATATATATATATATATATATATATATATATGTAGATATCTTTAGATATAAAAGTGTCGATATTTATGTGCTAAGCTATAGGTAACTTTTTGTCACGTGTAAAAAATAAATGAGATATATACATGTACCGATGTACCTGCATACGGTGTAGGTACTCCTGTCATTTTATTATTATTATTATTATCACAACAAAAACACTTCGTAAAACTCAGTGTAAAAAATTGACCAAGTGAAAAAGTAAAGAAAAAACATCATTGTATATAACCAATACATCCTTCACTTCACACAACACCTAAAAAACTGTCATTTATAAGATTTTTACGCACTATAAAGTTGTGATATCATGAATAAATGCAAAGTAAATTGAATTTTAATACATTTATTTTGTTTCAATAATTTATTTACTTGGCAAAGAATTATTTACTTCATATTTCATTATTCGACACGAAATAATATGAATAAAATAATTCATTAGGCATAGGTTTTAGGCATAAGGCATAAAGTCTTCATTATTAATTAAAAATATTAAAGTAAATATTTCTATACTTGTCAAAATAATTCCTCACCAAGTAAATAAATTATTGAAACAAAATAAATGTATTTAAATTCAATTTACTTTACATTTATTCATGGTATCACATCTTTATAGTGCTTAAACATCTTATAAATGACAGTTTTTTAGGTGTTGTGTGAAGTGAAGGATCTATTGGTTCTATACAATAATGTTTTTACTTTATTTTTTTACTTGGCCAATTTTTTACATAGAGTTTTACGAAGTGTTTTTGTTGTGATATCACCAAATTTTTGCACCAATACCTCAATACATTTTTATTAGTTTTGCCTCTCGAGGATTATAATATAAACAACTTTACCACCACGAGGCCATCTTTCTTTATTAAACTTGTGTAATGACCCTGGTGTAAAGATTCACTGTGGTGGAAAATCGCAGAACATAAATTGTACGTTTTTTCATCAATTTTCAAAGTTGTTGTTGGCAGAGATATTAATGATACGTTATGCATTTTTCTTGTAATATATTTTATTATTTTATTTATTATATTATATAATACTTTATTATTTTTTATATACGTTCAGCGGTAGAGTCGTACGCGAGGTGTAATCAGAGTTAAACTTTAACAATTAAAAGTGTATAGTATTAACTTCTATTATAATAAAATAACCACGTGTTTTAACAACTGGGTATCGACGACGCCACAACCTAACTGCGCTGACGGCGATAACAAAGTGAAATAAATACGTGAATACGTCAAAGTCAAACAGCAATAATGAAACTCATCGTCCCAGTCAGGGGCGTCCCTTGACAGTTTTCAAGGGGGGTGAACCTATTTTTTAAATCAATAATCCCCCTATGCGTATTTTTCAAAAGTTTGGGCAATAGATTCATCGCTCCGCTAAATGGTGACCATTTAAATTGTTATTAAAAAAATTTATAATTTTATTATACTAAAAAACACGCACGAGGTTCGTCCTCAATAAACTCCGTAACTACTTAACGAATTTTTATTTTAAATTATAAATTATTTTTAAATAACAATTTAAATGGTCACCGTGGTAAATGTTAGACGCCTAGAAACCTAAAATTTCCCGTATTATATATATATATATATATATATATGAACAAGTTTTCGTTCAAAACTGTGCAGGGGCGCAGCCGGGTAATTCAGCTAGTAATAAATATATTTCTATTTTAATGAACCATTGTAATCGTTATATCAATTCGAGTAAAATTGAAATAATTTTTAATACAGTCCACTTTTAATTACGTGTATTTATCTAGTATATTTTATTTTACGTTTTTAGATTCTTTTGACGTAATATTATATCGTGTCTGTTCACATTTTCGGACATCATTTCAACCGGTCATAATATTGGCTGGAAAATGGTGTAATCATTATTATTATTAATCATTATTTATTATTATACGTGTATTATTATTATTATTATTATTATTATTATTATTATTATTATTATTATTATTATTATTATTATTATTATTATTATTATTATTATTATTATTATTATTATTATTATTATTATTATTATTATTATTATTATTATTATTATTATTATGATCATAATTAATATTTGTTATTTGAAGAAAATTCTTCACAGTTTTCGCACAAATAGAGTTATATTTCTTTCTCCTATTCTACATTTTCTACATTTCTTAATGTAATAAAAGGTTTAAATTTTTTTATTTATTTATTTATTCATTATTTATGTATTTTTTTATTATTTATGAAACAAAAAATATAGTTCCAAGTAAGTTATGTTCAGAATTCCATAGTCTATTAATATCTAAGGTTTTTAATCATAACATTTTTTTAATAACATATAATTATACATAAAAACTGAGATTTGCATTTATATCAGGGACTGGAACCTTAACAAAATATCGGTCCTGGTTCCGGTTTAGGTTCAAAGAAATTAAAAATTTTGGTTATGGTTTCGATTCCGGTTTTCAAAATTTTTAATTGTTTTCTGGAGCTGGTATTTACCGGTTCTTAAAAATAGCGGTTAATACCGGTATTTACAGGATCTTCAAAGTACTTATATATATGTGTGTAGAAGTTTATTTATACCCACTAATAATTTTTAACATTTCTATAAAATTGTTTAATTATATGTTATATAGTATATCAACACCAGTCGGTCATCGTGAATGTTATGCGAACAAATACATAAAAACGATGGCTTTAGAAGCTATATATATAAATCTATAGTCGTAGTAAATACCCGTGGTTTAAAGTTTAAACATATGTACATAGTAAAAATCTGTTTTCTGAAAAGTGTCGATACAAAATTTGCTGTTGTTCTGTGGATGAACGTATTTTGTACGTGTGCAAAGTTCAATAATAATCGTACACGAAAAGAATAACGAATGATATTTTTTATGTAACACGCACTGTGTATGTAATTATTCCCGTTAATAACGTTTTCGTTAACTATTGTCATAGTTAGACAATCAATGCTAGTGTGTGTATTATGAACGAAATTCTTGGAAACACTATAGCCAATGCCTATAATAATCATTAAAGTAAAACAAAATAAATAGTCCGACATATTCTTCATGGTTTTTAAATAATAATTTCCAATTTATAATTTTCAACAAATTGAAGATTTTGAACCGATATTAACCGGTTTTATGATTACGGAACAATTCCGGTTCCAGATAAAAGGGTTCTGGTACCGGTTACGGTTCTACTTTTATTTTAGGGTTCTGGTTCTGGAACCGGTTAATTTCGGTTCGGTTTCGGCCTCTGATTTATATTTATATGCATATTTATACAGTTAATATCCAATGACGTCATCAAAAACATTACGGCAGCCGATTGTGAGTCATCGACTACGACTTACCGCAATTCTATGCCGACGCCATCTGGTTTACATTAATTTTAGTAACGAATTTTGTAAGGGACTTAGTCCCAGTTTAACAAATTATTTTTATTTTTGACATCTCTATTCTTTCTCTTATATTTAATTCATTAAAATTATTTACATTTTTTAAAAGTTTTACTGATCTGATACTACGGTTGGTATTCAATAAGTAATCCGCAACAGGAGATTTGTTATCTTCTTGTTTTTTGGTATTCCTCAAATGTACTTTAAAACTAATATCTATATGTTTTGGTGACATCATTGGATGTTAACTGTATAAATAGAGGTGTATATCGTATAACAGTTTTAGTATGTATTTCGCGTTGATGATGACATACTAGTAGTATAAGTATTTATTAAAAGTATTTGTCATTATTTTGTTATCTAAACAACAGCACTATTTATTATTATCAATAAGCATATTTAATTAATTGTAAAAAATACAGTCCACTCGTACAAAGAATAAATCTAGTAATTATTTTACCTATCAAACGTATAACAATTTAAGTAGCGTAACGGAACGCACTGTTTTAAATTAGTGCGTTTACAATTGCTATTGCTATTGCTATTGCTATTGTTATTGCTATTGCTATTGCTATTCCTATTACTATTCCTATTCCTATTACTATTACTATTATTTTTATTATGATTATGAGTACTTTTCTTCCATATCTGGCGAGATACCTAATTTTGCAGGCTTGTGGCCAAAACGAAACTGATGGTAAAAGATGGATAAGTGAGAACGAAGGAGTTTTATGTTTCTATTGAGAGATATTTGCAGACTAGTCAGCAAGTATTTAGGATGAAAGCTTTTTGGATGATTGTATATGTAAATGGATTGATATTGAGCGTTTTGAAGCTATTATGTAGATAGATAGGAATGACGCCAGTGGTCGGTACTACTATTATACTCTTACAGGAATGGTGCGAACAGATTAAACTCGCCACTGCGTTTTGAGTTCGATATCAATTTCTGTGTATTTTGCTATCTTCTCTGTGTATGTAGCTTGTAAAAAATATGTATTGGGTATTGCAATATCGATTAGGAAAACAGCTTTTCTTTTCTTGTTATGTAATGTAATATCCGGTCAATTGTGATGAATTGTTTTGTCAGTCATAATAGGCCTGTTTCAGTAAATTTTGTAGTCATCGGATTCTAAAATTATTTCAGTTGTATATTTGTAGTATGTCATTTTTTCCTTATTTAATTTGTGTTTGTAGGCTAGGCATTGAGGAACAATTGCAGCTACTCGGTAATGTCTGTGTTTGTAATATGTCTGTGTAATAGTTTTACAAGCTCCGGTTATATGTTGGATGGTTTCAGGACTATGATGACAATGACGGCATAAGTCATTATGTGCAGCCGGGTCCCGAATTATATACCTCCTGAAATTTTTAGTTTCGATGATCTGGTCTTGTTTTGCGATCATAAAACCCTCTGTTTTCGGGAACAGCTCTGCTCGCTGAAGCCACGCGTTTGACGCTATTTTGTCAACGTTCGGATTGTTTAAGTCGAGGCGATGTCTCCCGTGAAGAGATTTTGTGTCTAGGCATCTATTTTCTGCGCATAGGTGATCTAGTTAAGTTGCATAGCTGGGTCTATCAAGTTAAGTGGCGTGTGTTTACAATCAGCTAGAACTGTGGCTCGATGAAGGGCTGATAGATGTGTTTTAGAATTAAATTAATTATTATTATTATTATTATTCTGTCTATTGTGATTAATAATATTTGTTATTTTTGAAAGAAAAACTTCACAGTTTTCGCACTTTTGGAGTCAAATTTCTTTCTACTTTTTTACATTAACATCGTTTCGTAATGTAATATATGGTTTTCATTAAAATTTTTTTATTTATTTTTTATGGAATGTAAAATCTAGTTAACAGTAAGTTTTGTCCATAATTCCAAATTCCATCAAATATATCTAAGGCTTTTATTTATAACAATTTTTTTTATTAACATATAGTTGCACTTAAAATTGAGAATTGTATTTTTCAAAGCAAACGCCTAGAAACCTAAAATTTCCCGTATTATATATATATATATATATATATATATATATATGAACAAGTTTTCGTTCAAAACTGTGCAGGGGCGCAGCCGGGTAATTCAGCTAGTAATAAATATATTTCTATTTTAATGAACCATTGTAATCGTTATATCAATTCGAGTAAAATTGAAATAATTTTTAATACAGTCCACTTTTAATTACGTGTATATATCTAGTATATTTTATTTTACGTTTTTAGATTCTTTTGACGTAATATTATATCGTGTCTGTTCACATTTTCGGACATCATTTCAACCGGTCATAATATTGGCTGGAAAATGGTGTAATCATTATTATTATTATTATTATTATTATTATTATTATTATTATTATTATTATTCTGTCTATTGTGATTAATAATATTTGTTATTTTTGAAAGAAAAACTTCACAGTTTTCGCACTTTTGGAGTCAAATTTCTTTCTACTTTTTTACATTAACATCGTTTCGTAATGTAATATATGGTTTTCATTAAAATTTTTTTATTTATTTTTTATGGAATGTAAAATCTAGTTAACAGTAAGTTTTGTCCATAATTCCAAATTCCATCAAATATATCTAAGGCTTTTATTTATAACTATTTTTTTTATTAACATATAGTTGCACTTAAAATTGAGAATTGTATTTTTCAAAGCAAACGCCTAGAAACCTAAAATTTCCCGTATTATATATATATATATATATATATATATATATATATATATATATATATATTGAACAAGTTTTCGTTCAAAACTGTGCAGGGGCGCAGCCGGGTAATTCAGCTAGTAATAAATATATTTCTATTTTAATGAACCATTGTAATCGTTATATCAATTCGAGTAAAATTGAAATAATTTTTAATACAGTCCACTTTTAATTACGTGTATTTATCTAGTATATTTTATTTTACGTTTTTAGATTCTATTGACGTAATATTATATCGTGTCTGTTCACATTTTCGGACATCATTTCAACCGGTCATAATATTGGCTGGAAAATGGTGTAATCATTATTATTATTATTATTATTATTATTATTATTATTATTATTATTATTATTATTATTATTATTATTATTATTATTATTATTATTATTATTATTATTATTATTATTATTATTATTATTATTATTATTATTATTATTATTATTATTATTATTATTATTATTATTATTATTATTATTATTATTATTATTATTATTATTATTATTATTATTATTATTATTATTATTATTATTATTATTATTATTATTATTATTATTATTATTATTATTATTATTATTATTATTATTATTATTATTATTATTATTATTATTATTATTATTATTATTATTATTATTATTATTATTATTATTATTATTATTATTATTATTATTATTATTATTATTATTATTATTATTATTATTATTATTATTATTATTATTATTATTATTATTATTATTATTATTATTATTATTATTATTATTATTATTATTATTATTATTATTATTATTATTATTATTATTATTATTATTATTATTATTATTATTATTATTATTATTATTATTATTATTATTATTATTATTATTATTATTATTATTATTATTATTATTATTATTATTATTATTATTATTATTATTATTATTATTATTATTATTATTATTATTATTATTATTATTATTATTATTATTATTATTATTATTATTATTATTATTATTATTATTATTATTATTATTATTATTATTATTATTATTATTATTATTATTATTATTATTATTATTATTATTATTATTATTATTATTATTATTATTATTATTATTATTATTATTATTATTATTATTATTATTATTATTATTATTATTATTATTATTATTATTATTATTATTATTATTATTATTATTATTATCATAATTAATATTTGTTATTTGTGAAGAAAATTCTTCACAGTTTTCGCACAAATAGAGTTATATTTCTTTCTCTATTCTACATTTTCTACATTTCTTAATGTAATAAAGGTTTAAATTTTTTATTTATTTATTTATTCATTATTTATGTATTTTTTATTATTTATGAAACAAAAAATATAGTTCCAAGTAAGTTATGTTCAGAATTCCATAGTCTATTAATATCTAAGGTTTTTAATCATAACATTTTTTTAATAACATATAATTATACATAAAAACTGAGATTTGCATTTATATCAGGGACTGGAACCTTAACAAAATATCGGTCCTGGTTCCGGTTTAGGTTCAAAGAAATTAAAAATTTTGGTTATGGTTTCGATTCCGGTTTTCAAAATTTTTAATTGTTTTCTGGAGCTGGTATTTACCGGTTCTTAAAATAGCGGTTAATACCGGTATTTACAGGATCTTCAAAGTACTTATATATATGTGTGTAGAAGTTTATTTATACCCACTAATAATTTTAACATTTCTATAAAATTGTTTAATTATATGTTATATAGTATATCAACACCAGTCGGTCATCGTGAATGTTATGCGAACAAATACATAAAAACGATGGCTTTAGAAGCTATATATATAAATCTATAGTCGTAGTAAATACCCGTGGTTTAAAGTTTAAACATATGTACATAGTAAAAATCTGTTTTCTGAAAAGTGTCGATACAAAATTTGCTGTTGTTCTGTGGATGAACGTATTTTGTACGTGTGCAAAGTTCAATAATAATCGTACACGAAAAGAATAACGAATGATATTTTTTATGTAACACGCACTGTGTATGTAATTATTCCCGTTAATAACGTTTTCGTTAACTATTGTCATAGTTAGACAATCAATGCTAGTGTGTGTATTATGAACGAAATTCTTGGAAACACTATAGCCAATGCCTATAATAATCATTAAAGTAAAACAAAATAAATAGTCCGACATATTCTTCATGGTTTTTAAATAATAATTTCCAATTTATAATTTTCAACAAATTGAAGATTTTGAACCGATATTAACCGGTTTTATGATTACGGAACAATTCCGGTTCCAGATAAAAGGGTTCTGGTACCGGTTACGGTTCTACTTTTATTTTAGGGTTCTGGTTCTGGAACCGGTTAATTTCGGTTCGGTTTCGGCCTCTGATTTATATTTATATGCATATTTATACAGTTAATATCCAATGACGTCATCAAAAACATTACGGCAGCCGATTGTGAGTCATCGACTACGACTTACCGCAATTCTATGCCGACGCCATCTGGTTTACATTAATTTTAGTAACGAATTTTGTAAGGGACTTAGTCCCAGTTTAACAAATTATTTTTATTTTTGACATCTCTATTCTTTCTCTTATATTTAATTCATTAAAATTATTTACATTTTTTAAAAGTTTTACTGATCTGATACTACGGTTGGTATTCAATAAGTAATCCGCAACAGGAGATTTGTTATCTTCTTGTTTTTGGTATTCCTCAAATGTACTTTAAAACTAATATCTATATGTTTTGGTGACATCATTGGATGTTAACTGTATAAATAGAGGTGTATATCGTATAACAGTTTTAGTATGTATTTCGCGTTGATGATGACATACTAGTAGTATAAGTATTTATTAAAAGTATTTGTCATTATTTTGTTATCTAAACAACAGCACTATTTATTATTATCAATAAGCATATTTAATTAATTGTAAAAAATACAGTCCACTCGTACAAAGAATAAATCTAGTAATTATTTTACCTATCAAACGTATAACAATTTAAGTAGCGTAACGGAACGCACTGTTTTAAATTAGTGCGTTTACAATTGCTATTGCTATTGCTATTGCTATTGTTATTGCTATTGCTATTGCTATTCCTATTACTATTCCTATTCCTATTACTATTACTATTATTTTATTATGATTATGAGTACTTTTCTTCCATATCTGGCGAGATACCTAATTTTGCAGGCTTGTGGCCAAAACGAAACTGATGGTAAAAGATGGATAAGTGAGAACGAAGGAGTTTTATGTTTCTATTGAGAGATATTTGCAGACTAGTCAGCAAGTATTTAGGATGAAAGCTTTTTGGATGATTGTATATGTAAATGGATTGATATTGAGCGTTTTGAAGCTATTATGTAGATAGATAGGAATGACGCCAGTGGTCGGTACTACTATTATACTCTTACAGGAATGGTGCGAACAGATTAAACTCGCCACTGCGTTTTGAGTTCGATATCAATTTCTGTGTATTTTGCTATCTTCTCTGTGTATGTAGCTTGTAAAAAATATGTATTGGGTATTGCAATATCGATTAGGAAAACAGCTTTTCTTTTCTTGTTATGTAATGTAATATCCGGTCAATTGTGATGAATTGTTTTGTCAGTCATAATAGGCCTGTTTCAGTAAATTTTGTAGTCATCGGATTCTAAAATTATTTCAGTTGTATATTTGTAGTATGTCATTTTTTCCTTATTTAATTTGTGTTTGTAGGCTAGGCATTGAGGAACAATTGCAGCTACTCGGTAATGTCTGTGTTTGTAATATGTCTGTGTAATAGTTTTACAAGCTCCGGTTATATGTTGGATGGTTTCAGGACTATGATGACAATGACGGCATAAGTCATTATGTGCAGCCGGGTCCCGAATTATATACCTCCTGAAATTTTTAGTTTCGATGATCTGGTCTTGTTTTGCGATCATAAAACCCTCTGTTTTCGGGAACAGCTCTGCTCGCTGAAGCCACGCGTTTGACGCTATTTTGTCAACGTTCGGATTGTTTAAGTCGAGGCGATGTCTCCCGTGAAGAGATTTTTGTGTCTAGGCATCTATTTTCTGCGCATAGGTGATCTAGTTAAGTTGCATAGCTGGGTCTATCAAGTTAAGTGGCGTGTGTTTACAATCAGCTAGAACTGTGGCTCGATGAAGGGCTGATAGATGTGTTTTAGAATTAAATTAATTATTATTATTATTATTATTCTGTCTATTGTGATTAATAATATTTGTTATTTTGAAAGAAAAACTTCACAGTTTTCGCACTTTTGAGTCAAATTTCTTTCTACTTTTTACATTAACATCGTTTCGTAATGTAATATATGGTTTTCATTAAAATTTTTTATTTATTTTTATGGAATGTAAAATCTAGTTAACAGTAAGTTTTGTCCATAATTCCAAATTCCATCAAATATATCTAAGGCTTTTATTTATAACAATTTTTTTATTAACATATAGTTGCACTTAAAATTGAGAATTGTATTTTCAAAGCATTTAAATAAAAATTTAATTATTTGAAGAATTCAATTACTTTACTAGTTTAACATCAATATAAAATATTTTATTTATGTCCTTATTGTTCAAATAAATTTTCTTCGTACATTTGTCCCAATTTTATTTATGTCATTAATTTTATACTTGTTATGTTAATTGAATTTTTTCTCACAATTGTAAATTAAATTACTTTCATCAAATTATTAACACTTTGTAATAAACTCCGTGTTTGAAAATTGAAATATTACAATTCATTTTTACGGTATGAAATATAAAGATAGACGTCAGATTTACTGCACTGAAATAATAACAATATTATTATTATTAGTATTATTAATGACATGTATATGTATACAGTCTTATGGCTGTGGTCTTTCTATAAATTTGTGCGGCACCCAGAAAGATTACCATGTCGTCATGAACCTGGCATTGTTCACCACCTGGCCAGGTCTATACTTCTATACCGTCGTTGCCAGGTACATTGGAATGGTGATTGCAGAGCGATATATTTATATAAATATATATATATATATATATATATATATATGTAGATATCTTTAGATATAAAAGTGTCGATATTTATGTGCTAAGCTATAGGTAACTTTTTGTCACGTGTAAAAAATAAATGAGATATATACATGTACCGATGTACCTGCATACGGTGTAGGTACTCTTGTCATTTTATTATTATTATTATTATCACAACAAAAACACTTCGTAAAACTCAGTGTAAAAAATTGACCAAGTAAAAAAGTAAAGAAAAAACATCATTGTATATAACCAATACATCCTTCACTTCACACAACATCTAAAAAACTATTATTTATAAGATGTTTACGCACTATAAAGTTGTGATATCATGAATAAATGCAAAGTAAATTGAATTTTAATACATTTATTTTGTTTCAATAATTTATTTACTTGGCAAAGAATTATTTACTTCATATTTCATTATTCGACACGAAATAATATGAATAAAATAATTCATTAGGCATAGGTTTTAGGCATAAGGCATAAAGTCTTCATTATTAATTAAAATATTAAAGTAAATATTTCTATACTTGTCAAAATAATTCCTCACCAAGTAAATAAATTATTGAAACAAAATAAATGTATTTAAATTCAATTTACTTTACATTTATTCATGGTATCACATCTTTATAGTGCTTAAACATCTTATAAATGACAGTTTTTTAGGTGTTGTGTGAAGTGAAGGATCTATTGGTTCTATACAATAATGTTTTTACTTTATTTTTTTACTTGGCCAATTTTTTACATAGAGTTTTACGAAGTGTTTTTGTTGTGATATCACCAAATTTTTGCACCAATACCTCAATACATTTTTATTAGTTTTGCCTCTCGAGGATTATAATATAAACAACTTTACCACCACGAGGCCATCTTTCTTTATTAAACTTGTGTAATGACCCTGGTGTAAAGATTCACTGTGGTGGAAAATCGCAGAACATAAATTGTACGTTTTTTCATCAATTTTCAAAGTTGTTGTTGGCAGAGATATTAATGATACGTTATGCATTTTTTCTTGTAATATATTTTATTATTTTATTTATTATATTATATAATACTTTATTATTTTTATATACGTTCAGCGGTAGAGTCGTACGCGAGGTGTAATCAGAGTTAAACTTTAACAATTAAAAGTGTATAGTATTAACTTCTATTATAATAAAATAACCACGTGTTTTAACAACTGGGTATCGACGACGCCACAACCTAACTGCGCTGACGGCGATAACAAAGTGAAATAAATACGTGAATACGTCAAAGTCAAACAGCAATAATGAAACTCATCGTCCCAGTCAGGGGCGTCCCTTGACAGTTTTCAAGGGGGGTGAACCTATTTTTTAAATCAATAATCCCCCTATGCGTATTTTTCAAAAGTTTGGGCAATAGATTCATCGCTCCGCTAAATGGTGACCATTTAAATTGTTATTAAAAAAATTTATAATTTTATTATACTAAAAAACACGCACGAGGTTCGTCCTCAATAAACTCCGTAACTACTTAACGAATTTTTATTTTAAATTATAAATTATTTTTAAATAACAATTTAAATGGTCACCGTGGTAACTGTTAAACGCCTAGAAACCTAAAATTTCCCGTATTATATATATATATATATATTGAACAAGTTTTCGTTCAAAACTGTGCAGGGGCGCAGCCGAGTAATTCAGCTAGTATTAAATATATTTCTATTTTAATGAACCATTGTAATCGTTATATCAATTCGAGTAAAATTGAAATAATTTTTAATACAGTCCACTTTTAATTACGTGTATTTATCTAGTATATTTTATTTTACGTTTTTAGATTCTTTTGACGTAATATTATATCGTGTCTGTTCACATTTTCGGACATCATTTCAACCGGTCATAATATTGGCTGGAAAATGGTGTAATCATTATTATTATTATTATTATTATTATTATTATTATTATTATTATTATTATTATTATTATTATTATTATTATTATTATTATTATTATTATTATTATTATTATTATTATTATTATTATTATTATTATTATTATTATTATTATTATTATTATTATTATTATTATTATTATTATTATTATTATTATTATTATTATTATTATTATTATTATTATTATTATTATTATTATTATCCTTGTGGAAGGTAATCAGAATAATTTCAGTCACCTTGGCCAGTCGTATAGGCGACTAATGATGTTTCGTCAGATCGACAGCCGTTGTGAAATGGTGTCAAATGGTATGAGAAGTCCTATACGAAACCTAAGCGCTTTGTCCTATCTTGGATGTGCATGAGGACAATAGGGTAGTGGGTATAAGGTAGTTGGAGGTGGAAGAGGCGAAGGGACGTACGATGGTGTATGTTTTTTGCTGATGATATAGTTTTGGTAGGAGAAGATAGGAAGGAAATTAACCAAATGCTTCATGTGTGAAAATCAGTTTTAGAAAGAAAGGAATTATAAATTAATAGAAATAAGAAAGACTATATAAAGTATGAGTTTGGTGAAATAGAACAAGTAGATGAAACGCAGAATGTGATGACAATAAGTGAGGAAGAGGTATGTGAGGTTGAATGTTTTTAGTACAGGTATTTAGGGTACTTTGTACGGGGGTTCTTTGAAGAACGGGTTTTTTTACGAGGAATCATAGAACTAAATGCAGGTGGATCAAGTGGAGAGAAGCGTCTGGTGTTCTGTGCGGCAAAATAATTCCAATGAGGCTGAAAGGTACCTAAGTTCTATAAGAATGTTGTGCGACCAACTATGTTGTAAGGTTCAGAGTGTTGGGCGGTGGACAAGAAAATAGAACAGAGAATGTGTGTAACACAGATAGGAATGCTTAGATGGATAAGTGGCGTGACAAAACAAGATAGGATAAGAAATGAAAATGTGGGAGAAACCATAGGAATTGTGTCGATCTTGGAGAAAAAAAGAGAGAAATGTGGTTGGGTCATATTATAAAAAAAGAAGATTCTGAAGCGGTAGAACGGTTATAGAAAAAGATGTTGAAGGAAGAAGAAGAACAACAAGATTGAAGAATAAGTGGTTGAATGCGATTGAGTGTGATATAAGAACTGATGGTGTGTGCGTGGTAGATGTGGGTGATCAGGTCAAGTAGATGTTTAGGACAAAGGTGGCTGACCCAAAATAGTTGGGATAGAAGCGAGGGAGGAGAAGAAAGATTATTATTGTTCGATACTCAGTATATTTCGATTGTGGACTGTATAACATTTTAATTAAACTAAATAAAGAATAGTGTATACGCGTTGTAGTACGTTTTTTTATTTCGCGAATAAGAACAAAATTATGCACACATTATATTTTTATTTTTTTACACGACAATATCGTGACGGGCGTTCGTCTCACGAAGACGTTTTTACTCGACTGAACATAAACATATGAAATACACGCGTACCAACTTATACATACGATTAAATTACTTATTTGTTATCAAGACTGAACATACCGCCCGCCTTGAAACATTGTTTCAACATCAAATTACGTATAAATATAATTAAATATAAAGTAAATAAATAAACATAAGAAAAGTAGAGAAAAAAAAAAAAAAATTACAATTGAGAATACAAAATAATAATACTAGAGAAAACCAACAAACAAAAAAATTTTTTTTTTTACGATTTCTACTGCGTTTGGTTTTCCTGGAATGGCAATGGACATAACTTTCGAACTGCCCGCGTAACAGTTCCGCTGGTTGTGACCACTTCTGCTACACGAACCACCTCATCCTCTCCTTGTATCAATTTAGACACTCTGCCCATACGCCATCTCAAAGGAAGCAGGTTCTCGTCTTTTAATAAAACGATTGTGCCAACATTCACGTTCGGCCCCTTTTTGCTCGCCCATTTTGACCTTTCTTGAAGTTGAGACAAGTACTCTCTGGACCAACGTTTCCATAAGTTCTGAGAGTATTGAGATACTCGACGCCATCGGTTTAAACGATTTATTGGAATAGAAGTTTCATCGACTTCCGGTATAGAAGTAAGAGAGTTACCGATTAAAAAATGACCAGGAGTAAGCGGACTCAAATCGTTTGGATCAGACGACATAACGGTTAAAGGACGACTGTTTAGACAAGCCTCGGCACGTGTAATAATAGTTAACAATTCTTCATAAGAGAAGTACGCATCACCCATAACTCTGCGCAAAAGATGCTTCATAGACTTTATTCCGGCTTCCCACAAACCACCGAAATGAGGAGAACGCGCGGGTATAAATTTCCATTCGACGCCGATATTCGATAAAACTTCGCCTGTAGTCCTTTGATGTTCGTCACTTTGAAATAACTCATACAACTGTTTTAATTGTCTATTCGCACCCACGAAGTTTGTAGCGTTGTCGGAATATATTTTCGTACACTTTCCGCGTCGGTCGAAAAATCGGTTTAAGACGCGTAAAAAAGCTTCAGTACTCAAATCGCTTACCAACTCAAAATGTACAGCACGTGTGGCTAAGCAAATAAATAAACACATATGCTTTTGTTACAGAAGCGTTTTTTCTTAAACTGGATTTTAACATAAATGGACCGGCGTAATCGATACCGCAGGTGAGAAAAGCGCGACTCGGTTCTACGCGTTCCTTTGGTAAATTTCCCATAATAGGCTGTACTATAACCGGACGATGTCTAAAACACACGACACATTTACGTACTACGTTTCGCGTTATATTACGACCATTTATGGGCCAATAATTTTCACGTATGGAAGGCAAAACTGCTTGAGGACCACTATGCATAAGGTTTATATGCTCTTCGCGTATTAAATTTTCCGTGAAAGCTCCTGTAGCTGGTAATATTACTGGGTGTCGCTGAAAACACTTATTGACGCTGCATATTTCAATCGTCCGCCTACGCGAATAACTCCGTTTTCGTCGAGAAACGGTTTTAATCTGTAAATTTTACTATTCGGAGATACTTGTTGGTTAACTTGCAGTTGTCGAATTTCTCGTGTAAAATAATTTTTCTGTACGATTTTACGATAACGATTTTTGCGCGATTTATTTCAACGGGAAGTAAAACACCACTTATTTTCTGTTTAGGTTCTAAACAATTTTTACGAAACGCAAACAATACGCAAGAATTCGACTTAACTTTTTATCGACGAATATTTATGAACTATACAATTTTCATCGGATGTGGTTAATACACTTACGCTTACGATTTTTCTTCTGGCATATTCGACAGGGTCTTTGCGATTTTTCTTGATTAATAACAGGCCAGTATTTCTCGTCTTTTCGTAACCACTCGGGTCCATGCCACCACAGAGAACATTGGGATAATTCAGCCGGACAACATCCACGCGATATAACGTCTGCCGGGTTTTCATTTCCTTGTACATGAAACCATTCGTTTAATACCGTTTTTTCTTGTATTTCACCGACCCGATGCGCTATAAACGTTTTCCATTTTTTCGACGGAGACTTAATCCAACATAATGTGACTAAAGAATCCGTCCAAAAATATTTTCGCGATAAATTTAGTTTCATTTTGGTATAATTTTATACGCTACTCGTGACAACAACTGCGCCGCGCACAGTTCTAAACGCGGTAATGATAACGATTTTATCGGTGCGACTTTAGATTTCGCGCAAATCAAATTTGAAAAATGATTTCCTGTCGCGTTTGAACTCCTTAAATATAGACTGCAACCATATGCCCTTTCGCTTGCGTCGGCAAATCCATGTATTTGTATATCACATATTTCTTCTTTAATCGTAATTTGTCGCGGTATTACTAGCTCGTTTAATTTTAATAAGTTCGTTTTGTAAGTATACCATTCGTTTTGAATTTCCTCAGGAACCGATTCGTGCCACCCTACTTGCATCTGCCATAGTTTTTGTAGCATTAATTTTGCGAGAATTACAATTGGTCCTATTAAGCCAAGTGGATCAAAAATACGAGCTATATCTGATAATATATCACGTTTGCTTGTAAATAACGCATTGCTTTCGTCGTCGATATGGACCTTGAAATGAAAACTATCGGTACTCGCATTCCAATATAAACCCAGTATTTTTGTAACCGTGGAATTCATTTCGTGTAAAATTTTTTCTTCATCTTTAACGTAGATTATGTCGTTAAGAAGACTCGAATCGTTGGATGCCCATTTTCCTAGTTCCATACCAGCAGTAGCCATTACTTCTATTAAATCGTCGCGTAATTTAATAGTCGCTGTCTTGGTCGTAGCACCACTAAGAAAGTCGTCCATATAAAAATCATTAGAAATCGCATTTTCGATTTCTATACGGTTTCTAGATTCATCTTCAGCTAATTTTTTTAAACACGCTGTCGCTATAAATGACGCGGGAACAGTACCGTAAGTGACTGTATTTAATGTATATACTTTAATTGGAGAATTTTTATTTTCACGCCACAAGATACGCTGAAAGTCGCGGTGTTCTTTTATAATATTTATTTGACGGTACATTTTCTTAATATCTGCTGAAATCACGAAATTATGTGTTCGAAATCTAGTTAATATATAAATTAATTCATCCTGGATTACCGGTCCTTTTAAAAGAACGTCGTTAAGACTTACACCGCTTTCGGTTTTTGCGGAAGCATCGAATACGACGCGTAGCTTGGTCGTACTACTATTCTGATTTAAAACACAATGATGTGGAAGATAACACATTTTTTCCGGTTCATCAGTTTCTTCGCAATTTATGTAAGTCATATGATTTAAATCTTCGTATTCACGCATAAATTTTACGTATTGCGTTTTAATGTCGGATTATTTTCGAATCGACGTTCGATTGCCAGTAGTCTGCGTTTTGCTATCGTATACGATTTTCCTAATTTGGGCGCGTTTTCGCGAAACGGTAATTGCACTGTAAATCGACCATCTTCCTCTCGATGCACGGTGCGCTGAAAATGTTCACTGCACGCTTTTTCTTCAATAGTATAAGTAACCGAATCGATACATTCTTCTGATCGCCAAAATTGTTGAATCAAATTACTTAAACTGTCGAGCTCGTTTTCGTTTTGTTCTGCAGTTACGTGTGTATTCGATTTTTTATTCTGTTCTGTACCTTGGATAGGTCCAGATGCGACAAATCCGAATTTCGTATTTTGAAATATTAGTCCGTTAATCATTCGATATTGTTGACCGCCGATTATGTCGAAAAAATGCATTGCGCCGATTAATATGTCAACCTTTCGTGGTACGTTGAATGAAGGATCCGCTAATGTAATATTTTCTGGACGAGAACAATTTTCCGCGATAAATTGTGTAGGTAAATTACCGGTTATTTTTTTTACGACTAACGATTTCGTATTTAATTCGAAATTACCTACACACGATTTTATTTTCAACCAGGCCACCGATGTAACGCTTTGTACGGTTCCACCAATTCCGTTTACTACATGTTGTGTCTTTTCTTTTTTCAAACTCAAACTATGCACCAGTTCGGTGGACACAAAATTATTCATCGAAGCGGAATCTAATAACGCGCGAGCGAATAATGATTTTCCGGACGGACCTACGACGCGTACGATAGCTGTAGCTAATACTACGTGTTCTTGAACGGTTTTCGCGTGTACAGTTGTTGAGCTCGTTGCGATTTCGGTCGTTTCGCTAATATTTTTATCGGTTGCGGAGAACTCTTCGCCGTTTTCGATTTTTGACACTCCTTTTACGATTAAATGTAACAACGTATTATGCGGTTTAGAACATTTAAAACAATAACGCGATAAGCATTTACCTTCGTGTTTGCGTAAACAAACTTTACATAATTTAAGACGTGTAATTTTTTCTATTCGTTCACTAACTGACAATGCAAGAAATGTTGGGCATTTGTATATCGTATGTCCTTGATTACAGCAGAAACACTTCACTATATTTGTAGATACAAATGATGCTGCTTGCCTCTGACATCTATTTTCGTTGTTATATCCTCTTGACTGACCATATACTTTACTTGACATTGCTAACATTGATTTGTTATTCATATAACGTGACGATTCAATCGACTCTAACAACCGAAATCGTTCTTCAAGAAATTGTATTAGTTCTTTAATAAGCGGTACTCTGTCTTTGGGTGCACTTATTTCCCAATCTTTACGTGTTTCGTCGTCGAATTTCGCGCATATTACATGCAATAATAATGGACCCCAACTATACGGATCTTCTCCTAGAGCTTCAAGTGCCTTTATGTTACTATTTATTGTATCTGACAATTTACGTAATTTTACTGACGATTTATCTTTCAACGGCTGTAAATCAACAATATTTTTCACATGAGTTTGTATCAAAATCTTCGTATTATTATAACGTTTAATTAAACTGGACCACGCTGCATCGTAATTTATAGCTGTTGTTTCTAACGATTTTATACTTTCCTTTGCTTCACCTGACAGTGACGAGCGCAAATAAAAGAATTTTTGTATAGATGTTAAACTTTTATTTGTATGTATTAGCGCCATAAATATATCATAAAACGATGTCCATTCTTCATATAGTCCGGAAAATGTCGGTATCTCTAATGCCGCTAACTTTATCACTGCCTGTGGTTGTAAGAAGTCTTCACGAATTTTCTGTTCCTGTCTATCTACGTTTATGACCGTTTCATCTTTTATTGACTGATTTATAAACTTTTCTGCTTCTGATACGATTGTAAAATAAAATTCTTCGAATTCTTCTCTGTATATAAGATGTTCGTTTTCGCTTTGAGTTGTTCCTATCATTTCTTCAATTGCCGCTTGAACTTGTTGAAACTCATTCCAGTTGTCTTCGATTTTCGCTCTTCGTAGTTTAATTTGCGTTACGTCGCGCATATCCGATTGCAAATACGTCCAAAAACGTGTCATAGACGCCTTTAATTGTCCGCGTCGTGCGGTAAGTGAAGCCATTTCGTTCATGTTTACGTTGATATTCCCTTCACTTTAATCTCACTGGGACAGCATATACGTAGATTTCTATTTTTGTTTTGTCGGAAAACTTTCCGACCGTCGTTACTTACACGCGCTGGATACTTGTCAAGTCGGGAAATTACACGATTTTATTTAAAATTAGGAAAACTCTCTTACCTTTATGTATACGACTATCCAATATTTCTTGGACGACCCGATTGAAAAAAAGACGATTCTCGAACGAGTAATTTACGCGTAACTCACGTATATATAATTCGTTAACGTGTATATCGAGAAAAAAAATATTAATTAAAAAAAAAAACGTTGCCTTTTCTCCGAACGCACTACACACACTACTTTATTTAGTTCGCTGTTAACCTCGTGCTTTTTCGCTATTTACGATAATGAATACATTACGTGATTTATTCCGCGCACTGGTTAATCCGTCCCGAATGGACCAAATGTTCGATACTCAGTATATTTCGTCGATTGTGGACTGTATAACATTTTAATTAAACTAAATAAAGAATAGTGTATACGCGTTGTAGTACGTTTTTTTATTTCGCGAATAAGAACAAAATTATGCACACATTATATTTTTATTTTTTTACACGACAATATCGTGACGGACGTTCGTCTCACGAAGACGTTTTTACTCGACTGAACATAAACATATGAAATACACGCGTACCAACTTATACATACGATTAAATTACTTATTTGTTATCAAGACTGAACAATTATTATTATTATTATTACTAGTATTAATGTTTTTTAACTGTGATAGGATCTCTTTTCAATTTTTGCACATTTAAAGTCATATTTCTTTCTACTTTATTACATTTAAAACATTTCGTAATGTAATAGAAGTTTTTAAATTGTATTTTTAAATTTATTTTTCATGGAACGTAAAATCTAGTTGGCTGTAAGTTTTGTCCACAACTCCAAATTCTATTAAAAATATCTAGGTTTTTTAATCGTAACATATTTTTACCCTTATAACTGATATTTTTAATTTTTCGAAGTTTTTAAATAAAAAAATTAAATTTTTTGATGACTTTAATTAGTTTTCTAGTATAACATCAATATATATCAATTATATTTATATTTTCAATGTACTAAAAATTTTTTTTAGGTACGAGTGCATTTATTCCAATAGTTATTTTTGTCATATATTATTTTATATTTGTGATGTTAATTTCAGTTTTTTTCCTACCTTCATATTAAATTAAGGTCCAAACTTATATTTGATTTCCCGTTTTTTTATTTGTTACATAATCTAGTTAATGAGATGTTTACTGCATTTTTTTGCATTCTTAATTACTTTTACCAAAGTATCAACACATTGTAATAAACTCCGTGTTTGGAATTTGAAATATTACTATTAATTTTCATGGTGTGGAATATATAGATAGACGTCAGAGTTACTACATTGAAATAATAACAATATTATTATAATAATAATGTCTGTTATTTGTTATAGAATCTGTTGACCGTTTTCACACATTTGGGGCCGGTTTCACCAATATCTGTTAACGATTTAACATGTTGTTAATTGTATTTAACTATTAGTTAATAAAAATTAGGTTTCACCGAGATTTGTTAATCTTGACACATTGTTAAGAGGACGTCGTACCGAAACGAGAACGCATACAACGACCGATAGAACGCGCAATTAGGTGTTTTCACGATCCGCAAGCACGCGATGCGCACCGCTAATCGTATTCGGCGGTGCGACGATTAATTCGATAAGCGAAAACGATAATGAATAGGGTAATAAAATAAAATATCGGAAATCGATATCGCGGATAATACTGAGAAATAAATCTGTTATTATATTACGTGTTTATAACACGATGAAGATAAGACAAATGACCGTCTACATGAATGATATACTACAGAAAACGTTCTGTACATATAGGTATTTTGCCTGTGTGTAAACAAGTCATCATTATAATAATAAGATGATAATCAAAATAGTGATTTTTATTAGTTAAAAATTACATAAAAATGGTAAAAACGCGATTTTGTCGAAATAGATTATCGTTATTTCTTCGTCATTTTGAAAGTAGTCGTCATAGAAACCGGAAATTTTTACTAAATATGTAACATTGCACTATATTAACGAAAACAATTTTTGATAATTTTAAATAATATTACGCCGATGCTCCGCTCAGAATCGTTTTATCGAATGCAATAATTTATCATTGTTTTCAAATTTAAAGTAATAACAAAACTCTAAAATCTTTATCCAAGTAATTCATATTTTGAGTGTTTTTTTATTATTACGTACTACCTATATATGCTACGATCACACTGTCACCATACGACACCCACGATATATTATTATTTATTATTATACACGTGTAATATATATGATGTCTTTATTTACAATAATTTAAACAATTGCAATTATTATTCTAAATTATTCTAATTTTTAATTTATTATTAAAACTAACGTTTGATAAATAGTAGGTAATGCGTGTGTATAGTTTGAAGTACAGATTTATACAAATGTGTTTACAGCTTATTGTAGTGAATGGTCGACGGTTTTTCCATATTATCTATACCAATATAAAACATAAACTTACCTGTACGGAAATACCTATTCTCCCTTTATAGTAAATAATAATCACATTTCAAAATTATTCTCGTATTCGACCTTCGACCGCAACACCGTCGGCCGCGATAATTGTATACGTGTGCGAATACACGTGGTGGGGTATTATACGAACACAGTGCCGTTTCATAATAATAACTTTTAGGTATAGGCAGCGCCACTTCATGGCGATGAAATTTACGTTTTTGTCATAAAACATTTCATCGTATTTCCAATAGTACACATAGTGTATTAATTTGTTTTAAATTGACCAAACATATTATGAAAGGTGAGAATTTTTGCTGTGACATGTAGGAAGCCGATTTTGGATTACTGAAATACTAAATAAAGTATAAATTAAAACATTTTAGGTATTTTTCCAAATTTCAATGACAAATATTAATAGTTAAATTTAATTTTTTTTAAATTCGGTTTCCAACATGTCATAGAGAAACATCTCACCTTTTTTGAGATACTTTCAAATCAAATATACCAATAATACAGACTTTGCTGCATTGGAAATACGAAACGCTGTTTTCGCTGCGTAATTTTCGGGTAATACGTCCTCTTAAGTTAACCACTCGAAATCGGCTTGTTAAAATTTAATCGGCATTTTGAAATGCCATAGATCTACTGTAGGAAATTAGGTTATAATCATCTATTTTTAATATTGTATTATCAATTATCACTTAACAGTTATCATATTTCGTGATATCCAATGAGAACGTTAGAATCAATGTAACCGTTTTGGTAACCCAACTAACATTTTGTTAGTTAACAAATAGAATTTAACAATAATAATAATGTAATGGTGAAACTTATATAATTTAACCAGATGTTAAATTTAAACAAAATGTTAACTAATACGGTGTTAGAGTATATTTAACAATAGTTGGTGAAACCGGCCCTTAGAGTCATGTTTCTTCCTACTTTTCGACATTCACAACATTGCTTAATATAATAAAAATGTTTTCATTTTAAATTTTTTTATTTATTTTTTATGGAACGTAAAATCTAGTTTACAGTAAGTTTTGTCCATAATTCCAAATTCCATAAAATATATCTAGGGTTTTTAGTTATAACTATAATTTTATTAATATATAATTACGCATAAAACTGAGATTTGCATTATCTTAAGCTTTTAAAAAAAAATTTAATTATTTGACAAATTTAGTTTATTAACATATAGTTGACTAACATAACATCAATATAAATAAACTATATTTTTATCCTCAATGTACGAAAAAGAATTTTTTAGGTACATTCGTCCCAATAGTTATTTATGTCATAAGTTTTATATTTGTGTCGTTGAATGCATTTCTTTCATTTCTTTTATTATTATTACTAGCTTTAATACCCGGCTTCGCTCGGGAGTTGATATGGGATTACGTGGTAGTTGAAATAAAAAAATTAGCTATGACGTAAAAAGCAAAAAAATTTATTGAAAGCATTTTTCATTATTTACATTACTTGTTTATAAACAACATTTTTCATTTTATTCTCCGGGGTATATATATATATATATATATATATATATATAAATTTTTCGAATTTCCTACTCTTGAGCAAGCTACATATAGCTGACCGTGAGAGAAGCAGAATTCTTTGAGGTTGATGCCACAATATTTTAAAGTTTGCCCTTGCGCTTTGTTGATTGTAAAACTAAAGGCTAATTTAACTGGAAACTGCAATTTTTTAAATGGAAATGGTAATTCAGAAGAGATCAGTGGTATTCTAGGTATAAATACTGTGTGTCCTTTGTTCTTTCCAGAAATAAGTTCAGCTTCAATGATATTATTCGATAGCTGTTTTACGATCATCCTCGTTCCATTACATAGTTTTGGGGAGTTGAGATTTCTGAGTAGTATGATTGGAGATCCAATTTTTAGACGAAGGCAGTGTAATGGCATTCCTGGTACATGTAAAGAGTTTAGAACTTCAGTAGGGAAGTTGACACTTTCTTCAATGGATACCATCGTGTCGATCGATTTATATATTTTCTCTTCACCAGGTATTTTCTTTAGAATATTAAAATTGATATCGTCAACAATATTATATTTAGTGGCCAAAATTGCTCTTTGATATAACCACTCTATGTTGGTATAGTTCTGAATAATATTTGGATAAATTTTGTCGATTAGTTCGTTTTCAGTAGTGGCTGTTACAGAAATCACTATTGAGTTCAATGAGGCCGGTCGTTCGGTCAATAGGATATGTACCTTCGCCTATTTGTGAAAGTATTTTAGCAAAATGTGCTGTTGTTTCATCTTTTGATAATTCAACTCTCATGTTTTTTGTTAATTGCAGTATTTGTACTTGTGGCCAGAGATGTGACTTTTTTAAGCATGCATTGATCTCGTCTGCTGGTGTTGACTTGGGAATAACTGGAAGTGTTTGTCGAAAATCTCCTGAGAGTATGAGTAGAGCTCCTCCCATTATTTCAGAGTTTTTTCGCAATTCTTGTAATGTTCTGTCCATGGCTTCTAGTGATTTTTTATGGGCCATGGTGCATTCATCCCAGAAGATAATTTTAGCTTGTTTTAGAAGTTGACCCCGTCCAGATTTTCCTGAGATTTTACATACCGGGAATTGTTGTTCGGCTATATTCAACGGTAGTTGTAAGGCAGAATGGGCAGTTCGTCCTCCTTCCATAAGTGTGGCTGCAATGCCGGATGATGCTAGTGCCAGTGCGATGTATTTTTTAGCACGTATTTCCGCTAGTATTAGATTTATTAGAAACGTTTTACCGGTGCCTCCTGGTGCGTCCAAGTAAATAATACCACCAGTGTTGTTATTTATCCGGTTCATTATAACGTTGTAAACTTTTTTTTGATTGTCATTGAGGAGTGGTTTGTTGTGAGCAATGTATTCAAGTAGTTCATTGACGTTGTAGCTTTTTTCCTTTGTAATTTCGTAGTTTAGCACTGAAAGCATTTCTTTGTGGTGCTGGCATTCCAAGTTCTACTAAGGCCTGGTTATTTATTGCTAAATATTTATCTTCTAAGCGAATGAGTGTTTCATTGAAGATGTCGTCATTGAATTCTATAGTCAGTTCTGGATTAGTTTGTCGGATTTGGTACAATATATTTCCTTTAAAAAGAGTCCCATAGCTGTTTTGGGTTTGATGGGTTACATGTTGTTAGAATTATGGCGAATAACTCTCGAATTTGTTCAGCTGAAGCTGTGAGTGTGGCTTCTTGTAGTGTTAATTCCCAGTGGTTATCGTTTTCCAATAATCCTAAGCGTGGACATATTTCTCTGTACCTCTGGCATAGGTAGCCGTCAATGGTCCTGAGATCTGTGAAACTTGTTGGTCTCCGTATTTCGTGTAACAACATCCGGAGATAGAAACATTCGGCATTGTTTGGATGTACAGTGTATACTCGACCTATTGCGTTAGTTTTCATGATTTCTGGATGACCCTCCTCTAGCATTCCTTGTTTTCGTCGTTGAAAAATTTTCCTTGTTTTTTCCCACGTATAATAAATAGGGACGTCGACATACAGTAATGTCTTTGCGAATGGATCCGTTTGGCACAGTTGGAAAAAAGCTGTTAATGTTGTGTTCTGAGGTGGTTCGCTTGCAATTTTTCTAGCCGAGACTTTTGTGAAGTAACTCTCTGTCCATTCTCCAAATGTACTGCTAGATGTTGCACAGCTGTTTCGTGTTCGTGTATGGGAAAAATAAAAATCCTCCACGCTGCTTCGTTACTGTTGATGTGTCTTCCCATTTGGTACATGAGGGTCTCATCATTTCTGTTATTTTGTTAGCTATTTTGGACTATTTGAAATACTACCATATCACTACCTTTGTTTACGTACTTACATATATATTTAATAGATTTTACTGAATTGCAGTATTCAACGTTTATGTGTGCTTGGAACATTTTGGAAAATAGTGGGTTATATGGTACAACCCATTGATTATCTATTTCCAGTTCGTCTCTGCCTTGTATTCGTATTTTTGCTGTGAAGCCACCGTTTTTCGGTGATGTTAGTTTTAATAACATTTTATTAACTTAGTTTTATTATATATAATGATGAATGAAGTTCAAATACTCGACAACAGATGGCGCCACTACACAATTTCCAAGTTGAAGGGTTGGAAAATCCCTTATATCTTTAAAAACACGCCCTTGAGGTTAAAACGGGAACTTTCTTGTTCGAGGGGGGATAAAGGGCTATCACACTATATAAGACCCTTTATCGTGCCGGGATTCCTTTTTAAGTTTTATCGGCACGCACATTTTATTAACTTAGTTTTATTATATATAATGATTATTATTATTATTATTATTATTATTATTATTATTATTATTATTATTATTATTATTATTATTATTATTATTATTATTATTATTATTATTATTATTATTATTATTATTATTATTATTATTATTATTATTATTATTATTATTATTATTATTATTATTATTATTATTATTATTATTATTATTATTATTATTATTATTATTATTATTATTATTATTATTATTATTATTATTATTATTATTATTATTATTATTATTATTATTATTATTATTATTATTATTATTATTATTATTATTATTATTATTATTATTATTATTATTATTATTATTATTATTATTATTATTATTATTATTATTATTATTATTATTATTATTATTATTATTATTATTATTATTATTATTATTATTATTTGTTATTGTGAAGAAAATTCTTCACAGTTTTCACACAAATAGAGTTATATTTCTTTCTCCTATTCTACATTTTCTACATTTCTTAATGTAATAAAAGGTTTAAATTTTTTATTTATTTATTTATTCATTATTTATGTATTTTTTATTATTTATGAAACAAAAATATAGTTCCAAGTAAGTTATGTTCAGAATTCCATAGTCTATTAATATCTAAGGTTTTAATCATAACATTTTTTAATAACATATAATTATACATAAAAACTGAGATTTGCATTTATATCAGGGACTGGAACCTTAACAAAATATCGGTCCTGGTTCCGGTTTAGGTTCAAAGAAATTAAAAATTTTGGTTATGGTTTCGATTCCGGTTTTCAAAATTTTTAATTGTTTTCTGGAGCTGGTATTTACCGGTTCTTAAAAATAGCAGTTAATACCGGTATTTACAGGATCTTCAAAGTACTTATATATATGTGTGTAGAAGTTTATTTATACCCACTAATAATTTTTAACATTTCTATAAAATTGTTTAATTATATGTTATATAGTATATCAACACCAGTCGGTCATCGTGAATGTTATGCGAACAAATACATAAAAACGATAGCTTTAGAAGCTATATATATAAATCTATAGTCGTAGTAAATACCCGTGGTTTAAAGTTTAAACATATGTACATAGTAAAAATCTGTTTTCTGAAAAGTGTCGATACAAAATTTGCTGTTGTTCTGTGGATGAACGTATTTTGTACGTGTGCAAAGTTCAATAATAATCGTACACGAAAAGAATAACGAATGATATTTTTTATGTAACACGCACTGTGTATGTAATTATTCCCGTTAATAACGTTTTCGTTAACTATTGTCATAGTTAGACAATCAATGCTAGTGTGTGTATTATGAACGAAATTCTTGGAAACACTATAGCAATGCCTATAATAATCATTAAAGTAAAACAAAATAAATAGTCCGACATATTCTTCATGGTTTTTAAATAATAATTTCCAATTTATAATTTTCAACAAATTGAAGATTTTGAACCGATATTAACCGGTTTTATGATTACGGAACAATTCCGGTTCCAGATAAAAGGGTTCTGGTACCGGTTACGGTTCTACTTTTATTTTAGGGTTCTGGTTCTGGAACCGGTTAATTTCGGTTCGGTTTCGGCCTCTGATTTATATTTATATGCATATTTATACAGTTAATATCCAATGACGTCATCAAAAACATTACGGCAGCCGATTGTGAGTCATCGACTACGACTTACCGCAATTCTATGCCGACGCCATCTGGTTTACATTAATTTTAGTAACGAATTTTGTAAGGGTCTTAGTCCCAGTTTAACAAATTATTTTTGATTTTGACATTTCTATTCTTTCTCTTATATTTAATTCATTAAAATTATTTACATTTTTTAAAAGTTTTACTGATCTGATACTACGGTTGGTATTCAATAAGTAATCCGCAACAGGAGATTTGTTATCTTCTTGTTTTTTGGTATTCCTCAAATGTACTTTAAAACTAATATCTATATGTTTTTGGTGACATCATTGGATGTTAACTGTATAAATAGAGGTGTATATCGTATAACAGTTTTAGTATGTATTTCGCGTTGATGATGACATACTAGTAGTATAAGTATTTATTAAAAGTATTTGTCATTATTTTGTTATCTAAACAACAGCACTATTTATTATTATCAATAAGCATATTTAATTAATTGTAAAAAATACAGTCCACTCGTACAAAGAATAAATCTAGTAATTATTTTACCTATCAAACGTATAACAATTTAAGTAGCGTAACGGAACGCACTGTTTTAAATTAGTGCGTTTACAATTGCTATTGCTATTGCTATTGCTATTGTTATTGCTATTGCTATTGCTATTCCTATTACTATTCCTATTCCTATTACTATTACTATTATTTTTATTATGATTATGAGTACTTTTCTTCCATATCTGGCGAGATACCTAATTTTGCAGGCTTGTGGCCAAAACGAAACTGATGGTAAAAGATGGATAAGTGAGAACGAAGGAGTTTTATGTTTCTATTGAGAGATATTTGCAGACTAGTCAGCAAGTATTTAGGATGAAAGCTTTTTGGATGATTGTATATGTAAATGGATTGATATTGAGCGTTTTGAAGCTATTATGTAGATAGATAGGAATGACGCCAGTGGTCGGTACTACTATTACTCACGTACAGTGAACAGTCCCCACCATATATTTATACAATAATAATATTATGCTTAATATGCAACACCTTTCCCCTTATGAAAATATAAAAATCTTACGATGTTAAATTTAGTACAAATAAAAGAATATAATATGTGTAGTACATAATTGTTATGTGTGTATTGCTTAAACATACGTGTTACAAATAAAATTAGGTTATTCATAATCACTTGGAGAATATCGCTGAGGCAGTCTCCTAATTCTAATAGGTCTAGGCGTTTTATCGTTTGCTATGGAATTTTGATATGAAATAGGTTGAGTGTTTTCCAAATTTACATTTGTGTTACTAGCGGGTATAAGTAAATCTGAATCAGTTGTGGGTGCCAATGATTTGTCTACAAGTAATTGATTACTATGTCTTTTCCAAACCGTCCCATCAGTTAGTTCAACATTATATGTGTTGTTACTTCATCAAATGTTTACTTAGTGTCTTTGGCACTATTCCAGTGGTGGATAAAATTATTGGATGAATTTTAACTGCAACAATGTCCCACATCTCTTTAATCTCCATAGCTAGATCTTGATATTTTTGCAGTTTCTCATTATAGGTCGAGGTGAGATTATGTGAGTTCACTACAGCATAATCAATGAGATGGACTGTTTTTTCTTTTTTATTCCACAGAACAGTATCTGGTCTATTGTGTGGCAGGATCGGTCCGTTAATATTGATCTGTTCCAAAATAGGGATATTTCACCACTTTCTTTAACAGCTTCTGCCTCGTAATTCCAGTATTCTTTCTTCTGGGATGTAAAATAGCAACTTTCTAGGGCTTGGTGTAAAATTTTTCCCATTCTGTCATGCATCAGTGTGTAGTTCGTTTGGCTGAGTGTTGGGCAGCCCGCCATAATGTGTTGTGTTGTTTCCGATTTGGCTTTGCACCATCTACATATCATTTTCCAGGGTTTTATCTTTAACAATATGTTTTCTAAAATTTCTCGTTGCATCTACCTGATCTTGAATGGAAATGAAAACCCTCTGTTTCTAGAAAGAGTTTCCCTCGGTGAGCCATTTGAGCGATTGTTCCTTATCGACATAGTTATAACTCAATTCGCTGGGATATCTTCCGTGGAGGACTTCTCTTTCCACCTTTGGATTTTACTTTGAAAGTGTTCAATTTCAAAAGATACATTTCATTTGACAGATTAAGTGTCGTATAGTTTTGATCAGTTCTTACAATTGCTTTCAACATCCCTGACTTACTAGTGTTCTCATAGAAATATTTCCTCATATTACCGACTTGTATAGCATGGAGGAATACAATATCCACGATTCCACGCCCACCTTCCTTGCGTGGCAAGGTGACCCTCTCACAGGAGCTTTTTGGATGGTGCTTGTTGTACCTAGTGAGGGTCGTTCTTAATACTGTTTCTATTTCATCCAAATCGGTCACTGACCATTTTAAAATTCCGAAGGAGTATGTAAGCACGGGAATTGCATATTGCATATTATTATTATTATTGTTATAATTATTATTGTTATTATTATTGTTATTATTATTGTTATTATTTTTGTTATTATTGTTGTTATTATTGCTATTGTTATTGTTATTGTTATTGTTACTATTACTATTACTATTACTATTACTATTACTATTGCTATTGCTATTGCTATTGCTATTGCTATTGCTATTGCTATTGCTATTCTATTCTATTACTATTCCTATTCCTATTACTATTACTATTATTTTATTATGATTATGAGTACTTTTCTTCCATATCTGGCGAGATACCTAATTTTGCAGGCTTGTGGCCAAAACGAAACTGATGGTAAAAGATGGATAAGTGAGAATGAAGGAGTTTTATGTTTCTATTGAGAGATATTTGCAGACTAGTCAGCAAGTATTTAGGATGAAAGCTTTTTGGATGATTGTATATGTAAATGGATTGATATTGAGCGTTTTGAAGCTATTATGTAGATAGATAGGAATGACGCCAGTGGTCGGTACTACTATTATACTCTTACAGGAATGGTGCGAACAGATTAAACTCGCCACTGCGTTTTGAGTTCGATATCAATTTCTGTGTATTTTGCTATCTTCTCTGTGTATGTAGCTTGTAAAAAATATGTATTGGGTATTGCAATATCGATTAGGAAAACAGCTTTTCTTTTCTTGTTATGTAATGTAATATCCGGTCAATTGTGATGAATTGTTTTGTCAGTCATAATAGGCCTGTTTCAGTAAATTTTGTAGTCATCGGATTCTAAAATTATTTCAGTTGTATATTTGTAGTATGTCATTTTTTCCTTATTTAATTTGTGTTTGTAGGCTAGGCATTGAGGAACAATTGCAGCTACTCGGTAATGTCTGTGTAATAGTTTTACAAGCTCCGGTTATATGTTGGATGGTTTCAGGACTATGATGACAATGACGGCATAAGTCATTATGTGCAGCCGGGTCCCGAATTATATACCTCCTGAAATTTTTAGTTTCGATGATCTGGTCTTGTTTTGCGATCATAAAACCCTCTGTTTTCGGGAACAGCTCTGCTCGCTGAAGCCACGCGTTTGACGCTATTTTGTCAACGTTCGGATTGTTTAAGTCGAGGCGATGTCTCCCGTGAAGAGATTTTTGTGTCTAGGCATCTATTTTCTGCGCATAGGTGATCTAGTTAAGTTGCATAGCTGGGTCTATCAAGTTAAGTGGCGTGTGTTTACAATCAGCTAGAACTGTGGCTCGATGAAGGGCTGATAGATGTGTTTTAGAATTAAATTAATTATTATTATTATTATTATTCTGTCTATTGTGATTAATAATATTTGTTATTTTGAAAGAAAAACTTCACAGTTTTCGCACTTTTGAGTCAAATTTCTTTCTACTTTTTACATTAACATCGTTTCGTAATGTAATATATGGTTTTCATTAAAATTTTTTATTTATTTTTATGGAATGTAAAATCTAGTTAACAGTAAGTTTTGTCCATAATTCCAAATTCCATCAAATATATCTAAGGCTTTTATTTATAACAATTTTTTTATTAACATATAGTTGCACTTAAAATTGAGAATTGTATTTTCAAAGCATTTAAATAAAAATTTAATTATTTGAAGAATTCAATTACTTTACTAGTTTAACATCAATATAAAATATTTTATTTATGTCCTTATTGTTCAAATAAATTTTCTTCGTACATTTGTCCCAATTTTATTTATGTCATTAATTTTATACTTGTTATGTTAATTGAATTTTTCTCACAATTGTAAATTAAATTACTTTCATCAAATTATTAACACTTTGTAATAAACTCCGTGTTTGAAAATTGAAATATTACAATTCATTTTTACGGTATGAAATATAAAGATAGACTTTACTGCACTGAAATAATAACAATATTATTATTATTAGTATTATTAATGACATGTATATGTATACAGTCTTATGGCTGTGGTCTTTCTATAAATTTGTGCGGCACCCAGAAAGATTACCATGTCGTCATGAACCTGGCATTGTTCACCACCTGGCCAGGTCTATACTTCTATACCGTCGTTGCCAGGTACATTGGAATGGTGATTGCAGAGCGATATATTATATATATATATATATATATATATATATATATATATGTAGATATCTTTAGATATAAAAGTGTCGATATTTATGTGCTAAGCTATAGGTAACTTTTTGTCACGTGTAAAAAATAAATGAGATATATACATGTACCGATGTACCTGCATACGGTGTAGGTACTCCTGTCATTTTATTATTATTATTATTATCACAACAAAAACACTTCGTAAAACTCAGTGTAAAAAATTGACCAAGTGAAAAAGTAAAGAAAAAACATCATTGTATATAACCAATACATCCTTCACTTCACACAACATCTAAAAAACTATTATTTATAAGATGTTTACGCACTATAAAGTTGTGATATCATGAATAAATGCAAAGTAAATTGAATTTTAATACATTTATTTTGTTTCAATAATTTATTTACTTGGCAAAGAATTATTTACTTCATATTTCATTATTCGACACGAAATAATATGAATAAAATAATTCATTAGGCATAGGTTGTTATTATTATTATTAAATATATTATATATTGTTTTCACTTTTCCAAAAAAATTTTTCTCGTTTAATTTCTTTCAAAAGTTATTTATGTTATTAATTTACACTATTTGCATTCCATTCTCATAGTAAACAAAAATCGAGAGAGATATGTGTTTTCCAACGTTCCAAATAATCAACACAATAATACTACAATGCACTATAGGTATTTGATATATTTTTAATTATTCCTTAAGTTCCAGGAACTCCACTAACACGTAAGTTAAATCCAAAACCACAACATTAATTAAAAGAAACTTATATTTATATTGCAAAATTATATAATATAAATTTTGTATTCAAATTTGCCAAATATATCAGTATGCCCCATGTTCGATAACAAATTTCATTCAACGACTTAATATCGATTAAAAAATAGAATGAAAAAAAAAAATTTAATTTCATTACAATCATTATAATGTTTATAATTACACTTAAAACTGACATTTGTATACTCCGAAGCTTTTAATTAAAAAAATTAAATTATTTGTATAATTTAATTAGTTTACCATAACAAAATAAATATAAATACTTATATTTGGTTTATAACCTTCACCAACAAAAAAAAAATGTCTAGGTACGTTTGTCCCAGTAGTTATATATGTAAAATATTTTACATTTGTGAAGTTAATTGCATTGTTTTCTCGCATCTTTATATTAAACGAATGTCAGAAATTATATTTGGTTTCCGCTTTTTTTATTTGTTATAATTTAATTTTTAGGATTTTTACTGCATACATTCGCATTTTTGATTACTTTTACCAAATTATCAACATTTTGTAATAAACTCACTGACTGGAATTTAAAATATTTCAATGAATTTTTATTGTATGGAATATGTTGAGTACGCGCTTCCGATAGTGCGCGTCGTTTCGTTTTATTGGTCCATAGATCGCGAAATCGTAATCGATTGTGCGAGGAGCGTCTCCGTGTCGCCCGCACTTTCATGCGTTACGGCGGGAACTGTAGATTTTCTACAATGCTTGCGGTTGGCAATACTACTTCAGTCGTAGCCGCCGTTTACTATCATCTCTCGGTACCCGTCTTGTTGATATCCGAAATTGCGCGCTTTCGTGCCTGTCGTCGTCGTAATGTTTTTTCTTTCGTTGCACCAGCGCCACGTAAAATCGTAATATTTACCGTGCGCGTGTTTAGTTGTTTCCGTCGTCGAATTGCCATTGCCGCGCAAGAGCATTGTCCAGTGTTGTAAAGTATTTGAGTAAAAGTATTCAAATACTTTTATGGTACTCAAATACGTATTTTAAATACTTTTAAAAAGAGTATTTGTAAGTAGTATTTTAAATACTTTTCTAGAGTATCTGTATTTAAAATCAAATACGTTTTTAAATCTTTTTTAGTGACATGAACTATGATGAAACAAAACTTTTGTCATTTTTCATAATAGTCATTTATGACGTGTTGGCAAAATATTTTGGTCGTGGGTATCGTTGTCCACTGCTGTGATTTTTCCGTTCAAGTCGATGTAGGTAATCCCGATTAGACCGATTAGATTGTTATCGCAGATCGTGACAGGTCGAAGTCCATTGTTAATGGTCACCGTATGTTTTATACGTATAACATAATAAACAATGTATTTATTTAATTCCCTCAAATCGTTAGATATTTTAATCGATCTCCCTGCTATACTTAATTCTAAATCCGAAATAGTAATTCATTTAATCGTGTCATTTATCTTGGAAGCTGGCTTCATGATTTAACGTTTCTACTTTTTATTAATCCATTATTTACTTATTTATTTATCTATTTATTTTTTATTCTTTGTTATTATTATATTTTGTTGTTTTTTTTTTGTTTTTGTTTTTTTGCTTTTAATGAATAGGTTTTAGTTAATTATCTTAATTGTTGAGCTATTATAGTGTTTCTAGTAGCTATATAAAAAAAAAAAAAAACAAACAATATATAAAATTATATTTTTGTGATTTTTCTTTCTCGGATATACGGATATATAACGTAAGAATAGGTACGTGGAATGTTGGAACGTTAACTGATAGAAGTAGAGAGTTAGTATAATTATTGAAAATGAAGAAAATCAAAATTTGTTGTGTACAGGAAATAAAGTGGAAAGGGGAGAAATCAAATGAAATAAGAAATAGTTATAAAATAATATATTCAGTTGAGACTAGTACAAGGAATGGTGTGGGACTAATAATGGACGAGGAGATAAAAAGTAAAGTAGTAGACGTAGTAAGGACGAATGATAGAGTAATAGAGGAAAAATTAATTTTTGAGGAAAAGGTCTTGAATGTAGTAAGTGCTTATGCTCCACAAATAGGATGTGTTGAAAAAGACAAGAAAGTGTTAAAATATTTCAATTAATTTTTATGGTGTGGAATATATAAATAAAAGTCGGAGTTACTACATTGAAATAATAACAATAAAATCAATACAATTATTATTGTTATTGTTATTGTTATTGTTATTGTTATTATTATTATTATTATTATTATTATTATTATTATTATTATTATTATTATTATCATTATTAATATTTTTTATTTGTGATAGAATCTCTTTAAAGTGTTCGCACATTAAGAGTTTGTTTCTTTCTGCTCTTCTAAATTGACAATATTATGTCATGTAATAAAAGTTTAAAATTTCTATTTTTATTTATTATTTATGGAATATAAAATCTAGTTCCCAGTAAGTTTTATACTTAATTCCAGATTCTATTAATGTCTTATGTTTTTAATCATAACAATATTTTAATTAGCATAGAATTACACATAAATTATTAAAGACAATTTTTTTTATTTGTTATAGTATAATTTTTGTGATGTTTACTGCATTCTTTTGCATTCCTAATTACTTTTACCAAATTATTTTTTTTTAAATTTATGTTTCATGGAACGTAAAATTCAGATGTCCGTAAGTTTTGTCCAAAATTCCAAATTCTATTAAAAGAATCTAGGGTTTTCAATCATAACAATATTTTAATTAGCATATAATTACCTCTGTAACTGATATTTTTAATTTTCCGAAGCTTTTAAATAATAAAATTAAATTTTTCGAAGACTTTAGTTAGTTTACTAGCAGTGTTGTAAAGTATTTAAGTAAAAGTTCTCAAATACTTTTATGGTACTCAAATACGTATTTTAAATACATTTGAATATAGTATATGCAAGTAGTATTTTCAATACTTTTCTAGAGTATTTGTATTTAAAATCAAACATGTTTTTAAATTATTCTTAGTTACATGGTCTATGATGAAACAATACTTTTGTCATTTTTTTGTAATAATTATTTATGATGAGTTGGCAAACTATTTTGATCGTGGGTATCGTTGTATCTTTCATAGCGATGTAGGTAATCCCGATTAGACCGATTAGATTGTTATCCCAGGTCGCGACTGGTCGAAGTCCATTGTTAATGGTCAACTTATATTTTATATATAAATATATTTATAACATAACCAATAAAATATAAAATTATATTTTTATAATTTTTCTTTCCCGTATGTTACTCCATACTCGTGTGTGCCGTGAATTGTGTCGTCTGTGTTATTATTATGTGAATTATTAGTCGCACAAAAAGTTATAGGCAGTGTCAACATGTTTTGGTCAAAGGGAGTAAGTGATTTTTGTTTTAAGAGTCCAATCATTAGTAAATCTAATGTTAAACAAAATTGAATTACAAGTATTTGAAAGTATTTGTAAATACTTTTACTAAGTATCTGTATTTATAATCGAATACTTTTTTTTATTAAGTATTTAAATACGTATTTTAAATACTTTTAAAAACAAGTACCTGTATCTGTGTTTGAATACTTTTAAAATGTACCTTTTACAACACTGTTTACTAGTATAACATCAATATACATAAATTGTATTTATATTTTCAATGTACTAAAAAAATATATCTAGGTACGAGTGCAATTGTCCCAATTGTTATTTTTGTCAAATATTATTTTATATTTGTGATGTTAATTTCATTTTTTTCTCACGCCTTTCTATTAAATGAAGGTCGAAACTTATATTTGATTTCCCGTTTTTCTATTTGTTATACGAGTATAATCTAACTAATGTGAAGTTTACTGAATTTTTTTGCATTCTTAATTACTTCTACCAAATTATCAACACATTGTAATAATCGCCGTGTCTGGAATTTGAAATTAACTATTAATTTTTATCGTATGGAATATTTACATAATAGACGTCAGCGCGACTAGATTGAAATAATAACAATTTTATTATAATAAAAATGTTTGTCATTTGTTATGGAATCTGTTGACAGTTTTCACAAATTTAGAGTCATGTTTCTTTTTACTTTTTGACATTCACAATATTTCGTAATGTAATAGAAGGTTTTAGCAGACATGTTAAGTATTCGAATAAAAGTATTCAAATACTTTTTTCGGTATTTTGAATACTTTTCGAATACAAATGATCTTAAGTATTTTAAATACTTTTAAATACTTTTTTTTGGTATTTGTACTCGAAATTAAAATACTTTTCTGAACGTTACGAAATATCAATAATAATAGTTTCACATTGTTGTGCTTAGATTTATAAAATATTACATCTTTAATATTTAGCGACTGTCTGTTAAATAGCAACCTAGCATGAAGTCGTTATCGTCGGGCATATATAACTATTTTTTTGATCATCAATTATTTCATTATTATGTGGAATTTTATTATTATTATTATTATTATTAGAAGATCATTTAATAATATTTTATTGTTATTGTCAAAATCGTCCACTGTAGTTATGCGGGCGGGAAATACCACCGAACCGATATACACGTTTTTATACATTATCAGTAATAATTATTGTGTTTGTGTCAGTTCATAGATGTCTCGTAACTATTATTGCTACGTTCAGACGACGATATTTTTTCCGTATAACGTATACGGGATTTTATTGAATAGAACAGTGGTAATGAGCAATATATTAGTACGTTCACACTAGAACGTCTAGAACCATGCGGTAAAGTCTCATATTTGAGAAATTTTTATTCCCGTACTCCGTACCACCGTACGAACTTGTCATTACTATTTGAAAATTCTCGAATATACGTCTTTATTTAATACGTGATAAATTAATGCTTATTTTTATATTTTTGTGTCGTTCACGCGAACAAAAATTTCCCGAATTCGAACTAGTTTTCGATATTTCACAATTATTGTCTATTGTCGTGCGTCAAATATAGGAACTTGTTCTAATCTTTTCAAGATTTCCCAGTATCAGTCAAAGAATTGAAGAACGGGCTAATTTTTGAGATAAATCATTGGACATTTATAAAAATAAAGCTGTCACACAAAATTCGTGGAAGATATTTAAATAAAGTTTATTCCGAATTCAAAATATGGAAAAAAACGACAAGAATATGGTGAGTACTAAGACTGTGTGTAGACTGCCATCTATGCTCAAAACCCGTATACGTGAAAAAAATCTAATAGAAAATTAGTCCCGTGTGAAACATCGTCTCGTATTCGATAAAATCTTGTACGTGAAAAAATCGAATTGAGTAGTCGCCGTCTGAACGTAACTTTTGGGTACCTAACCTATATTACGGGTAAATTATAGATTTTAGTACATCAATTAACAAAATATTACTTTCCTTTTTTTCTAAAAAAATCCAATAATAAATATAATACTTTAAACTGAGCTAGTTTAAAAAAGTAGTCTTTTCGCCACATCGTCCACATCGATAACACTTTTTTATTCTCTTATAATATATGCATGTGTGTTATAATTGTTTTATTTTATTGAATATTTTTTAAGCAAAAAAAAAATTTAGTATTAAAAAAAGTAATGTATCGATTTAAAAGAACAGCTTAACAACACAAGAATTACTAATAATAACGACATTTAAAACTAATAACCAGTATAAAAATATATCAACAATAATAGTGACAGATTTAATAATAATGAACCCAATACAAATAATTATAATAAACCAAATTGAGACAATCAAACTCATAATAAAAATATTGAACGACCTAGATTGAATTGAAGATACAATAAAAATTATTAAAAAGTTAACAAGTTACAAAATTTAAAAGTATTCTTAAAGTATTCGGAATACTTTTCAAAAGTATTTGTATTTGTATTTAAATACATTTAAGAAAAAGTATTCGAATACGTATTCTGAATACAAAAAAAAAGTATTCTGAATATGTATGGGTTTTAGTTTTAATTCCTTTTCTTAATTTTTATGAAATATGAAATCTAGAGGGAAGTAAGTTTTATGCAGAATGCCAAATTTTATTAAATGTATCTAAGGTTTTTAATCATAACAATATTTTTATTGATATACAATAACGCTTAAAACTGAGATTTTATGCAGCATGGTATTTTTCTTCCGGGTTTTTCAGTGTATCATACGCTTATGTACGGTGAGAAAGAGAAGAAGAATGAATAAAACAGGGGGAGCGTTATTGTAGACATGTGACACGGATGTGACACAGCGTGCACGCGACTATTTATTTAATATAATATATTTTTCGTGATCAGTGCTGCATTATTTTACATTCTTAATTACTTTTACCATATAATCAACACTTTTTAAAAAGCACCGTGTTTGGAATTTAAAATACTTCAATTAATTTTTATGGTGTGGAATATATAAATAAAAGTCAGAGTTACTACATTGAAATAATAACAATAAAATCAATACTATTCTATTATTATTACTATTACTATTACTATTACTATTACTATTACTATTACTATTACTATTACTATTACTATTACTATTACTATTACTATTATTATTATTATTATTATTATTATTAATATCTTTTATTTGTGGTAGAATCTCTTTAAAGTTTTCGCACATTAAGAGTTTATTTCTTTCTGCTCTTCTAAATTGACAATATTATGTCATTTAATAAAAGTTTAAAATTTCAATTTTTTATTTATTATTTATGGAACGTAAAATCTAGTTCCCGGTAAGTTTCATACATAATTCCAAATTCTATTAATGTCGTAGGTTTTTAATCATAACCATATTTTTATTAACATATAATTACGATTAAAACTGAAATTTTCATTTTCTAAAACTTTAAAATAAAATATTAAATTATTTGTTTAACTTAATTAGTTTACCAAAATAAAATCAGTATAAATATATTTGATTTTTCATCACTTTACCAAAAAAATATTTCTAGGTACATTTGTCTCATAAGTTATTTATATAATAAATTTTATATTTTTGATGATAATTGAATTTTTTTCTCAAGACTTTAATGTTCGCGCCACTTGCTCTTGTGGGTGCAAAGTCCAGGATGATAAAATTGTTTTTATCGGACAGTATTGACTCAGCACCTAGGGGAGTCCATCGTGTCTCTCGGTGTCTGATGCGTTGCCGAAGGTGGCGACGAATTTCGTATAGTGTCGTTCGTCGTCGTGGTCATATTCAAAAGTGCGGATTGTACGTGTGCTCGCGTTATTACGCCGACAAAGTCCTTACGAAACCGTTCGTGTGCTCCATCGTTGACGGACCACATTTAATCGGATTATACTCGCGGTCGCGCGAATTGTATATTCGGTGCCGGTCGTTGCTCATGCGTGTGTGAACGTCAATTATCGGTGTCGCTGCGTCGTTCCGCGTACGTACAAACTCTCCGACGAGTAGACGCATTTTGTTAATCGATGCTTAATCGGACCCAGTTCGAATTCAACCCCTGTCTACACGCGCGTATACTTCGTATATAGTACACCGTCTGTCAGCCACACACCGTGCACGCGACTTGATACAGTCCGAAGTTCACGCCGCTCGTATTATCGGTCGCGATTATGGTTCACGCGGCTCGTGATATATAGGTCGCGATTATCAAACGTGGGTGTTATCGTCACCAGTGCCGAAATCGGGTCAAGTTCAGGTCGTTCTATCATTTTTTCTTGTATAATATATTATATTATATTAATATATTATTTGAATATGCGATTTATTTATATTTGTTATTTATTCATTTATGTAATATTACGGGCGCCCATTTAGCACATATTAGTAATTATTATACATTGTCAGTTATTTCGTGTAACAAGTTAGTGTTTTTATATTATTCGTCCTTCGCCCCATCCAGTGGCGGTGCCAGGGGTGGGCCCGGGCTCACCCCAAAACTTCTTAACCCCCCTATGACCCACCTTAAAATTTATGTAAATTATGAAAAAACTCATAACTATAATTTGTATGGGTTTTAACTTTTAAGTTGATCCTAATCGGTCATTAAAAATTATCTTAAAAATATTAAAAAGTTGTAACATAATGTACATGAATTTACATAATAGAGGTTTAAACGTATCGAAGTATTCAAGTATAGTTATGTAATACAATACAACAATTTATGGTGTGTTTATGGTATTGAATCTGATTTTTGGGGTGTGGGTATAGGTAGCCCCCCATAATTTGGTTGTGAGTAAAAATATTGGCCCCCTCAAAAATTGATTGGCCTCAGCTTGGCCCAACTCCTACAAAAATTCTGGCGCTGCCACTGGCCCATCCACACAATTTAATAAGCCGGTCGGCGTATAAACATTTATATTAAACGGATGTCAAAACTTACATTTGTTTTCCGGTTTTTTTATTTGTTATAATTTAATTTTAGGATTTTTACTGCATACATTCGCATTTTGTATTACTTTTACCAAATTATCATCACTTTGTAATAAACTCATTGATTGGAATTTAAAACATTTCAATTAATGTTTATGGTATGGGACATACAGAGTATACCAAGACAGACGTCAGAATTATTATTATTATTATTATTATTATTACTATTACTGTTACTGTTACTGTTACTGTTACTGTTACTGTTACTGTTACTGTTACTGTTACTGTTACTGTTACTGTTACTGTTACTGTTACTGTTACTGTTACTGTTACTGTTACTGTTACTGTTACTGTTACTGTTACTGTTACTGTTACTGTTACTGTTACTGTTACTGTTACTGTTACTGTTACTGTTACTGTTACTGTTACTGTTACTGTTACTGTTACTGTTACTGTTACTGTTACTTTACTGTTACTGTTACTGTTACTGTTACTGTTACTGTTACTGTTACTGTTACTGTTACTGTTACTGTTACTGTTACTGTTACTATTACTTTATTATTATATTATTATTATTGTTTCTATTATGATTAATAATATTTGTTATTTGTGATGACACTCTTCACAGTTTTCACACATTTGGAGTCATATTTCTTTCTACTTTTTTACATTGACAACGTTTTGTTGTGTAATATACATTTCTCATTTTAATTTTTTAAAAATATTTTTATGGAACATAAAATCTAGTTACTACCTGTAAGTTTTGTCCATAATTCCAAATTATATTAAACATATCTAAGGTTTTAGTTATAACAATAATTTTATTAACATGTAGTTACACTTAAAACTGAGATTTGTGTTTTTTAAAGCATTTAAAGATACAAATTAAATTATTTGAAGAATTTAATTAGTTTACTAGTTTAACATCAATAGAAAGTTATTTTATTTATGTCCTCAATGTACAAATAATGTTTCTTCGTACATTTGTCCCATTTCTTATTTATGTCATAAATTTTATATTTGTTATGTAAGTCGAATTCTTTCTCACACCTGTATATTAACTGAAGGTCAAGTCTTATATTTAATTTCCCGTTTTTTTATTTGTTATAATGTAATTTTTGTAATGTTTACTGCATTATTTTGTATTCTGAATTACTTCTACCAAATTATCAACACTTGTTAATTAATTCCGTATTTGGAAATTGAAATATTATAATTAGTTTTTATGGTATGGAATACAGAGATAGACGTCAGAATTACTACACTGAAATAATAACAATATTATTAATGTTATTTTTATAATTATTGACATTTATAATATGTCTTATGGCTGTGGTCATTCTCAGGGGCGTTCCGAGGCTTCTACATTTGGGGGAGAGTTTCAGTTTGAAAAATTGCTGACTACACGATAAGACAAAAAAAAAATTGTAGTAGTAGGTGTGTATGTTTTTGTGTACGAATGAAATGCTACCACAAAAAAAATTTAGGTAATAACAGTAGTTTATTAAGAAAAAATATCACTGAAATTACATTGAATAGGCTATAAGCACAATTATCGTTCTTTGAAATTGCCGTAGGTAACAAAAAAATTTAGAAGTACTAAGTAAGAACACTGCATCTTACATTCACATGCTTCCAAACTCCTAACTATAATTATAAGTAAAAGAATTGGAAACAGAATTGAAGAACAGCTAGATTACGATCAATATGGTTTTCGAAAAAACAAAGGTACCAGGGAAGCAATACTAAGCTTAAGAATAACACTAGAAAAACAAATAGATAGGCAAAAGAAAACCTTTATGGCTTTTGTAGATATAGAAAAAGCTTTCGACAATGTCAATTGGAAAATACTATTTAATATAATGGACAATGTTGGAATAGACATTAAAGATAAAAACATCCTATATGCAATATACAAAAATCAAGAAGCTGAAATTACAATTAACTCCACAACAAAGACAGCTAATATACAAAAAGGAGTAAGACAAGGATGCCCACTGTCACCATCTTTATTTAATGTCTACGTTGAGCAAGCGATAAGAGATATAAAACAAAAGCTAGAAGAACAAATGATAGGAGTAGTAATAGGAGGTGTATTAATATCAATGGTACGATTTGCAGATGATATAGTTTTGCTCGCTACATCCGAAAACGATCTACACACAGCACTTATTGAAATGGATAACATTTTTTTTAAATTCAAATTAAATATAGATACGGAAAAAACAAAAGTAATGGTATATAGTAAACAAAATGAACCAAACATTAATATATCCCTAAAAGGAAACAGAATAGAACAAGTAAATCAATTTAAATATTTGGGAAGCGTAATAAGTAATGACGGAAGATCAAAAAAGGAAGTAAAAAGTAGAATAGGGCAAGCAAAAAAGGCGTTTCTACTTAGGAGTAAGTTACTAACATCAAAAAATATAGATTTAAAAACAAGAAAACGTTTAATTAAAACATATGTTTGGAGTACAGCATTATATGATTGTGAAACATGGACGTTGAACAAAAAAGATGAAACCATTGTAGAAGCTTTAGAAATGTGGTGTTGGCGTAAAATGGAGAAAATAAAATGGACGGAAATGAAGACAAACGAAGAAGTATTAGATTTAGTGAAAGAGAAAAGAACATTACTAAATAATTTAAGATTAAGGCGATGGTATATGATAGGTCATACGTTAAGACACAACGAAGAACTCCATAGCTTCATACTGGAAGGTATGATAGAAGGGAAACGCAGAAGAGGTAGGCCAAGAACGTGCTATATAAAGCAATTAATTAAAGATGCTAAAGTCGATTCGTACAAACAACTCAAAGATAGGGCACAGGACAGAGAATCATGGAGAGAACATTTATTGTAAACCAATCTACGGATTGAATACAAAAAAAAAAAAAAAAAAATAAATGTTAGTTATATTTTTAATGTACTAAAAAAATATGTCTAGGTACGAGTGCATTTGTTCCAATAGTTATTTTTGTCTTATATTATTTATTATTTGTGATGTTAATTTCATTTTTTTCTCACACCTTTATATTAAATGAAGGTCGAAACTTATATTTGGTTTCCCGTCTTTTTATTTGTTATACAGTCTGATTAATGTGATGTTTACTGCATTTTTTTGCATTCTTAATTACTTTTACCAAATTATCAACAATTTGGAATAAACTTTATGATTAGAATTTGATATATTTCCATTAATTTTCATGGTATATAAAATACAGTAGAAGGTATGTGAAAGTACGAGTACAAAGAAATATTTTTATGTTTTTTATTATTATTATTACTCTTAATATTTGTTTTGTCATGAAAGGTCTTCATAGTTTTCGCATTTTTAAAATCATATGTCTTTCTACTTTTCTACATCAACACATTTTAGTAATGTAATAAAATATTTTAATAGAATTTTTTAAATTTATTTTGTATGGTACGTAAAACCTAGATCCCGGTAAGTTTTGTATAGAATCTGTATTCTAATATAAATATCTTATTTTTTTTTTCTTAAAATTCTGTATCATAACAGTATTTCAATTAACATAAAATTACAATTAAACTTGAGATTTGCATTACCCAAATTTTTTAAATAAAAAAACTAAATAACTTGAATAATTTTATTTGTATCCTCAGTGTACCAAAAATAATTTTCTATGTACATTGGTCCCAAAATTTATTTATGTCTCACATTTTATATTTGTGATGTTGATTGCTTTGTTTTCTCATACTTTTATGTTAAACAACTAATGTCGAGAATTATACTCTAAATGTTTGTGCCTTCGAATATCAAATGTCAAATAAATGTTTTAGGTTGTTCTTTCATATTATAATAAATTTAAATTTAAATGAAACAAAATATTATGCTTTACATTTAAAATTTTCTGGTTGCATTTGTTTTAATAGTTGTTTATTTTCATAATCTAATATTTTTGTTTTTTCCTGCCTTTTTTACATTCTCATTTAATTTTTCATATTACCAACACTTTGTAATAAACTGTATGGTTGGAATTTGATATATTTCCATTCCTTTTTATGTTATATAAAATATTGTAGAAGGTACGTAAAACTTCATAGAAATATTATTAATAATATTATTATAATTATTATTATTATTTATTTTTATTTGTGGTGCAAACTCTTCACAGTGTTCCCAAATTTTTAGCCATATTTCTATGTACTGTCTTAATTTAGAATAATTCCTAATATATTAAAAGATTTTAATTTTTCATATTTTAATTTTTGTTTATGCTACGTAAATTCTAGATCCAAGTAAGTTTTGTCCAGAATTCCAAATTTTATTAAAATGTCTAATCTTATGTTGGTAATAATATTTTTAATAACGTATAATTATACTTTAAATTTAGATATGCAATTTTCAATATTTAAATAAAAAAATTCAATTATTAGGAAATTTAAGTGGTTTATTAATATTAAATCAATATAAATTTGTTTTATATTTATTTTACTTTTCAAAAATCTTCTTATTTAATTTTTTTTAATAGTTATTTATGTCATAACATGCCACTATCTGCATATCCTTCTCACAAATATATGATAAACAAATATTGTGAAAAATATGTGTTTTCTACTGTTTCAAATAATTAACACTTTGTAATACACTCAGGCCCCCCACATAAATTTTTCAACTACGGCACTGTAAATAAATCCGGCCCCTCATTGTATATTAATATTTATAATCATCTAATAATTATAAATTATTCTAACATATAATTTTTTATTTTTACAAAAATTACCTAAAATATGGGTTACACGGCTTCTTTTGCTGTTAAACACCTCTATAAAATATCAGTTATTTTAGTTTAAAACACAAGTACATTAATTTACTACAATTTAATATAAAAATCAATATTTTTTTAAAAAGTATTTATGTATAATAAAATACAATGTAAATTATTCAAAATTAAAAATAGCATTTGTACATACAAAAATACAATTGTATTGTACATATTTTTTACATGTACATTTTGTGGGAATACCCGAATACGAATACCTATTGACAAAATTAAATAATATAAAAACCCATAATTATCTCATTTTCGACCAGCAAAATAGTACTAATAGGACAGGCGGCACAACATTAATATTTCTATAGCGGCAGACTAATTGCTCTTATCTTCCAGGATTTTTTTCCCTTTTATTTTTTCCAAAAAATGCTCGCGCCGCACGCACCACCCGCCTACACATTTTGTTACAAAAAATGATGTAGTAAGATATCAAATTATTTATATACCAATATTGTATAAAGATATGGTGACTAGGGTGGCAAGACTCATGTCTCATTTTATTTTTCTAATTTAAATTAATAATATGTATAGGTGTATTATGTTTTTTTCCCCGGGCCCCCAGAGAGCCCGGGCCCCGGGACCATAGTACTCACTGACCCCCATTTGTGGGGGCCCTGAATACACTGCACGATTCTGATATGAAATATTTAATTTAATTGTCAAGCTACGGAATCTCCATGAAGACGTAAGTTCCTTTTTATTTCATTAAAATCGGTCGAGTCGTTTCGGAGAAGTGCGACCATAAACACCGTGACACGAGATTTTCATATTATATTAGATTTACTTATTATATTAGTAGTAGTATAGTCGCCGACACTACGTTTTCCTTCTGTATTCGACTCGCCGCCTCGCTTTATTTCGTTTTGTGAAAACCCCAGTTTTTTCTTTTTTTAATTCTCAATATCTAATACCGTCGTCACTCATTGTTATATAGTTGCTCTGAAAAATTGCCGTCTCGTTTTTAGCTTTTCGCTTGGCTTATTATGGAACTTCACGTTTATTGAAAATTAACCTTTATTTTCAATATATGTAAAATCGCTTCTTTACATTGTTCATTTTTATTGTTTGTCCCCGCTGGACAGTGTTTTTTTTTCTTTTTTTTTCGTCACAGGCGCATTTTGAACACTATTTTGTAAGCTACATCGGATGAATCTTACCAAATGATATTAGGGTTTCAAAATCAACTCCAAGGTAGGTAACGAGAAGTAGTCACATCGCATATTTTTTCTAAATAGTCGTGTGGGTAGAACCAAATATGTGACGAAACTCATTATGCGAGGTAAAATTTTATTTTATTTTTATTATAATATACGTATTTTTTTATTTATATTTATATTATATTATATTTAATTGTATTCATATATTGTTAATTTTGTTTATTATCAATTTAAAACAATTATTGTAAGGGTTCCCGTGTGCAGCCGTTTTTTCCGTTTCATTATAATTTATTTAAATATTGTATGAAAATATTTTGCTATACGCGTACATATTATTATATACGAGTATATTAAATTATGTTTATATTTCAATTATTATTATTATTATTATTTTTTTTTACCATTTTAATATAGTCCACTAATTTATTATTGGCAATTTTGATTTATTAATTATTTATTTCTCCGTTTTCTCTATTTATTGATTTATTTAATTTAATTTTGCTTATTTGCCACATATTGGAAAAAAAAGACCGTCAATTATAATTACTGGCTCATCTTTTATCCGCAACACATAGATTGTAAGATTAAGAAGTCGAAACACGACGCCATCTACCAGATGCTCACTCAACATAGATAGCAAAAGATGTCGAAGTGTTGTGTCGATAAATTAACTTAAACCGCCATGTGTTAGAAACGTATGGGACTTAAAAATAATTACAAACTACTATCCTATAATAAACATTGATGTCAATAATCGAGATAAAAACTATCCTATGTTTTAAGTTGAACCAAATTACACACAGTGAGCCACATATTATAAAAATTGGTTAAGAATTTTTGGAGTTTATCCCGAACAAATATCGTGACGCGAGATTTATATATATATATATATATTTATGTTTCAACGACTTCTCGGATCAGGTATTTTTTGCCGAAAATCGACCGTTTTAATTTGGTCAATAAAAAAGGAATAAAACAAAATAATGGAAAATTAAAGTGGACTGTATTAAACTTCATGAATGATAATTTTAAATCATAATAACGAAGAACTTAAATAACTATAGGGATAGAGAATGGGGGAGAATACATAATATGATAAATCACGTAATATCCCGACAATGAAAACGTCAATAAAAAAAAATACATTTACATATGACCGTAAAATATGACTGGGTCCTCGATTGAATCAGATTAAAGATAATTGGACGGTTGATGCGGCGAAGGCGGAAGAAAAGGCATTGATGACGAAAAGCTATGGCGTTGATGTATCAATGGCGATGAGAGGCATGACTTGACGTGTATAACACGCGACGTAACGCACTACAAAATATAATTCCGTTACGATTGTTTTTAATTAGGCAACGCACACGATTTATATAGGAATGGCACGGGTTAGCTTAACCACAATGCAACATCCATACTCACGTCAACAAAATGTTGACGGAAAGAATTGCTGTAAAACGAAAACGTCAACGATTTACGCGCTCGAGTATAAGACCCGAACAGTTTCAGAGCACACGAAAGACCACAACGAAGAAGCCGCACACATATTGCATTCGCACACGTACAATTATTTATTATAAATATCGCTGTGACGTCGGAACAGTATATATAGAATTTATTATTTTCTGTCTGTTATCTACATAAAAAATTACTTTGTAAACATTTTTGTCATGTTATGTATACAAATTAGGAATAAATTGTAATTAATACAAAAATCAATATAATTTTGGAATTTTAGATTCTGAGCTATAGGCGAGGAATCTATTGGTTTTACAATGATGTTTTTTTTTTTTTTTTCTTTTATATCTGTACTCCAAAATTCTATTAGAAAGAGTGCTCCAACCTTTTGAATCATAGTTTGTTTCCGGTAGCAAATTGCATCTAGTTGGTACTTAAAACAGATCATTTATCGATTTTCTTAGAAGTACATAAAAAACATACAAAAAACTACCGAAAAATGATGTAAAAACAATAAAAAGCGATTACGTGGAAATCGATAATTTTTATATCTTCGTACTTTTGAAGCTAATGGTTATAGAAACTTGAAATATTCAACAAATATATAAATTTATATTATATTAGAGAAAAATAATTTTCAAAAATGTTCTTTCAATTTTGGGTTATTTACAGCAGTTATAGGTTTTGTGGTATTTAATTCATAAAAGGGGTGAGTTTTAGTTTTAATACCTAAGTTTTTCAAGGACAAAGTGTATTATTTTGATAAAACATGACAATATTGAAATTAAACATTTATATCAACCTAAGTTTATTCTAAGCAATTCTATTAAAATGATGTACTGTAAGGCTAATCGTAAATTATGTACATACGAGTACTCTTATACACACTATAGTCTATATAATTATATATTATTAATAATAATTAATAAACAATATTACACCATAGTTCTGCTCAAAATCGTTTCATCGAATGCAATGATTTATTATTGGTTTCAAATTCATAGTAATAACTAAAACAAATCTCAAAAGTCTTTATTCAAGTAATTCACTTAAACAACATCCACAACATTTCGCGGCTCGCTACTTTTTTATTTTTTAAGCATATACACGAGTATTTAACAAATATACATATATTTTCAAATTAACTAAATATCCATTATTGCGGAAAATATAAATTTCTATATATTTTATACTGTGTAATCTTAATTTATATTAAGTATATAATAAAGTATAATATACGGAAAACAAATAGCCTTTTAATTAATCTTTCAATATTTTTAAGGCACGTTTTAGGGAGAATAATAGCGGACAAACTTCACACATAATATTTTTATATATAAACAAATAAAATCGGGGTGTGAGAAAATAATAATTATAAAGAAAAAAATGTACCACTATAAACAAGGACAACCCTAATGTATACGTATATTATATTTATATATGTATATACATATATTTTACGAAAATTGAGACTTACCTATATTTGTTTTCACCTTTTCCGAATTATCAACACTTCGTTATAAATTGCACGGTTGAAATTTGAAAATTTTCTATTAATTTTCTGGTATGGAAAATATAGAAGGAAATAATTTTAACTAAAATAAAATATTATTATCTGATATTTGTCATGCAAATTGAAAAAAAACATTTATATCACAAATTATAAATTTAATTTATAATTAATTAAAATTAATTTCAATATTAAATATTAAATAATCTATAAACAAAATTTATTGATTAAATTGGGATTTTATGGGATCTTTAAACAAATTATCTATAATTTTTATAATTTTAAATTATAAGTAAAATATATAGAAATTTTCATGTTTTTAAAATGAAAGTGTCAAATACATGTTTTAAACTGTTTGCATCTGATTAATTCTAATAAATGTTAAATATAATATTTATAAAATATCTAAACGTTTTTATTTAAATTATATTTTATCAAAAGTTATTTGTTAAGTATATAATGTTAATTCTTATTAGTTAATTGATATAGTTCTGGCTTCTTATCTCATACATATATGATTAAACAGTATTAATTCTTGTTTATTTTTTAATTTTTCAGTGTAACATGTATAACAGTATTATGATGGATTAATCTAAATGTTCACGTTTTCGAATTTATAGTGTCAAATATATATGTTTTAATTGTATCCCACTTTTTAAATTATAGTGAAATATTATATAATATACTGTTACTTTATATAAAATAATAAATTATCTCAAATTGTTCTCGCTTATTGTTTTAATATATTATGCAGATATAACTATATTTATCATAATATACATATTACTTAATATAATAATACCTAAATTATAAAATAATAATTTTATATCATTTGTATTATGTAGATTTGGATTATTGATGATTTGTTTATAATAAGATATTATTTATTTTTAAATGATCTGAAATATACATTTTTGCTAACTGCATAGATAGTGTGTGTTTTTATTTTGTGATACATTTTTATTTAATTTGATTTTAATTTATTTCTGTATCTTATTATTAAAGTCGATTCAAATTATTTGTTAAAACAGGGATTGGAACCGAACCTAAAAGAACTGATTCTCGAACCAGTCCCTGAGGGTATTTCAAGAACCAGAACTGATATTTGATATTTCATAGAACCTATACCGGAACCAGAACCGTATAAAGTTGTAAATTAAAAATATCGTTCTTTTTGGTTTTTAACGATTCTCAAGTTTGAAATCACCTAGAATTTTTAATAATTTTATGACGATTAATTTCTACCTGTAGGTACAATTCCGTACCATACAACGTAGGCAAACCTGCATATATATTACTGTCTGGTGTCATGAGTTACTTGTAAATTTACATTTATATAAAATAAAATATGACTGTGAACTAATTGAGTTAAGGGGACGTCGTACTGTCGTAGCAACTCTTGAACATAACTAACGCTCAACAGATCGCGTTGCGCGTCGTATCGGCGGCGTCTCCCTCGATCTTCACATGTACCGGTTGTGCAGCCCGCGACCGGCGATACTGTGTAGAAACTTTTGTAATGATATGCATTTATATCATTATTGATTTATTTTCTTTCTTATAATATTAAGACATTATAAACAAAAAAATAAGAAATTTAAGACATGACACGTGCGACAAATAAGTCGCACACTAATTCTTTAAAATTTATATATTAATTACAGGCACTAATCAGAGACACTAATCATCCAATTTGCCCACAATAAAATATCAAAACACAAAAAAAAATAGGGTACATAACGATTTCACAGAATTAGACCACATACAAATGTCCCCATGTAATAATAAATAAGAACACACCATGCGTTATAAAAAAAAAAACGCAATGTAACCTGAGTCACATTCATAAACATGTGGGAAAGAGCCCACCGGGATACGCTGAGTCGACATGTGTATTATTGTGTTATGACGTCACAGCATTGGTAAAGCTGACCACCACCATCAAAATTTCTAAATTATATTTCAATCATTTATTAAAATTTAAAATCTGTTCTTTACTAAATACCTTAAACTATATTTTGGTAAATGATTTTACCAATAATCATTGTACCTGGGTTCCTTCTTTCCATGTTTAATTATTGTGCAAGTTGCTGAAAAACTTAAATCGATTATTAAACTTACTTGATTGATTAAATTTTCAAAAAGCAGTGAAAACATTTTTAAATAATGCGTTCCCTCTTGACAAGTTTTATAATAATACGCTTCTAATGATATACGTAAAAATATATACTTTGTTTTTCGGTCTATAGACATGCATAAAGATAAATATTCATTGACGGTAAATCAACTAAAAATGATAAATATTTATTTAAATATGATAAATTGTCATTGATGATACAGTTATTCTCGGTCAGACGTTTAACAATTTAAATTGCGATCAAATGTAATCGTTAGTGCTTATACGTTAAATCGAAGCATTGAAATTTGATATGTGTTATTTATCTTCATGTTTTTCTATGGATCGAAAAACAAAGTTTATTTTTTACGTATATCATTAGGTACGTATTATTATACAATTTTCCAAGAGGAAACGCAATATTTAAAAATGTTTTACAATGCTTTCTGGAAAATTTAATCAATCAGGTATGTTTAATAATCGATGCAATACTTCGTGAAAATATTTACATATTAATGTCAATAATATATTCAAGTTAAAAATTGCATAAATTTATTGCTACACAAGAGTAAAATTTATATTATATTTGCAACAATTTAAGTACTTTATTTCGCGAGAGGCATCGGAATCAGTCGTGAACACAGACAACCCCAATATTCTTGATGGTGCCTCTATTTTTGTTAATATTACGTTGCGAAATGTGTTTCAATGCAAATAATAGAAACCGTATTTCATGTGGCTATACAAGTGTTATAAACGATATATATATTATCAGAATATAAAAGTGGTTAATGTGTAAATTGTGTAAATAATTAAAGTGAATATTATATTTGATACATTTTTATGTTTAACGAAAAGTATGCAATATAATTCAAAATGTATCGGATTTTACGAACAATAAATAGGCTAGTATTTTTTTCGTTATCATCGACTAATTACTAATGGCATGACAAATCCAATTTCTATGCTTCGACTAAACGTTTAAGCACTAACGATTACATTTGATCACACTTTAAATTGTTAAACGTCTGATCGAGAATAACTATATCATCAATTTTTATCGTCTACCCTTGTATACGTGTTCAGTTTTATAGTATACATAAAATAATTCATTCCCTTTTTAGTTTTACATTTCTTAAACCGTATGTGTAGGTCATAAAATTGGAAAAATAAGGAATAATATAAACAGGATGTCAGTCACTTAAAAAAAGGTGAATTAGTTTCATTAGTTATAAATACTCACACAGTTTACAAATGTCACTTTGCAGAATATAATTCTTGTAGCACACGATAATATGGAATATTCGCTATAGATTTTAATTACTTGAATATTCCCACAATATTCATTATTTTATTATAACAAATACAATACGATACATTTTGAATTATATTGCATACATTTTGTAAAACATAAAAATTTATCAAATATAATGTACATTTTAATTTCTTACACAATTTACACATTAACCACTTTTATATTGTCGTAATATATATATCGTTTTAAACACTTGGATAGCCACATGAAATACGGTTTACATTATTTGCATTGAAACACATTTCGCAATATAATATTAACAAAAATAGAGGCACAGTCAAGAATATTTTGGGATGTCTGTGTTCACGACTGATTCCTGTGCGTCTCATGAAATAAAAAATTTTAAAATTTTTTTTTTAAAAAAAAAGGAAATTTTTTTTTTAAAAATTTTTAAAAAAAATTTCCAAAATTTCCTTTTTTTTTTAAAAAAAAAATTTTTTTTTAAAAAAATTTTTTAAAAAAAAAAGGGATTTAAAAAAAAACCTTTTTTTTCCCTTTTTTTTTGGGGAAAAAACCCAAAAATTTTTTCCTTTTTTTTTTTTAATTTTAAAAAAATTTTTTTTTTAAATTTTGGAAAAAAAAAAAAAGGGGCCCAAAAAAAAAAAAGGGTTTTATTAAAAAATTAAAATTTTTAAAATTTTTCCCAAAAAATTTTTTTTAAAAAAAATTATAAATTTTTAAAAAAAAAATTTTTTTTTTTTTTTAAAAAATTTTAAATTAATTAATTTAAAATATTCTTTTTAAAAAACCCTTTTAAAAAATATTTTTTTAATTTTAAACCAAATTTTTAAATTAAACCCAAAATTTTTTTTTTTTTTTTTTAAAAAAAATTTCTTTCAAAATTTAAATTTTAAAAATTTTTTAATTTAAAAAAAAAAAAGGGGGAAAAATTTTTAAAATTTTTTCCCCTTTTTGGCCCTTTTAAAAAAACCTTTAATGTTAAAAAAAATTTTTTTTTAAAAGGAAAAAAATTTTTAAAAAAAAATTTTTTTTTTTAAATTTTTTTGAAAATTAATTTTAAAAAGGAAAAATTTAAAAAAAATTTTTTTTTTAAAAAAAAAAAAATTTTTTTTTTTTTTTTTAATTTAAAAAACCCTTTTTTTAAAAATTATTTTCCCAAAAAAAAAATTTTTTTTTTTTCCCCTTTTTTTTAAAAAATTTTTTAAAAAAATTTTTCCCTTTTAATTTTTTTGGTTTTTTTTCCCAAATAAAATTTTTTTAAAAAAATTTAAGTAATTTAATTTAAAAAAGGAAATTTAAAAAAAAATTTTTTTTTTTTTGTTAAAAATTTTCCCAAAAAAAAAGGTTTTTTTAAAAAATTTTTTAAAAAAATTTATAAATTAAAAATTTTTAATTTTTTAAAAATTTTTAAAAAAATTTTTTTTTAAAAAAAAAAAAAAACAATTTAAATTAATTTTTTTTTTTTTAAAAAAAAAAACCCAAAATTTTTAAAATTTTTTAAAATTTTTAAAACAATTTAAATTTTTTAAAAAAAAATTTTTTAAAATTTTTTCCCCAAAAATTTTTTTTTGATTAAAAAATTTCCCCTTTTTTTTTAAAAAAATTTGGGGGCCCAAAAAAAAAAATTTTTTCACCTTAAAATTTGGTTAAAAAATTTTAAAAAAATTTAAAAAATTTTTTTTTTTTTTTAAAAAAATTTTTTTTTTTTAATTTTTTTTTCCCCCTTTTTTTTAAAATTTTAAAATTTAAAAAATTTTTTTAAAATTTTTTAAAAAAAAATTTTTAAAATAATGGTTTTTTTTTTAAAATTTAAAAAAAATTTTTTAAATTTTAAAAAAAAAAATTTTTGGTTTAATTTAAATTTTTTTTAAAAAAAAAAAAAAAAAAATTTTTTTTGGGGGTTAAAAAAGGGGAAAAAAACCCTTTAAATTTTTTAAAAAAATTTCTTTGGGAAAAAATTTAAAATTTATTTTTTTTTTTTTTTTTTAAAAAAAAAAATATTTCCCAAAAAAAGTAAAATTTTTTTAAAAAAATTTTAAAAAATTTAAAATAAAAAAAAAATTTTAAAATTTTTTTTTAAAAAATTTAAAATTTTAAAAATTATTTTTTTTTAAAAATTTTTAAATTTTTTTCCAAAAATAAAAAGGAAAAAAAAAAAATTTTTTTTTTAAATTCCCCTTTTTAAAAAATTTTTAAATTATTTTTTAAAAAAAAAAAATTTTTTTTAAAACTTTTTCCCCCTTTTTTTTTTTAAAAAAAATTTTAAAAATTTTTTCTAAATTTTTCCCAAAAAATTTAAATTTTTTTTTTTTTTTTTTAAAATTTTTTTTTTTTTTAAAAAAAAAAATAAAAAAAAAATTTTTTTTTTTTAAAAAAAAAAAATTTTTAAAAAAAAAAAAATTTTTTTTTTTTTTCCCCCCAAAAAAAATTTTTTTGGTTTAAAAAAATAAAATTTAAATTTTTAAAACCAAATTTAAAAAAATTTTAAAATTTATTTTTTAAAAAAATTTTTAAAAATTTTTTTTTAAAACCTTTTTTAAAAAATTTTTTTTCTTTTTAAAAACCCCTTTAAAAATTAAAAATTTTTTAATTTTAAAAATTTTGTTTTTTTTTTAAAAAAAAAAATTTTTTTTAAATTTTGGTTTACAATTTCCAAACAAAAAAAAATTTTTAAAATTTTTCCTTAATTTTTTTTTTTTTGTTAAAAATTTTAAATTTTTTTTTTAAAAAATTTCAAAAAAATTGGGAAAATTTTAAAACAAAGGAAAAATTTAAAAATTTTTTCCAAAAAATTTAAAATTTTTTTTTAAAAAAACCCAAAAAATTAAAAAAAATTTTTTCCCTTTTTTTTTAAAAAAAAATTTTTTTAAATTCCAAATTTAAAAAACCTTTTTTTTTTTGGTTTAAAAATTTTAAAAAATAAATTTTTTAAATTTTAAAAAAAATTTTTTTTTTTTTTTTTTCCAAAAATTTTTTTTAAAATTTAAAAAAATTAAACTTAAATTTTTTTTTTTAAAAAAAATTTTAAAAAAATTTTCCCCCTTTTTTTAAAAAATTTTTTAAAAAAAATTTTTCTTTTTTTTCCCTTTTAAAAAATTTTTTCCAAATCAAAAAAAAATTTTTTAAAAAAATTTTTTGGAATTTTTTTGGGGTTTTTTAAAAATTTAAAAAAATTTTTTTTTTTTTTTTAAATTTAAAAAATTTTTGGGTTTTTTTTAAAATTTTAAAAAAAAAAAAATTTTTTTTTAAAAAGGGAAAAATTTTTTAAAAAAATTTTTTAAAAAATTTAAAAAATTTTTTAAAAACCAATAATTTTTTTTTTTTTTAAAATTTTAAAAATTTTTTTTTTTAAATAAAATTTTTTTTTAAAAAATTTAAATTTTAAAAAAAATTTTAAAAAAAAAATTTTTTTTTAAAAATTTTTAAAAAAGGGTTTTAACAAAAAAAATTTTAAAATTTTTTTAAAACAATTAAAATTTTAAAATTTAAAAATTTTTAAATTTTAAATAATTTTTAAAAATTTTTTTATTTTTTTTAAAAAAAAAAATTTTTAAAAATTAAATTTAAAAATTTTTTTCAAAAATTTTTTTTTTCCCAATTTAAAATTCCAATTTTTTTTTTTAAAAAAAATTTTTAAAATTTTCCCAAAAATTTTTTTTTTTAAAAAAAATTTTTAAAAATTTTTCCCCTTTTTTTTGGGTTTTTTTTTTTTTTTTTTAAAAAAATTTTTAATAAAAAAAAAATAAATTTAAAAAAAAAAAATTTTTTAAAAATTTTTAAATTTTTTTTGGGAAAAATTTTTTTAAAAAAGGAAATTTTTTTTTTTTTAAAACCCCAAATTTTAAAATTTTTTAAAAAAAAAAAAATTTTTTAAAAAATTTTTTCCCAAAAATTTATAAAATTAAAAATTTAAAAAAAAAAATTAAATTTTTTTTTTTAAAAATTTTTTTTTTTTTTTTTTTAAAAAAAAAAAAAAATTTTTAAAAAAAATTTAAATTTTTTGGGTTTTTTTTTTTTTTTTTTTTTTAAAATTTAAATTTTTTTTTTTTTTTTTTAATTTTAAATTTTTAAAAAAAAAGGGGGGAAAAAAAAAAAAAAAAAAAAAAAAAAATTTTTAAATTATTTTTAAAAAAAAAACCCAAAAAAAAAATTTTTTTTTTTTTTTTTAAAAAAAATTAAAATTTTTTTTTTTTTTTCCTTTTTTTCCCAAATTTAAAATTAATTAAAAAAAGGGTTTAAAAAAATTTTCCTTTTAAAAAAACCCCAAAAAAAAAAATTTTTTTAAAAAAAATTTTAAATTTAAATTTTTTTAAATTTTCCCCAAATTAAATTTTTTATTTTTTTTCCATTTTTTTAAAATTTAAAAAAAAAAAAATTTTAAAAATTTTTTTTTTAAAAATTTTAAAAAAAATTTTTAAATTTTTTTAAAAACCAAAAATTTTTTTTTTTTTTTAAAAAAAAAAAAATTTTTTCCAAAAAATTTTTTTTTTTGGGTTTTTTTAAAAAAAAATTTTTTAAAAAAATTTTAAAAATTTTTTTTTTAAAATTTTTAACAATTTTTTGGAAAATTTTTTTTTTAAAAAATTTTTTTTTTTAAAATTTTTTTTTTTTAAAAAGGTTTTAAAAAAAAAATTTTTTTTTCCTTTTAAAATTTTAAATAAAATTTTAAAAAAAAAAAAATTTTTTTTTTTAAAAAATTTTTTCTTAAAAAAAAATTTTTTTTTAAATAAAAAAAAGGTGAAAATTTTTTTAAAAATTTTAAAAAATTTTTTAAAAATTTTAAATTTTTGGTTTTTTTAAAAAAAAAATTTTTTTTTTTAAAAAAGGTTTAAAAAAGGGGGGTTGGAAAACCGGGAAAAAAAAATTTTTTTTTTTTTTAATTAAAATTCAAAAAAAAAAAAAAAAAGGAAAAAAAATTTTTAAAAAAATTTTTTTTATTTCCCAAATATTAAATTTTTTTGTTTTTAAAAAAAAGGAATAAAATTTGAAATTTTTTTTTAAAAAAAAATTAATTTTTTAAAATTTTAAAATTTTACCCCTTTTTTAATTTTTTTGGGGAAAAAAAAATTTCAAAAACCCTTTTGTTTTAAATTTAAAAAAAAAATTTTTAAAAACCCCCTTTAAATTTTTAAAAAAAATTAACCAAAAAAATTTTTTTTTTTTTCCCAAAAATTTCTTTTGGGAAAAAAAAAATTTAAAATTTTTTTTTTAAAAATTTTTTTTTTAAAATTTTTCAAATTTTAAAAATAAAATTAAAAAAATTTTTAAAAAAAAAAATTTTTTTTTAAAATTTTTTTTTTGGGAAAAAAATTTAATTTTTTTTTAAAAATTTTTTAAGAAAAAAAAATTTTTTAAAATTTTTAAAATTTAATTAATTTTATTTTAAAAAAAAAAATTTTTTAAAAAATTTTTAAAAATTTTTTTAAAAAAATTTAAAAAAAAAAATTTTTTTAAAAAATTTTTTAATTTTTTTTTTAAAATTTAAAAATTTTTAATTTTAAAAAAAAATTTTTTAAAAATTTTTGGAAAAATAGGTTTTTTTTTAAAAAATTTTAAAAAATTAAAAAAAAAAAAAATTTTTTTTTCCTTTTTTAAAAAATTTTTAAAAAATTTTTTTAAAAAAAATTTTAAATTTGGGAAAATTTTTTTATTTAAATTTTATTTTAATTTTTTAAAAATTTTCTTTTTTTTAAAAATTTTAAAGGAAAAAAAAAAAAAAAAAAAAAAATTTTAAAATTAATTAAAATTTTAAAAAAAAAAATTTTTTTAAAAAAATTTCTTTTTTTTTTTTAAAATTTTTTAAAATTTAAAAATTTTTCCCCTTTTTTTAATTTTTTAAAAAAAATTTTTTAAATTTTTAAAATTTTGGAAAAAAAAAAATTTAAAAATTTTTAAAAAAAATTTTTAAAAATTTTAATTTTTTTTTTTTAAACAAAAAAAAAAAGGTTTTTTTTTTTTTCCCCCAATTTAAAAAAAGGGGCCCAAAAATTTTTTTTTTTAACCCAATTTTTTTTTTAAAAAAAATTTTTTTTTAAATTTTAAATTTTTTAAAAAAAAATTTTTAAATTTTAAATTTTTTTAAAAAAAAAAAATTTAAAAAAATTTTTAAAAAGGTGGTTTTTTTAAATTTAAAAAAAACCCAAAATTTAAATTAAAATTTAATTAAAAATTTTTAAAAAAAAAATTTTTTTTTTTTTTTTAAAAAAATTTTTTTTTAAAAATTTTTAACCTTTTTTCAAAACCCAAAAAAATTTAAAAAAACCCCAAAAAAAGGTTTTTTTTTAAAAAAAATTTTTTAAATTTTTTTTTTTTAAAAAATTTTTTTTTTAAAAACCCCCCTTTTTTTTTAAACTTCCATAATTTTTTTTGGGAAATTTTTTAAAAAAATTAATTTAAAAAAATTTAAAAAAATTTTTTTTTTAAAAAATTTTTTTTAAAATTTTTTAATTTCTTTTTTTTAAAAAAATTTAAAAATTTTTGGGCCTTTTAAAAAAAAATTTTTTTTTTAAAACCAAAAATTTTTTCAAAAAAAATTTGGAAAAAAAAAAAAATTTTAAAAAATTTTTTTTTTTGGAATTAAAATTTAAAATTTAAAAAATTTTTTTTTTTTATTTTTTTAAACAAAAAAAAATTTAATTTTTAAAATTTAATTTTTTTAAAAATTTAAAAAAAATTTAAATTTTTTTAAATTTTTCAAAAATTTTAAAACCGTTTAAATAACCCGGGAAACCCAAAAAAATTTAAATTAATTTTTAAAAAAAAAAATTTATTTAAAAAAAAAAAAAATTTTTTTTTTTTTTTAAAATTTAAAAAAAAAATTAAAATTTTAATTTTTTATTTTTTTCAATTAAATTTTTTTTTAAAAAAATTTTCCCAATTACATTTGATCACACTTTAAATTGTTAAACGTCTGATCGAGAATAACTATATCATCAATTTTATCGTCTACCCTTGTATACGTGTTCAGTTTTATAGTATACATAAAATATTTCTTTCCCTTTTTAGTTTTACATTTCGTAAACCGTATGTGTAGGTCATAAGCTTGGAAAAATAAGGAATAATATAAACAGGATGTCAGTCACTTAAAAAAAGGTGAATTAGTTTCATTAGTTATAAATACTCACACAGTTTACAAATGTCACTTTGCAGAATATAATTCTTGTAGCACACGATAATATGGAATATTCGCTATAGATTTTAATTACTTGAATATTCCCACAATATTCATTATTTTATTATAACAAATACAATACGATACATTTGAATTATATTGCATACATTTTGTAAAACATAAAAATTTATCAAATATAATGTACATTTTAATTTCTTACACAATTTACACATTAACCACTTTTATATTGTCGTAATATATATATCGTTTTAAACACTTGGATAGCCACATGAAATACGGTTTACATTATTTGCATTGAAACACATTTCGCAATATAATATTAACAATAATAGAGGCACAGTCAAGAATATTTTGGGATGTCTGTGTTCACGACTGATTCCTGTGCGTCTCGCGAAATAAAGCACTTACATAGTTGCAAATATAAAATAAATTTTACTTATGTGTAGCAATACATTTATACAATTATTCTTGAATATATTATTGACATGTTCATGTAAAATTAATGGAAAACTAAAGGAATAATATTAACAAGGTGTCAGTCACTTAAAAAAAGGTGAAATTATTTTATTAATTATAAATACTCAAACAAATTTCAAATATGACTTATCAGAACATAATTCAATTTTTATCGTCTACCCTTGTATACGTGTTTAGATTTATAGTATACATAAAATATTTTTTCCCCTTTTTAGTTTTACATTTCGTTAACCCTATGTCTAGTTCATAAGCTTGGAAAAATAAGTAATAATATAAACAGAATGTCAGTCACTTAAAAAAAGGTGAATTACTTTCATTAGTTACAAAAACTCACACAGTTAACAAATGTCACTTTGCAGAATATAATTCTTGTAGCACCCGATAATATGGAATATACGTTATAGATTTTAATTACATTAATATTCCCACAGTATTCATTATTTTATTATAACAAATACAATACGATACATTTTGAATTATATTGCATACATTTTGTAAAACATAAAAATTTATCAAATATAATGTTCATTTTAATTATTTACACAATTTACACATTAACCACTTTTATATTGTCGTAATATATATCGTTTTAAACACTTGGATAGCCACAAGAAATACGGTTTACATTATTTGCATTGAAACACATTTCGCAATATAATATTAACAAAAATAGAGGCACAGTCAAGAATATTTTGGGATGTCTGTGTTCACGTCTGATTCCTGTGCGTCTCGCGAAATAAAGTACTTTCATAGTTGCAAATATAATATAAATTTTACTTTTGTGTAGCAATACATTTATACAATTATTGTTGAATATATTATTGACATGAAAATGTAAATTTTCTCACGAAGTATTGTTTCGATTATTTAACAAACTTGATTGATTAAATTTTCAAGAAGTTTTGTAAAACATTTTTAAATAATGCGATTCCTCTTAAAAAGTTCTATAATAATAAGTTCCTTATGATAAAAGTAAAAAAATAAACTTTGTTTTTGGACTATTTAAAATCATGTAGGTAATTAATACATATCAAATGTCAACGCTTCGATTTAACGTATAAGCACAAACGATTACATGTGATCGCACTTTAAATTCTTAAACGTCTTAGCGAGAATAACTATTTCATCAATATTTATCGTCTACACTTGTTTTCGTGTTTAGTTTTATAGTATACACAATATATGTATTTCCTTTTTTAATTGTAAATTTCGTGAACAGAAAGTCTAGGTCGTAAGCGTGGAAAACTAAAGGAATAATATTAACAAGGTGTCAGTCACTTAAAAAAAAGGTGAAATGATTTCATTAATTATAAATACTCAAACAAATTTCAAATATGACTTTTCAAAATATAATTCATGCAGCAAACGACAATATGGCACATTTGTTATATATTAAAATTCCTTTTATATTCCCACAATATTCATTATTATATTATGTGAATACATATATATCGTTCAAAACTCTTGCATAGCCAAATGAACTACGTTCTTTATAAACTAACTTAAACTATATTTTGCTAAATGATTTCACCAATAATCATTGTATCTGGGTTTCTTCTTTCCATGTTTAATTATTGTGCAAGTTGCTGAAAAACTTAAATCGATTATTAAACTTACTTGATTGATTAAATTTTCAAAAAGCAGTGAAAACATTTTTAAATAATGCGTTCCCTCTTGACAAGTTTTATAATAATACGCTTCTAATGATATACGTACAAATATATACTTTGTTTTTCGGTCTATAGATATGCATAAAGATAAATATTCATTGACGGTAAATCAATTAAAAATTAAAATATTTATTTAAATATGATAAATTGCCATTGATGATACACTTATTCTCGGTCAGACGTTTAACAATTTAAATTGCGATCAAATGTAATCGTTAGTGCTTATACGTTAAATCGAAGCATTGAAATTTGATATGTGTTATTTATCTTCATGTTTTTCTATGGATCGAAAAACAAAGTTTATTTTTTACGTATATCATTAGGTACGTACTATTATACAATTTTCCAAGAGGAAAAGCAATATTTAAAAATGTTTTACAATGCTTTCTGGAAAATTTAATCAATCAGGTATGTTTAATAATCGATGCAATACTTCGTGAAAATATTTACATATTAATGTCAATAATATATTCAAGTTAAAAATTGCATAAATTTATTGCTACACAAGAGTAAAATTTATATTATATTTGCAACAATTTAAGTACTTTATTTCGCGAGAGGCATCGGAATCAGTCGTGAACACAGACAACCCCAATATTCTTGATGGTGCCTCTATTTTTGTTAATATTACGTTGCGAAATGTGTTTCAATGCAAATAATAGAAACCGTATTTCATGTGGCTATACAAGTGTTATAAACGATATATATATTATCAGAATATAAAAGTGGTTAATGTGTAAATTGTGTAAATAATTAAAGTGAATATTATATTTGATACATTTTTATGTTTAACGAAAAGTATGCAATGTAATTCAAAATGTATCGGATTTTACGAACAATAAATAGGCTAGTATTTTTTTCGTTATCATCGACTAATTATTAATGCCATGACAAATCCAATTTCTATGCTTCGACTAAACGTTTAGCACTAACGATTACATTTGATCACACTTTAAATTGTTAAACGTCTGATCGAGAATAACTATATCATCAATTTTATCTTCTACCCTTGTATACGTGTTCAGTTTTATAGTATACATAAAATATTTCTTTCCCATTTTAGTTTTACATTTCGTAAACCGTATGTGTAGGTCATAAGCTTGGAAAAATAAGGAATAATATAAACAGGATGTCAGTCACTTAAAAAAAGGTGAATTAGTTTCATTAGTTATAAATACTCACACAGTTTACAAATGTCACTTTGCAGAATATAATTCTTGTAGCACACGATAATATGGAATATTCGCTATAGATTTTAATTACTTGAATATTCCCACAATATTCATTATTTTATTATAACAAATACAATACGATACATTTGGAATTATATGGCATACATTTTGTAAAACATAAAAATTTATCAAATATAATGTACATTTTAATTTCTTACACAATTTACACATTAACCACTTTTATATTGTCGTAATATATATATCGTTTTAAACACTTGGATAGCCACATGAAATACGGTTTACATTATTTGCATTGAAACACATTTCGCAATATAATATTAACAAAAATAGAGGCACAGTCAAGAATATTTTGGGATGTCTGTGTTCACGACTGATTCCTGTGCGTCTCGCGAAATAAAGCACTTACATAGTTGCAAATATAAAATAAATTTTACTTATGTGTAGCAATACATTTATACAATTATTCTTGAATATATTATTGACATGTTCATGTAAAATTAATGGAAAACTAAAGGAATAATATTAACAAGGTGTCAGTCACTTAAAAAAAGGTGAAATTATTTTATTAATTATAAATACTCAAACAAATTTCAAATATGACTTATCAGAACATAATTCAATTTTTATCGTCTACCCTTGTATACGTGTTTAGATTTATAGTATACATAAAATATTTTTTCCCTTTTAGTTTTACATTTCGTTAACCCTATGTCTAGTTCATAAGCTTGGAAAAATAAGTAATAATATAAACAGAATGTCAGTCACTTAAAAAAGGTGAATTACTTTCATTAGTTACAAAACTCACACAGTTAACAAATGTCACTTTGCAGAATATAATTCTTGTAGCACCCGATAATATGGAATATACGTTATAGATTTTAATTACATTAATATTCCCACAGTATTCATTATTTTATTATAACAAATACAATACGATACATTTTGAATTATATTGCATACATTTTGTAAAACATAAAAATTATCAAATATAATGTTCATTATAATTATTTACACAATTTACACATTAACCACTTTTATATTGTCGTAATATATATCGTTTTAAACACTTGGATAGCCACAAGAAATACGGTTTACATTATTTGCATTGAAACACATTTCGCAATATAATATTAACAAAAATAGAGGCACAGTCAAGAATATTTTGGGATGTCTGTGTTCACGACTGATTCCTGTGCGTCTCGCGAAATAAAGTACTTTCATAGTTGCAAATATAATATAAATTTTACTTTTGTGTAGCAATACATTTATACAATTATTGTTGAATATATTATTGACATGAAAATGTAAATTTTCTCACGAAGTATTGTTTCGATTATTTAACAAACTTGATTGATTAAATTTTCAAGAAGTTTTGTAAAACATTTTTAAATAATGCGATTCCTCTTAAAAAGTTCTATAATAATAAGTTCCTTATGATAAAAGTAAAAAAATAAACTTTGTTTTTGGACTATTTAAAATCATGTAGGTAATTAATACATATCAAATGTCAACGCTTCGATTTAACGTATAAGCACAAACGATTACATGTGATCGCACTTTAAATTCTTAAACGTCTTAGCGAGAATAACTATTTCATCAATATTTATCGTCTACACTTGTTTTCGTGTTTAGTTTTATAGTATACACAATATATGTATTTCCTTTTTTAATTGTAAATTTCGTGAACAGAAAGTCTAGGTCGTAAGCGTGGAAAACTAAAGGAATAATATTAACAAGGTGTCAGTCACTTAAAAAAAAGGTGAAATGATTTCATTAATTATAAATACTCAAACAAATTTCAAATATGACTTTTCAAAATATAATTCATGCAGCAAACGACAATATGGCACATTTGTTATATATTAAAATTCCTTTTATATTCCCACAATATTCATTATTATATTATGTGAATACATATATATCGTTCAAAACTCTTGCATAGCCAAATGAACTACGTTCTTTATAAACTAACTTAAACTATATTTTGCTAAATGATTTCACCAATAATCATTGTATCTGGGTTTCTTCTTTCCATGTTTAATTATTGTGCAAGTTGCTGAAAACTTAAATCGATTATTAAACTTACTTGATTGATTAAATTTTCAAAAAGCAGTGAAAACATTTTTAAATAATGCGTTCCCTCTTGACAAGTTTTATAATAATACGCTTCTAATGATATACGTACAAATATATACTTTGTTTTTCGGTCTATAGATATGCATAAAGATAAATATTCATTGACGGTAAATCAATTAAAAATTAAAATATTTATTTAAATATGATAAATTGCCATTGATGATACACTTATTCTCGGTCAGACGTTTAACAATTTAAATTGCGATCAAATGTAATCGTTAGTGCTTATACGTTAAATCGAAGCATTGAAATTTGATATGTGTTATTTATCTTCATGTTTTCTATGGATCGAAAACAAAGTTTATTTTTACGTATATCATTAGGTACGTATTATTATACAATTTTCCAAGAGGAAAAGCAATATTTAAAATGTTTTACAATGCTTTCTGGAAAATTTAATCAATCAGGTATGTTTAATAATCGATGCAATACTTCGTGAAAATATTTACATATTAATGTCAATAATATATTCAAGTTAAAAATTGCATAAATTTATTGCTACACAAGAGTAAAATTTATATTATATTTGCAACAATTTAAGTACTTTATTTCGCGAGAGGCATCGGAATCAGTCGTGAACACAGACAACCCCAATATTCTTGATGGTGCCTCTATTTTTGTTAATATTACGTTGCGAAATGTGTTTCAATGCAAATAATAGAAACCGTATTTCATGTGGCTATACAAGTGTTATAAACGATATATATATTATCAGAATATAAAAGTGGTTAATGTGTAAATTGTGTAAATAATTAAAGTGAATATTATATTTGATACATTTTTATGTTTAACGAAAAGTATGCAATGTAATTCAAAATGTATCGGATTTTACGAACAATAAATAGGCTAGTATTTTTTTCGTTATCATCGACTAATTACTAATGCCATGACAAATCCAATTTCTATGCTTCGACTAAACGTTTAAGCACTAACGATTACATTTGATCACACTTTAAATTGTTAAACGTCTGATCGAGAATAACTATATCATCAATTTTTATCTTCTACCCTTGTATACGTGTTCAGTTTTATAGTATACATAAAATATTTCTTTCCCATTTTAGTTTTACATTTCGTAAACCGTATGTGTAGGTCATAAAATTGGAAAAATAAGGAATAATATAAACAGGATGTCAATCACTTAAAAAAAGGTGAATTAGTTTCATTAGTTATAAATACTCACACAGTTTACAAATGTCACTTTGCAGAATATAATTCTTGTAGCACACGATAATATGGAATATTCGCTATAGATTTTAATTACTTGAATATTCCCACAATATTCATTATTTTATTATAACAAATACAATACGATACATTTTGAATTATATGGCATACATTTTGTAAAACACAAAAATTTATCAAATATAATGTACATTTTAATTTCTTACACAATTTACACATTAACCACTTTTATATTGTCGTAATATATATATCGTTTTAAACACTTGGATAGCCACATGAAATACGGTTTACATTATTTGCATTGAAACACATTTCGCAATATAATATTAACAAAAATAGAGGCACAGTCAAGAATATTTTGGGATGTCTGTGTTCACGACTGATTCCTGTGCGTCTCGCGAAATAAAGCACTTACATAGTTGCAAATATAAAATAAATTTTACTTATGTGTAGCAATACATTTATACAATTATTCTTGAATATATTATTGACATGTTCATGTAAAATTAATGGAAAACTAAAGGAATAATATTAACAAGGTGTCAGTCACTTAAAAAAAGGTGAAATTATTTTATTAATTATAAATACTCAAACAAATTTCAAATATGACTTATCAGAACATAATTCAATTTTTATCGTCTACCCTTGTATACGTGTTTAGATTTATAGTATACATAAAATATTTTTTTCCCTTTTTAGTTTTACATTTCGTTAACCCTATGTCTAGTTCATAAGCTTGGAAAAATAAGTAATAATATAAACAGAATGTCAGTCACTTAAAAAAAGGTGAATTACTTTCATTAGTTACAAAAACTCACACAGTTAACAAATGTCACTTTGCAGAATATAATTCTTGTAGCACCCGATAATATGGAATATACGTTATAGATTTTAATTACATTAATATTCCCACAGTATTCATTATTTTATTATAACAAATACAATACGATACATTTTGAATTATATTGCATACATTTTGTAAAACATAAAAATTATCAAATATAATGTTCATTTAATTATTTACACATTACCATTAACCACTTTTATATTGTCGTAATATATATATCGTTTTAAACACTTGGATAGCCACATGAAATACGGTTTACATTATTTGCATTGAAACACATTTCGCAATATAATATTAACAAAAATAGAGGCACAGTCAAGAATATTTTGGGATGTCTGTGTTCACGTCTGATTCCTGTGCGTCTCGCGAAATAAAGTACTTTCATAGTTGCAAATATAATATAAATTTTACTTTTGTGTAGCAATACATTTATACAATTATTGTTGAATATATTATTGACATGAAAATGTAAATTTTCTCACGAAGTATTGTTTCGATTATTTAACAAACTTGATTGATTAAATTTTCAAGAAGTTTTGTAAAACATTTTAAATAATGCGATTCCTCTTAAAAAGTTCTATAATAATAAGTTCCTTATGATAAAAGTAAAAAAATAAACTTTGTTTTTGGACTATTTAAAATCATGTAGGTAATTAATACATATCAAATGTCAACGCTTCGATTTAACGTATAAGCACAAACGATTACATGTGATCGCACTTTAAATTCTTAAACGTCTTAGCGAGAATAACTATTTCATCAATATTTATCGTCTACACTTGTTTTCGTGTTTAGTTTTATAGTATACACAATATATGTATTTCCTTTTTTAATTGTAAATTTCGTGAACAGAAAGTCTAGGTCGTAAGCGTGGAAAACTAAAGGAATAATATTAACAAGGTGTCAGTCACTTAAAAAAAAGGTGAAATGATTTCATTAATTATAAATACTCAAACAAATTTCAAATATGACTTTTCAAAATATAATTCATGCAGCAAACGACAATATGGCACATTTGTTATATATTAAAATTCCTTTTATATTCCCACAATATTCATTATTATATTATGTGAATACATATATATCGTTCAAAACTCTTGCATAGCCAAATGAACTACGTTCTTTATAAACTAACTTAAACTATATTTTGCTAAATGATTTCACCAATAATCATTGTATCTGGGTTTCTTCTTTCCATGTTTAATTATTGTGCAAGTTGCTGAAAAACTTAAATCGATTATTAAACTTACTTGATTGATTAAATTTTCAAAAAGCAGTGAAAACATTTTTAAATAATGCGTTCCCTCTTGACAAGTTTTATAATAATACGCTTCTAATGATATACGTACAAATATATACTTTGTTTTTCGGTCTATAGATATGCATAAAGATAAATATTCATTGACGGTAAATCAATTAAAAATTAAAATATTTATTTAAATATGATAAATTGCCATTGATGATACACTTATTCTCGGTCAGACGTTTAACAATTTAAATTGCGATCAAATGTAATCGTTAGTGCTTATACGTTAAATCGAAGCATTGAAATTTGATATGTGTTATTTATCTTCATGTTTTTCTATGGATCGAAAAACAAAGTTTATTTTTTACGTATATCATTAGGTACGTACTATTATACAATTTTCCAAGAGGAAAAGCAATATTTAAAAATGTTTTACAATGCTTTCTGGAAAATTTAATCAATCAGGTATGTTTAATAATCGATGCAATACTTCGTGAAAATATTTACATATTAATGTCAATAATATATTCAAGTTAAAAATTGCATAAATTTATTGCTACACAAGAGTAAAATTTATATTATATTTGCAACAATTTAAGTACTTTATTTCGCGAGAGGCATCGGAATCAGTCGTGAACACAGACAACCCCAATATTCTTGATGGTGCCTCTATTTTTGTTAATATTACGTTGCGAAATGTGTTTCAATGCAAATAATAGAAACCGTATTTCATGTGGCTATACAAGTGTTATAAACGATATATATATTATCAGAATATAAAAGTGGTTAATGTGTAAATTGTGTAAATAATTAAAGTGAATATTATATTTGATACATTTTTATGTTTAACGAAAAGTATGCAATGTAATTCAAAATGTATCGGATTTTACGAACAATAAATAGGCTAGTATTTTTTTCGTTATCATCGACTAATTACTAATGCCATGACAAATCCAATTTCTATGCTTCGACTAAACGTTTATGCACTAACGATTACATTTTATCACACTTTAAATTGTTAAACGTCTGATCGAGAATAACTGTATCATCAATTTTATCGTCTACCCTTGTATACGTGTTCAGTTTTATAGTATACATAAAATATTTCTTTCCCTTTTTAGTTTTACATTTCGTAAACCGTATGTGTAGGTCATAAGCTTGGAAAAATAAGGAATAATATAAACAGGATGTCAGTCACTTAAAAAAAGGTGAATTAGTTTCATTAGTTATAAATACTCACACAGTTTACAAATGTCACTTTGCAGAATATAATTCTTGTAGCACACGATAATATGGAATATTCGCTATAGATTTTAATTACTTGAATATTCCCACAATATTCATTATTTTATTATAACAAATACAATACGATACATTTTGAATTATATTGCATACATTTTGTAAAACATAAAAATTTATCAAATATAATGTACATTTTAATTTCTTACACAATTTACACATTAACCACTTTTATATTGTCGTAATATATATATCGTTTTAAACACTTGGATAGCCACATGAAATACGGTTTACATTATTTGCATTGAAACACATTTCGCAATATAATATTAACAAAAATAGAGGCACAGTCAAGAATATTTTGGGATGTCTGTGTTCACGACTGATTCCTGTGCGTCTCGCGAAATAAAGCACTTACATAGTTGCAAATATAAAATAAATTTTACTTATGTGTAGCAATACATTTATACAATTATTCTTGAATATATTATTGACATGTTCATGTAAAATTAATGGAAAACTAAAGGAATAATATTAACAAGGTGTCAGTCACTTAAAAAAAGGTGAAATTATTTTATTAATTATAAATACTCAAACAAATTTCAAATATGACTTATCAGAACATAATTCAATTTTTATCGTCTACCCTTGTATACGTGTTTAGATTTATAGTATACATAAAATATTTTTTTCCCTTTTTAGTTTTACATTTCGTTAACCCTATGTCTAGTTCATAAGCTTGGAAAAATAAGTAATAATATAAACAGAATGTCAGTCACTTAAAAAAAGGTGAATTACTTTCATTAGTTACAAAAACTCACACAGTTAACAAATGTCACTTTGCAGAATATAATTCTTGTAGCACCCGATAATATGGAATATACGTTATAGATTTTAATTACATTAATATTCCCACAGTATTCATTATTTTATTATAACAAATACAATACGATACATTTTGAATTATATTGCATACATTTTGTAAAACATAAAAATGTATCAAATATAATGTTCATTATAATTATTTACACAATTTACACATTAACCACTTTTATATTGTCGTAATATATATCGTTTTAAACACTTGGATAGCCACAAGAAATACGGTTTACATTATTTGCATTGAAACACATTTCGCAATATAATATTAACAAAAATAGAGGCACAGTCAAGAATATTTTGGGATGTCTGTGTTCACGTCTGATTCCTGTGCGTCTCGCGAAATAAAGTACTTTCATAGTTGCAAATATAATATAAATTTTACTTTTGTGTAGCAATACATTTATACAATTATTGTTGAATATATTATTGACATGAAAATGTAAATTTTCTCACGAAGTATTGTTTCGATTATTTAACAAACTTGATTGATTAAATTTTCAAGAAGTTTTGTAAAACATTTTTAAATAATGCGATTCCTCTTAAAAAGTTCTATAATAATAAGTTCCTTATGATAAAAGTAAAAAAATAAACTTTGTTTTTGGACTATTTAAAATCATGTAGGTAATTAATACATATCAAATGTCAACGCTTCGATTTAACGTATAAGCACAAACGATTACATGTGATCGCACTTTAAATTCTTAAACGTCTTAGCGAGAATAACTATTTCATCAATATTTATCGTCTACACTTGTTTTCGTGTTTAGTTTTATAGTATACACAATATATGTATTTCCTTTTTTAATTGTAAATTTCGTGAACAGAAAGTCTAGGTCGTAAGCGTGGAAAACTAAAGGAATAATATTAACAAGGTGTCAGTCACTTAAAAAAAAGGTGAAATGATTTCATTAATTATAAATACTCAAACAAATTTCAAATATGACTTTTCAAAATATAATTCATGCAGCAAACGACAATATGGCACATTTGTTATATATTAAAATTCCTTTTATATTCCCACAATATTCATTATTATATTATGTGAATACATATATATCGTTCAAAACTCTTGCATAGCCAAATGAACTACGTTCTTTATAAACTAACTTAAACTATATTTTGCTAAATGATTTCACCAATAATCATTGTATCTGGGTTTCTTCTTTCCATGTTTAATTATTGTGCAAGTTGCTGAAAAACTTAAATCGATTATTAAACTTACTTGATTGATTAAATTTTCAAAAAGCAGTGAAAACATTTTTAAATAATGCGTTCCCTCTTGACAAGTTTTATAATAATACGCTTCTAATGATATACGTACAAATATATACTTTGTTTTCGGTCTATAGATATGCATAAAGATAAATATTCATTGACGGTAAATCAATTAAAAATTAAAATATTTATTTAAATATGATAAATTGCCATTGATGATACACTTATTCTCGGTCAGACGTTTAACAATTTAAATTGCGATCAAATGTAATCGTTAGTGCTTATACGTTAAATCGAAGCATTGAAATTTGATATGTGTTATTTATCTTCATGTTTTTCTATGGATCGAAAAACAAAGTTTATTTTTTACGTATATCATTAGGTACGTACTATTATACAATTTTCCAAGAGGAAAAGCAATATTTAAAAATGTTTTACAATGCTTTCTGGAAAATTTAATCAATCAGGTATGTTTAATAATCGATGCAATACTTCGTGAAAATATTTACATATTAATGTCAATAATATATTCAAGTTAAAAATTGCATAAATTTATTGCTACACAAGAGTAAAATTTATATTATATTTGCAACAATTTAAGTACTTTATTTCGCGAGAGGCATCGGAATCAGTCGTGAACACAGACAACCCCAATATTCTTGATGGTGCCTCTATTTTTGTTAATATTACGTTGCGAAATGTGTTTCAATGCAAATAATAGAAACCGTATTTCATGTGGCTATACAAGTGTTATAAACGATATATATATTATCAGAATATAAAAGTGGTTAATGTGTAAATTGTGTAAATAATTAAAGTGAATATTATATTTGATACATTTTTATGTTTAACGAAAAGTATGCAATGTAATTCAAAATGTATCGGATTTTACGAACAATAAATAGGCTAGTATTTTTTTCGTTATCATCGACTAATTACTAATGCCATGACAAATCCAATTTCTATGCTTCGACTAAACGTTTATGCACTAACGATTACATTTTATCACACTTTAAATTGTTAAACGTCTGATCGAGAATAACTGTATCATCAATTTTATCGTCTACCCTTGTATACGTGTTCAGTTTTATAGTATACATAAAATATTTCTTTCCCTTTTTAGTTTTACATTTCGTAAACCGTATGTGTAGGTCATAAGCTTGGAAAAATAAGGAATAATATAAACAGGATGTCAGTCACTTAAAAAAAGGTGAATTAGTTTCATTAGTTATAAATACTCACACAGTTTACAAATGTCACTTTGCAGAATATAATTCTTGTAGCACACGATAATATGGAATATTCGCTATAGATTTTAATTACTTGAATATTCCCACAATATTCATTATTTTATTATAACAAATACAATACGATACATTTTGAATTATATTGCATACATTTTGTAAAACATAAAAATTTATCAAATATAATGTACATTTTAATTTCTTACACAATTTACACATTAACCACTTTTATATTGTCGTAATATATATATCGTTTTAAACACTTGGATAGCCACATGAAATACGGTTTACATTATTTGCATTGAAACACATTTCGCAATATAATATTAACAAAATAGAGGCACAGTCAAGAATATTTTGGGATGTCTGTGTTCACGACTGATTCCTGTGCGTCTCGCGAAATAAAGCACTTACATAGTTGCAAATATAAAATAAATTTTACTTATGTGTAGCAATACATTTATACAATTATTCTTGAATATATTATTGACATGTTCATGTAAAATTAATGGAAAACTAAAGGAATAATATTAACAAGGTGTCAGTCACTTAAAAAAAGGTGAAATTATTTTATTAATTATAAATACTCAAACAAATTTCAAATATGACTTATCAGAACATAATTCAATTTTTATCGTCTACCCTTGTATACGTGTTTAGATTTATAGTATACATAAAATATTTTTTCCTTTTAGTTTTACATTTCGTTAACCCTATGTCTAGTTCATAAGCTTGGAAAAATAAGTAATAATATAAACAGAATGTCAGTCACTTAAAAAAGGTGAATTACTTTCATTAGTTACAAAACTCACACAGTTAACAAATGTCACTTTGCAGAATATAATTCTTGTAGCACCCGATAATATGGAATATACGTTATAGATTTTAATTACATTAATATTCCCACAGTATTCATTATTTTATTATAACAAATACAATACGATACATTTTGAATTATATTGCATACATTTTGTAAAACATAAAAATTATCAAATATAATGTTCATTTTAATTATTTACACATTACCAGTAGCATTTTAGGTGCGTACCGTTTTAAATCATACTAAATGATGGTTCAAAATACAATTACAAATCTGGTTCATAACACCAAATGTTTTTAACAAAAATGAATACCGATTTTTTATGGGTTTAACCGTATAGCGAAAATGTTACTTTCGATTCAAACACCGTATTACTGTTAAACCAGGCACACAAATCAGTTGTGCATTTACAATACAATTGTCAGTTAAATATCCGTTATTTATTTTATTTTGAACTGTGCAATTTGCGTCCATTTACGAGTTGGATAACACGTTCTATAGTGTTTTTCACCGTGTGATTTGCGTGCAATTGCAATTTAAAAAACATTCTATATAAAATTATTTTTATAAGTATTTAAATAACTTAAAAATAGCCGCCATTTACAGAATTTTTAATATACTTATCTGTGTATGGATGTCTGCTTGTATGTCCTGATTTTACTAAACCAAATTTCAAATATAATAGAAAACACATAAAGGTCGTATTTCAAAGAGAGGATGTTGATATTTCAACCCTCCCCTCAAAATTATTTCAACTAGTATTATTTATATATCAGTGTACATTAAAATGAAAAAAATGTCAAAAATATAGGTTGGTTTAAAAAAACTCCTGGATAAATACGTATATAAATTAATAATAGAAAATAAAAGAATTCAACAGAATATAGATAATGTGGTGGAACCTAAAAATGTACAACTATATACTTATATAATACTTTTATTATTATTGAAAATAAAGAAATTAAAAATACTTATACATTTTATAAAAATATATTAGTAAGTAAATAGAATAAAATCAAATCAATAAAAATTATATAATACTTATAAATTTAAAACTTTTGAAGCATGTCTTAAATAACTGTCCAGTACAGATAAAAAAATTTTGTTCATCGGCTGATGAGATCCGAAATCCTGACAACGAATCTAAAGAAATAATTTTTAATTTATTGTGACAATAGTAAAAATAAATTATTCCTATGGAGCTTGCCAGAAATTACAGAAAACAGCTGTAGATCTATAAATCGTTTTTGTTTTTTGCCTTTTAAACTGAATAATCCTAAAATTGAAGAATCAAAGCAGCAGTTGACGGCCTCTCTAACTGCACTACTTATAGCTAATGCACCCATATTTTAGAAGCGAAAAAACTTTTCTGGAACATAATATTAAGTTGAATTTATTAAATATGAATTCAAAATATTCAAAAATAGTTTTAACTTACCAAGTTTTCTTTGAGAGCCACACTATCATTGTTATCAGTCGATAATGATTCGATTTATATTTTTAATTATTCAATGTTTTTATAGGCAATAGATTTAAGAAGGCACAATGTTTGTTATTCTTTTCAATATTTTTAACAAATTCACTATATCTTTTCCTTGAATGTTATCTCATAAATCAATATTTAAAACATATTTCAATAAATCCTTATTTCACAGATAATTAATTTAAATAAATGAGATTAAACATGAAATAATTTAAGTTTGTTATGTGATGCGTATACATTTAATACCATATATTATAACATAGTAATATTATAATACCAGCGTCCAGCCTCTATACTTAAGACAGTCAGATATATAGATTAATTTAACAAAATTAAAAAGCTGATGATGACACAATTGAACAAAATGTGAAGTATAGCATTAATTAAAAACCCAGTTTTAATGCATTATAAATTTAATATTATCAAGTAAAGTGTATAAAAAAAACATAACAAAGTCAATCCTATTATTTTAATTTATGCCTCCTACTGAAGCAAGAAGATATATTTTATTTAATTCAATAAATTATTTAATAATGGATGTTACCATTGATTATCAATGATGTATTATACTTTTTATATTACATATTATTAAGACTGGACATTAATTAAGACTTATATTATTCTATGACAAATAATTTTTTTTTTAATATTATCTTTTGACATAACAAATCAATTTTATTTTGAAAATGCACGATATTATAATTTAAATACTGTTTAAAAATACAAATTTAATCGAGAATAAACCTTTTTTGTTTCAAAAGAATCGCATTGGTCAACAGTATTATCAGTTAGGACTTTTCATCATTTCCCATTAAAAAATCAGTTTCATTGGCTTCATTAATAAACTCAACAATATCTAAATTACTATTTGCTTTTTCTATCACATATACGCATTGTCTGAATATGTATTTTCCTCTTGTTACAATAAAATTCAAAATTAAAATATATTCATTATTAAAAATCATTATTGGTGAGAAAATTGTACAATATAATATTAACATACTCGTAGTATTTTGAATTAAATGTATCCATTAAGATATCATTTATTGGACCATAAGCAATGTTACTATTTATATCAGGACAATTACTTGTACTTACAATAGAAAACAAAGATGTTTCACTTTTGTTTAGTAGTTGTAACATCCAAATCAACTGGAATTGAGAAAAAGTAACATTTTTATTTCTTGTGAAAAGGAAATAATATTATCATTGTCAAATATATGTATTTAAAGTTAAAATCTGCTTAACACAAAATACCAAAGTGTTGCAACAACTGTACAGTATAATAATATTAACATACTTGTCGTATTTAAATTAAAGGATTCTATTAGTGTATTATTTACTGGACGACAGGCAATATAATCGATAGATGTTTTTACTTTCTTTAACAGTTGAAATATTTGAATCAACTAGGCCTAAAAAACAAAAAATACAATTTTTATTTACAATGAACAGAACACCATTAACACTGTTATATATATATATATATATATATATATATATATATATATATATAACTAATATTTACTTGAGTTATTCACAGAAAACAATATCAGTTGTTTCGGAAATGGTGGAAGTTCTGGCAAATCTGATTTTATAATTTTTTTGTGTACATCTTATGATTTTTTGCATGGTCCATCATCAGAATCGGATGACTCAGGTTCTGACCATGCTTTTGGAATTTCTTCTTGCTGGACTCTCTTTTGCTTTAAAATAAAAAGAATTTGTGTTAGTATATATTAAAAATGTACAAATACGAAAACTAAAAATATTTATTCAACATTGACTACTTACAAAATGGACCTGCAACTTTTGTAATATCATGGTTTGTACCATCTTCATTGTTTGTCAATGAACTTGTTTAATCATAATACTAATTTGATTAGAACTAAAATATTTTATTTTTCCATCACACTGTAAGTAAGGGAACCAACATATTTTCTTATTAATTAACAAAGTGTCAGGTACATGCTGCACTTCATTCGTTTTTGTAAATAATACAGCGTACCATGATAACCTGAATAAAATTTCTCAAATATATATTAATATATTTTATAGATAATAAATAATATATGTGTATATATAATAATGGAACACTAGTTTACAATATAAATACACAGTATTAATACAAGTATTTAGGTAGTTTTCATGCTTTACGTTAAGTATAAAAGATACAACCATATAAAGAATAAAAGTATAAATTGCATGTAAAATAAGTCTGATAAACTGCAGTTGAATAATAATGAAAATGTATTATACAGTAGATAAATTGTATAGTTAAATAGATAAGTTTAATAGTAATTTTATATCTCAGCTTTAATAATTGCAGGTTGCATACAATTTTGTATTAAACTTTTAAAAAGTGAATCATACTATATGTACAGTTATAGTAATTTTTTTTAAATCGGTAATGCACTCACTTCCGGAAAACCATGAAGCAGTACTTCGGCAAAAGTATAGGTATACCTATATCTCTTTAAACATCTTAAATTATACCAATTAAAAATAATTATATATATATCTAATATAAAAATGTAAATGCTTAGTAATGTACCTAGAGGTGTGTCAGACCCCAAGAATTGCATTGGATCAAATAAATGAATGGCTCTGAATACGTGGATGGTATACCGTTTATTATCACACTGCATACAAGCTATTTATTCATACAGTCTACTGTAGTGCATGGGGTAAATTAAATATTATGAAACAGTAATAATATTAAAATATAATTTGATCAAACGTACCTATTGACTAATGTACATTTGTGTACCCTAAATGCATCTAAATATATCAATAACTAATTTCTATAAACGTGCTGTCTGAATTATACTGGATCGTATATATTTGGCTTGGACACTGTCATAGAAAAAAAATAAAAAGTATGTACTGAAAAATATAAACGTCAATAAATGCATGCGATATTGTGCGCCATTCCCATTTTGCGAACCATTTGTACGGTCATAATTTTTGGTGTGGACACACGTTGAGAAGTTAATAATTTAATAGGTACTTACGCCATAATATCTGATGTAAGTTAATTATAAACAACAAATTTAAAAAAACAAAACTATTGTGTGTACCCACTGGAATCGTAAAAAAAAATAAAAAACACGTACATACAAATGAGAACATCCAAACGGCTGACGTCGAACAGGCAGTGATTTCGCAGTAAACAATGAATACAAATGGATCACTCATGAAGTACGCAAAAAAGTGACATCATTCTAAAACCTTAAATCAGTAAAAATCCGCATGATAGCACGATACATTTACCTAAAATTCAAACATTGTTCTGTGATGTAACTTATTTTGTGTTGTTTATATGAAACGAATTGTGAATCCGCTTTGGCGCTCGTATCATATAATGTTTCGTGTCCAATATATACAGATTGCAGATTAACACCCGTCGTAGGTTTCGCTTATAAATAGCAACCCATAGCCATAACCATACGAATTGTGTATTGTGTGTACAACGTTTTAAAACACGATCCAATTACGGTTATAGGAAACCATCTCTGAACTAAATATAGTACTCAAACATTTTGTCTGAACCGTTTAATTTCCGTCGGTACGATCACATTATTTTCAGCACGGTTCAGTGTCAGAAGCACCACAATTAGAACCATAAAATATTTTTTTTAAATATTGAGTTAAAATTTGAACCGAAATACTTAAATTGAACTACAACGGTTCTCAATTAACAGTTCATAAACCGCGTATGAACTGTTAAACTATCACGGTTATTATAAACCGACATTGAACGGCAAAAATGCTACCCGGGTACCCACTTTTATATTGTCGTAATATATATCGTTTTAACACATGGATAGCCACATGAAATACGGTTTACATTATTTGCATTAAACACATTTTGCAATATAATATTAACAAAATAGAGGCACAGTCAAGAATATTTTGGATGTCTGTGTTCGACTGATTCCTGTGAGTCTCTCGCGAAATAAGCACTTACATAGTTGCAAATATAATATAAATTTTACTTATGTGTAGCAATACATTTATACAATTATTCTTGAATATATTATTGACATGTTCATGTAAATTTTCTCACGAAGTATTGTTTCGATTATTTAACAAACTTGATTGATTAAATTTTCAAGAAGTTTTGTAAAACATTTTTAAATAATGCGATTCCTCTTAAAAAGTTCTATAATAATAAGTTCCTTATGATAAAAGTAAAAAAATAAACTTTGTTTTTGGACTATTTAAAATCATGGAGGTAATTAATACATATCAAATGTCAACGCTTCGATTTAACGTATAAGCACAAACGATTACATGTGATCGCACTTTAAATTCTTAAACGTCTTAGCGAGAATAACTATTTCATCAATATTTATCGTCTACACTTGTTTTCGTGTTTAGTTTTATAGTATACACAATATATGTATTTCCTTTTTTAATTGTAAATTTCGTGAACAGAATGTCTAGGTCGTAAGCGTGGAAAACTAAAGGAATAATATTAACAAGGTGTCAGTCACTTAAAAAAAAGGTGAAATGATTTCATTAATTATAAATACTCAAACAAATTTCAAA
>CM063706.1:28205975-28548475 GCA_032441835.1 Slavum lentiscoides
AATAATCTATCTGTTTATATAAGTTTATAATATATTATTATATATTTTATTTTACTATTTATAATATTATCAACTATTTTTGATTTTAAAAAAATTCTTCATTACTGCTATTAAATAAATCGAATGTATTAATTAGAAATATTATTATTATTATTCAGCTATTTTTTTTTCTTCTTTAACAATGACAAATAGAAAATAATAATTATTTAATAATATTTGCTTAGGTAAATGCATAATATTAATAATAATAATATCTTCATACATAACTTTATATTATTATTATTATTATTATTTTTTTTTTTTTTATTATTATTATTATTATTGTTATAATTAAATTCGAATGAATTTTTTTAGATATATTTTTAGCAGAGAATATTTTAACATATAAAATGTATGGCACTAGTGCTACCTTTAGTGAAGAATTATTGCCACCCAGTGGTTGGTGGATGTGCCGCGCATTATTTTATACGAATAAGCGCGACAACTAAGAGGAAAAAAAATTATAAAATATTAATTTTTATGTGAATGTGTAAAAAAAAATACTTTCGAACGATACTAATTTGTAATTATTTTTTATAGAATTAAAATTTTTAATTAAAATTTCGAGGTTTTCTTTTTGTTATAAAATTCAATATATATATATATATATATTTTTTTTTTTTTACAGAAAAACCCATCAATTATATTTTATATAATTATTATATTATACAGTACTAGACACGAGCACGGGCGAGTGAAAATTTTTTTTAAATATGTCATGAGCAAAACGTTACCCGGGGATAGGCGCTGCATTTGGCTTAGTCCTTATAGTCATAAGCCACCCAGTATGAATTCCTTAAAATACGCTTTGCTACTTAGATGCCAAAAAAATCTCTGCTCGATACATTGAGACGCTGAAAAATTAAGGAGACGGGTGTGTCACATTCGCGGATCAACGAAATCCATTTTGTTGCAGCACGATAACGCCCACCGTATTCACCCGATTTGGCACCCTATGATTTCCACATCTTCCCAGATCTCAACTTTCAAGAAGGACTCCAAAGGTACCCACTTCATATCGAACGAAGGAAGCAAGGAAGCAGTGAAATCTTGGATCAAAGAGAGACCGGTTACATATTTCAGTGACGGTTTTATGAAGAAAATCGTAAATAATATTAGTATCATTGATGTATGTTATTGTTAAAATAAAGTTGTTGATTTGTAGCTGAAGTAGTGTACTTACAAAATTATTACTTTTTCAAATTTCAATTATCTCTTTCTAATCTCAATACATCCACGTATTGTACATTACTTTTCATTTCCCTCTCGTATAAAATACACGTATACGGTCATGCGTAATGTAGAGCAAAAAAAAAAATATATGTATATATATTGATGGTTTTGGATTATAATATTGTTTTTTGTTTTAATGCGGTGTCGATGTCACCGAAACTTTAAGTGTATTACTGAAATAATTTTGTACAGTATTATATTATACAATAGTGACGAGCCTAGGCGTTATAAACTGTAGTGGCTAATACTTATATATTATGCCGTCTATAAGGAATTTTTTAGGGGGAAGGGTGGGAAATCGTAAAAATTAAACAACCTACACGTCGTAAGTTTACGCGTATTAATATGTATTATAATATGATAATGATATTAGAACTAGCTGTGACGTAATGATAATATGACCAGGGCCGGCTTCTTATGTTGTAAAACAATATATAGAGTTTAATCCAAGACGGGACTCCGTATAATATAAAGTATTATACGCGTAGGTATATGTGTGTGATATGGTCAACGTCGGCGGCGCTCACTTGATTCGTAGTACGGATTCCTTTCTTAAAATACTATATAAATAGTATATTAAGCCCTTGTAAAGCTTCTGTTTTATAATATTATTACTCGTTATGATAATATAATATAGTCGTGCTTATCGACGTCGCCGTCGACAGCTAATCGGACGCACATCGGATCGAGGAGATAATTCCAAAAAATATAATACAATATACGAGATACAAAACGAAAATATCGATTTAGTGTTTCGGAAAATAAAGTACAAATATTACGATTTTTAAAAATTATTTGAACAAATAAAATGGCGTACAATTCCCTTCGCCGATCATTATTCATCAGTCAGAAAAATGTATCAGCCTCTTATTGCAGTAGTTGTCCTAGTATAAACGTGGCGAAAAAATGCTGAGTGTTCAAATCGAGCAGCGGTGCGATTTGAAAAGTTTTTCAGTGAAATTGAGTATGTGGCCGACCAAACGTCTTTAATAAAGAAAGTAATATGGACAATTATAACATGTCACGTGCGTCTAATTTTGATTGGCATCGAAGGTTTAAAAACAGAAAATAAACGGCCCCGGATCGTCGAAATATGCGATTCGCATGCAGATTTTTGTATCTTGTGATTTGTTTTTTTTTCTGTTTTCAAAAATAAAAAGTCAGCTGAAAAGACATTATTTCTCCATCCCAAGAAGAAGTTTACAAGGAAATGACAAGGCTTTTGTACAGTTCCACATCTGAAGATGAGTTCCGACATTGCTCCACACAATGGAAAACGCAAATGAAGCGTTGTTTTATTTTTGAGTAAAAAATGAAACGACGCTTTAAAAATATATTACGAAAGTCTCGTTTATTTTTCTAAGCCAAACCTCCTACAAGTGTTGTAGTGTTGCGAAATAGATATAGGGTGCTGGGTGACGAGTAGCGTATTATGTGATAAACACTTATATCCGGTCTCTGTGCTGTTATGTACTCTATAAGGGGATAATGACGTTCCTCTTGAGTCCTATAAAAAAGAAAAAAGAAAATTTCGATTCTAAATATTATAAAATTCGTTTATATTGGGGATGAAGTTTTTACTTTAAACCCAAAGAGAAATTTTGTAAGTACGCATCACTGGCTTTGCAGATGATACACTCCATTGTACTATATCATTAAGTACGTATGGGGGTGTGCACACAGACTGTTGTCCACCGGTACGGTGTGTAAGCTATACGTTTCGGGGTAAAAAAAAAATTACGTAATAATACGTGAAAGTATATATAATTTGCATTATTTCATTTCTATAATATATTATTATACACGTCTCCTCGTATTTCCGTTTTCACCCGATTCCCAATACAACGACGGAAAGTTATACGTCGTCTATTTGTTGTCGTGCGTGCTACTATGCGGACATACTACGAGTTAATCCGAAAGACATGCAACGAAATTTTTTATAGGGTTCTTTTAGGGTACAACATACGCATAGGTATATATTATTATCGTTTTCTTCACGTAAATTATTCAACTATTACGCATGCAGTTGACATGTCTTTTTCAAAAACTTATCTACCCTAGACTATGCCGAAACCGCGGTTTTGAACGGTCGCAGATTTTTTCCGTGCTTAAAGTTTTTTTCAGAAGTGTGTATGACTTAGAATCCTCTCCTCCCTTTACTTCTCCCTTTTATCCCTTCAACACCATCCTTTCTCTTCCTATCATACCTCTCCCCTCCCTAAACTTATCACCCTCATTCCCACCCCACCATCTTTTTATTGTATTCTTCTCATCCCCAAACGGAGGGATAGCAGTAATTTAGATTAATAGATGTATAAAACACAGATAAATGAAAAATAATACTGAGGTATGCCTTATTTTGTATAAACACTTTTTTTTATTATTAAAAAGCGCAAAAAAAATGTATATTTTTATAATATTATAAAATTTAATTTGCTGATAACGGATTTCTTGTTATCAATGTTTGCTCCCAAATTTCTTATCAAATTAAAACAAATACCAGTTTAAATATTAGTATTCATATTGATCGAAATAATTAATTAATGTTAAAATAATTGAATTATTATAGATTATAATCTTTATAATCTTTATTTTTAATAATTATTAGTAAAATGTTAAAACTTCGTTAACATTTACAACTAAGCATTTTTTAAATTAGAGCTGCGTATTTTCTACTTAGAATTACGCAAAATTTGTCCAAAAGCACGTTAAAATAAGCATTCGATTTTTTTATTATTTAAAACTCTCCGTCGTTTCGGGCCCCCTCGTCCACTACCACGTGGTGAACGTGATTTTTGAGAATGGCGCTATTCAAAACTCGAAATCACTAGTTGCATTACGTGAAATGAAAAAGAAATTGTGTTTTTTTTTATACTATACGGCATTTTTAAATGGACAATTCTTATAACTAACGCCGCGTACGAGACAATAAGGGATCGAGAAAAACATGTTTTCAAATTAATGTCGATTAAATAAATAAATTAGCCAATAAATAAATAAAATAAATTAATAAATTATAAATAAATTAGTGACGTAATCATGGAGGGTATTGACAAAATGGATTGGATAAAATTTTGAAACAAAATATATGTGTTTTTGATCAGATCCATAAAATCAGTGGTTTAAAATGTGAACTGCTAAAAATTTTGTCAAAAAAATTGACTGCGTGAAGGACGCGCGTTTTTATGTCAACAAATATGATTTTGAAAATGACAATAACAATATATATATATTCACTATAATCGATCAAATCTATTAAGTCTATGCTGGTAGTAAATAAAAACGTGCCCCACATATATCTCGAGGATATACTCAACCATTTCGAAGCCAAAAATAATATATTTGAAATAAGAAGTATATGACTTTCTTTTTTATCTATTAACCGTCTTGTTTAAATGAGCACAAATTTACTTAAAAACGTTTTTAAAATTTGTTTTAATGAAAAACTATTGATATCCCCTCACATTAACTGCCCTAATTATTATTATATAAAATTTACATACGATACTAGAGTAGATACATTTATTATTATTATTATTATTATTATTATTATTATTATTATTATTATTATTATTATTATTATTATTATTATTATTATTATTATTATTATTAATATTAATATTATTACATATGACGGTGTTGCTTACCTTCTATGTCCGAGATGACTAAAAATCAATTAGTTTTGCCAATAGTTTGTCGGCTTAACAATAGAGTAACATGATTTGTTGTTTCAAGCGATTCTCAAGTAGAATAGTTACTTAAAATTGAGATATATTTTCCCCTTATTATAAAATACACGCCACTGGTTCCATCGGTTCCCTCTCGATTCGCGAACACTCGTTATGACACATCAAACGGTGGAAGAACGTTTATAACGATTCTTTGGCTTTCCCATATTTGGTCGCGAGATCGATTTGTAAGTCGTTATAACATATTATTATATCGATTATCTCGCACAAAACATAGGAGTCGTACACGCAATGCAGTAATGTTATTGACTCGATAATATTAAATGATTACAATAGTTACGGGATAATAACTGTGAAACGTAAAAAATATCACTTTAACGGGTTACGGGTAAAAATTGGCTATAATATTGCGCGTGGTTAAATTATTATTGATATCCTTTTTGCTCGTCCACTTGGAAACGTGTGTGAATCGTCAACTACAGAAACGGTCGAATAGGTTCGATCAGCAGCCAACAAATGAGCAATACATTAGTTGGCAAGCATTCGAACACTCTTTCCGCGCGACTAATAATAATAATTAATATTATTATTTGAGTACAGCCTTTCGAAAGAACGGAAAAATCGAATTAAATACAAATTAAAGCGTTTGCAACGTAAATTTTTATCGGCGTCGCGTAAACCGAGTACGTCGCCGACTCCGTAGGCTGCAATTAACATAAACTCGCGTCAACAATAAATCTGTTCACGTTTTAACAGCATCGCATATTATAATTATCTTCCTCGCGCAACGGCCAGTGGTATTTAAATATTTTAGATTTCTCTCTTCTAAATGTCTTCAAACAAAGTCTTTATCTCTTTTCTGAAAGCATCGGGCGCTCTAATAAGAAATTAATTTGCACTTTTCCGCTTTCCGAGTACGCACTATTGCAGATTTAGTCTCCGTTTGCGCGTGCGTTTTGCTTATAATCCTTCACACTTCCGATCGTATTCCGTTAATCCGCGTACCTAGGCCAAAATAAGTCATATCCTGGTGAAATGAGTGTTTTATTTTGCGTGTTTTTTCCCCGTCTAATTCGAGACACTTCTGTTTCTCTCTATGAATTATTGTGTCTGATCATGTTTACAAGAGGCAATTATTTATATTCGGATCGTTCAACGTTTTACCGACGATAACGCGTGCGCGCACGAGGATTTCGACATGGATTATTTACGAGCCAACCAATGGCGTAAGTATAAAAATTCGGCCCTAAAATGCGAAAAACTTAAAAGGCCCCTTCCCCCATTCGGTTTAAATGTAAAAAAATTGTGAATGTACAACAGTGTATTTTATTAGTCTTTTTGTATTCTAATAAATAATTAAATACGCGTAGATGTTAAATTTATTAAAAAATTATATTTAAAGTTTTACTTTATGAGCTTTTAAATACGAAAAGTTGTCAAAAAGTAGCTATGAGTTATGTTTTTCCAGCTTCTATGTATTCAACAACGCGGTATCCGATAGTTGTTCGTGCCCCGCGGAATTCCTTAAATAATACTTTATAAACTTTTGAATATGAACGCTCAGCTGTCTAGCTACCGTTACAGGTATTGTCAAAAAAAAAAAAATTAATAATGAACGTACTTTTGGAAAACTACTGCTCATATCTTAATGTTTTTTATTATTCAGCAAATTCTCCTATGGTTTTAATTTTCTACAATTTCACTTCTTAATGTTTGTACACCAAGTAATAATCGAATCAGTGTAATGATTCAGAAAAAAATCATTTGGATATCGTTGCTGTTGTAATAATATTGTTTTGTTTCCAAGTTCTGCGTACGTGTCAAAGTCAATATTATTTTAGGTGTTAAAAACAAAAATCAATTTGAAACCTTCTTTAGACCCAAGAACAGTAGCACAAGCCATTTTAAATGTGGGGCAAAATAATTTTTCATACTTATCTATCCACCCACCTATTATTTAGTATGTATTTCAGATCAATCACGTAGCCAAAATTTCATCTTATGGAGGGTCCATTTTATAAAACTTTTGAAATGTAAAACGTAATTTTTCTTTAATTTTTCATATATACTCGTAATTTTGTATTATTAAATAACAGACATTTTTGTCTAATAGAATATATTATGTTAAAACGTGTATTAAATATAACATATTATTATATATACATTTATTACTAAAAATGTAGAAAATAATTTTCAAACCGATTTTGACCTTATTGACCACCTTGGGCCTGGATACGTATAGATTTATTATTTAGAACGGATCATAATATGTGTGAATAATACGAACTACACTGACTTTTATCATGAGTACCTAATTATCTAGGTATTTATTTTACAAAACAAATTTACAAGTATGAAATGTGGTATTTTATTCACAATAGGTACACAGCTATTTATCTCTTGCACGAACAAATGATACAGTAATAGACACTTGTCCCTTTGTAATTGTTTCACATAGCTATTAATTTTTAAAATAAAAATGAATACTCATTTATTCGTTATGAAAATTCTAGGCACTAGGCTGACTCGATCTAACTATATAACCACCCACCCAAATTTAAAATAGAGGGCATCTGCCCCCCTTACTCCTATGGATTTGCGACACTGCCTACGAACCCGTTTATAGCACATTATGTTTCCAGCGCATAAATATTTAACGACAAAAAAAAAGTATCCCGAAAAGGCAAAAAGGCCTCGTTAGATTTAGACAGCCGGCTGCCGAATTCCTTGCATTCCCCTACTTACACCACCGATATGAACTGTATATATATAATTTCGAGACGTCGTCGTTTTAGAGTTAATCGTACCCCGGTTCGTCATCGTCGTTGAAACTATTTTCTACTGCAACACTGGCACGTAACACTGTTAATTTAATGGCTATTTTGATATCAAAAACGTCGTCGCGACATCAGAGACGCTAAAACATTAAAAATGTTTTAGTCGTTTACGTATCACGACGAATACCAGGTTAATAATAATATTTTCGTTAAAAACGAATCGATTATTCCGTCATAACGTTTAATAATAATAATAATAATAATAATAATAATAATACGAAGCGATACGACTGGACAACACTGCGATGACGACAAGGACGCGCGTTTAAATAGATAATTACACGGCTTGTATACGACGTTATAGAAAACAGTAGATTAATTTTCGGGGACACGGAGTCGTCGACCCCTACGGCCGGTCGTCGATTTTTAATACAATATTATTCTCATAAAATCCTTTTTTTTTTTTAATGTATATTAATATATACCGCGCATATCACGATGAGTGTGTGTGATAAAAATGATAAATATTGTTTTCAAAGCGTTTTTTTTCTTGTCGATCTTACCCATGTCGCAACGTAACGAGTGTATCGATAATAATTATTTGACGCGCGCGCCTAAAAATACATACACGCACCGATACCGATGACGTGCCTCCCTCGGAAACCGGTCCGATAGTCACCACACAATATCGTGACTTCATTAATTAAATGCCAATATTCTTCACTTTATAGAGTCGACACTCTTGTTAAAATATTTCTGAAACGATTGTCTGTGTTTTTTTTTTGTATATTATTTTTTTGGACTGTGTAGAAATGTTTAAAAACGTTGAGTTAATTCTCGAAGGATCTCTTAAATTGTTCATCATTAAATTGTTATTATGTCGCGAGACATTTGGTTTGTCTTGTTTTTTTTTTTTTTCTCAAAAGGTTAATTTCTTTTTCGGTTGGAGTTTTACGACCGTCGGCTTTCTCCACAAATCAAAGTAATGTTTAAAAGGTAAAAACCTAGTGTTCATTTATGATTTTAAAAAAGTAAATTCTAGATATCCTTCATCAAAACGGTGTTCTGCGGATCTAAGTTGGTGATCCGGCTAGAAGCGAGTATCCTTAGCGTTACAATATAAATATAATATATTGATACACAGTGAAAACTCTTTATAACAAAACTCTTTACAACGAAAACTATATATAACATAAACATTACATAATAATGGTTGGTTTGCTTTATAACACATTAGTCAATTCATTCTCTACAGCGTATTAGTCACTCTCAATAACGAAACAATATTTTATGTTTCATAATACATTTTACATGTTATCGTACTATAAATTATAAAAGAAATCGGCATAAATGCCGAAATTACTTATTGTTTCATAAAGATGATCGAAAGTCATCCCAAAACATGGGACAAATTCATAGAAAAATATAATAAAAAAAATATGGAGTAAACAAAAGATTCAGACAAAGATGACAGACTATTTTAAATAATTGTATAAAATATAATACATACCTATAATAATTATAATATAATTCAATAAAATAATAAATATGTAATTAACTACTCATGTAATGTGAAAATAATGATGTGTATGATAATTAATAATGCATACCTTTATGAATAAATAATTATCATTAAAATTTTTTTAAACCTCTCTATAACGAAAGAAATCCCTTGGTCCCTTCAGATTCGTTATAAAGTGTTTTCACTCCATATATATAATTTTTTTTTTTTTTTGTTAAACGGGATGGAATGGAATAAACTCGTAAACGTATTGTCGTTAACGCAGCAACGGATTAACGATGTAAACACACCGTTTGGCCAATTCGGTTGTGCAGACATTAAACTTATTACGACGACGACGTATTGTGCAGTGTTTATAATATACGAACATCAAAGAACCGCGGAACTCTTTAGTTGAAAACGATGATAATTATGAGATCAGCTATGTAGACGCTCACCCCGGGGTGAAAAAAAAACCAGAAAAATCCAAAGCGTACAGCTTACCGTTGAGTATATAATAATATTTTTGTATTTTCAGCCGGTTACAAAAAAATATACATATTATAATGTACCGTGTCAGAAATATTTCAACGAGCCGTGGGTCAAGTAATAAATTATCGTTTTCTAGATTCTAATTTTTTTTTCTGATCCCGCGAGACAGACGAATGTTGTTGTTCGTGTAGAGGACGTGCGCTATATACAAACAGGGAATTATCATTATCGTCTGGCAATATTTTGTATTCTATACACTGTTATGCGTTGCCACTGAAGCAATCGGCGTATGATTTACGTGTAATAATATATTTGAGTTACTTTAAATGCAGTCAAAGGCGAGTCTACAGCACAAAAAAACCTCCCCCGCGACGACTCAAATAAAAGGTAATACCGATTATAAATTTAAGTTTATAACCAACATAAAATGACACAAACAAAAAATTTATATCGTAAAACACAAATATATTTAACGTAAGTAATCGAAATGGTAATTATTTTTATCGAAACATCTTTTTTTTTTTTTTTTTTTTTTTAGTTTCATAAATTCCGTGTCATGGGCTCTCTACTTCAATCGATTCAATGAAACCGCTTTACACGATTGCGGTAAAATTTGAATTCGTATTTTACAATTATTCCATTAACAGAACTTTGAATAATTCTTTTTAAAAAAATTTCAATTATAGCTTACGCGATTTTGTGCTACTGTTATTTTTCAATATGAATTTTATAAAAAGACTCGAATAACGTACGTAAAATATTCGGTTCGAATAATGTTATAGTTCTGCTAGTTATTCGTGAAGAACAACAAAATGTTAACGAAAAATGTATTCTACGTATCACATCGGTCCATCATTACGTGTTTTTTAAAAAAAAAACTTAAAAGGTTCCGAAATAAATGATATCCGTTATATCATTAAATTAATAAACATACGAAAAGCGGTAATTTCAAAGACGGTTTTTTTAACAACGATTTGGTAATTGTTCATGTTTATGTACTCGTATGTAAGTTTACTATAAATAATAACATCACACAGAAATAAAGATAATAAATCTAAGAATAAGTAAATACGAGTAAAATAAGAATTTTCGAAATTTAACGACAAAATTAGAATGAAAAAAAAACGATTTTCACCGGACAACTTATATAGTTGATAACCGTCTTCTTGTCATTAGCCGTGTGTAACACAAAACGATTTTGTTAAAAAATTATCGTGAAATAGACATTTTTTTTTTCACCGGAAAATGACGAGAACCCATAAAATATAAAATTAATCGAATTTTAAAAGCTAACAAAATAAAGAAGACCCGATATAGATATTAAAATACGTAAAGCGTGTATATAGAGCTTTTATTAGATTTTCGGACGGTTGGTTGCAAAATATTCTGATCAAACACCGCATAGAATTCGATATTCGTCCCGCAATAATTTTGCTATTTATTCGTACAAAAATATTACCGGCAGTGTATTACCGGCAGTGGCGTATTTAGGATTTCTTTGAAGGGGAAGATGACTAAAAAAAATGTTCGCCTTCAACTCGAAATACACAGGCATATTAGGTACTATTAATTTTTAATAACTACAATGTAGTTACAACATAGTACATATAAATAAAACGTAAATTTAACAAATAAATTTATATCGTTAACAAAACAAAGCTTGCTGGACGAGCATTCAAGCTCATTCGATCTACTCTAAAATTTAAAATTAATATTAAATCAATTATTGAATTAAAAAAATATTTCGGAGGTAACAGTGAAAAACAGTAATACCTCTCCTTCATAGAGGTTTTTAATTTTTTTAAACACGAAAATATGCGTTCAGCAGTTGAAAATTATAAACGTCCTAGCACTGAATGTTTTCCGACAAAAACGTTATCGCTCAATTATTACTTACTGAGAAATAAGTGATAACAGGATAACAGAACCATAACATAGTACTCGTATATGTTAAAAAAAAGCCAATTGATGGGGGGATACATCTCACTTATCTCTCCACCTTGCCGTAAATACGCCACTGCGTATTGCTGCTGCGATATTACCAACAAATAGGCATGTTTAAAACACATGTCTGCATGTAATTGTTATTAACATCCCTCTTCCCTTCTACACGAACAGTGGGGTATAATTTCTAAACGAATTAGCTCGACTCGTCGGACAACAAAGCGTTTCGGTTATGAAATATTGATGAGTCGCTTTTGAAAATTGCGGTTGGCTATAATATCGTCATGCCGTCGTGGCCGCACCGAGAAACTTACGTCTGGAAATATCGCAATAATTGTACACTTTTTATTGCCTATATAAATACGTTTATATAAAAAAAAAACCCCTTTACAAAGTCCGTATAATAATATAATATGTAAATAATATATATTATACCGCTTATTGTAAGGGTCATTTTTCCGCCAAAGTATTATAATCCGCCGATATGGAAAAGTACATATAATGTATTATTGGCGCGTGCAGTCTATATTTTATTGTATACCGGGTACGTAATAATTTTATATTTTTTTTTTGCTATTTAATTATTATTTTCTTATTTTCTATTTAAAGAAAAGAAATAAGAAAGCGGTGTGTTAATATATCCGATAATCGATTTTAATATATAGTATATCTAGTATATTTTATTATTGGTATTGTTATATTAAGAGGACGTGTATAAGAACAAGAAAAAAAAATCTAAATATTTTTAAAATATTTAAATATATTAATAAATTCATTGAATTATTGTCCTCTTACAGTATCATTTTGTTTTTTTATTGTTATACTACAAACACGACATTTATCAAAAAAAAACCTGTTGTTTTGCCGCGCTAGTACAAGGTTTCTCGAATATTATTCACAGTGAGATTTCCTCCGAGTTTTTACAAGATTATATATACAAAAGAATATCATCCAATACACGTAGTGTTCTTTTTTTTTTTGATAACACTACTCGATAATGTTTAATAAAAAAAAAATCATTTACAAAGGAATAACTTGAATTGTATTTACGTTGGATAAAAATTAAAACAGCTACGACATTGATAAAGTTCTCCTCTGTATATATTGTAAGAATTCTGAAATCGGATAATGCGAATAAAACCTTGGAAATGTTCAAACAAAACCTCGTCCTCGCAGCAGAACCGCGTAACATTTCGATTCGTTCGATTTCAATTCTCTAATAATCGATGGTATCGTTGACATAACTTCTATAGAGAATTCTCGAATCCCCGAATTCCCTACGCAGTCGGTATGTATGATTTACGAAAATGTCTCCACTTTTAGTAGGTCTGTAGATTGAACGTTTGTTTTGGAGAGAAAAAAAACTCCTTCGTTACCGGCAACGAGAATAATGTAATATTGAATCTTACGGGTTTTACAAAAATTAAAAGAAAACATACCTGCAGAGTGTCATAATTTTTCGACGCGCAAGGTTCAAATTGGAGTTTATAGTGCATATAGTGCATAATATAGGAGTGAAAAGTGTTACCGATGACGATATAAACGTTTTATCATTTTAACGGCGTTTTGGAAAAAGAGCGTTTACATGCCCACACAATAACACATTTCTGCCTTTTCCTTATGTGTTATCGCGTGGAAACTTCGAAAGCAGCAGCAATTATTGTGCGTAAATATTTCGGTGGTTCGAGTGTAAAAATCGTTTTCGTCGTTCGCGTGTGTGTAGTGTGAGACCGTCCGCCTTCCGAGTGCGCCAAGATATGTATATATTATATACATTTTTTTTTTTAGAAATAAACGCATTTAAACACCTATATATAAGTATTCGTGTAGAATACATAATTAATTCTTACTTTTTTTTTTCTTAATATATTACACGCGATAATTTCGATTTTTTTTTTAACGTTATATTAGAATTAGCTGGTAGTTAAAAAATTAATAATAAATATCTGGTTATAATACTGCAATGAATTTGTATTGCGTACCTAAAACAGTTTCAAGGTCCGTTACCTTGACTTTTATACCGCGGCATATTATTATCGAGTGAAAGAGCACGTGTATACACAATAACAAAAGTGTAAATAATGATGAGATTTTTATATGATTCGTAATCGGGTGGTCGATTATTACGTATTTATTGGTACGACTTAATAGATAACCATATATACACGAGAGGATTTTATGACGGATTTGGTCCTCGGCGGATTTAATCCTCAAAAAAGTCCTTTTGTGTGTGGTGTTCTGAGGACTCAATCTGTGGTAATAGGAAAATGTAGTCCAACGGATCAAGTCTCTCGCGGTTCTCCACTAATTATAAAAAGAACGGATTCGGCGGACCTTGAGAATTTATTATCATAAAATATCATCTGTTTATTTATCGATATTTTTAAGCACGTTTTTTTTTTTTGATAAGCAGCACTTTTAACCGTCATGTTTTATTAATCCCAGTGTTCTTCAATTGAATTTTCTTTTTTTTTTTAAATAATAAGTATAATTATAAATATTAATATAAGTATAAAATTATAATTACTTAACATAAAAATAAAAATTGATAATTGAATATATTATATTTATAGTAGAAAAAAATATAGTAATCATAATTGATAAATCAACTGTAATCAGCTGTCGTATGGATCCACAGATTTTTCAGAATGTCTTAAAAGACCAGAGGACTAGTTCTGAGCATACAAATCAACGGATTTTCTGCACTAAAACGGCGGATCAAGTATACGCTGCAGGAGTCCCGCGAAATTAAGAGGACATTTTTTACGTTAGTGGGCACAATGAAAAGACTATACCGTCGGACCATTCAAAATGTTCACTCGTGTATGTTAACCTAAAATGTATACGTTTATAAAATTTCATAAAAAAAAAAAAAAAATTATAAAATTTATATTCTTTTGTGTTAATAAATATTATGTCCCCGCAGAACCTATACAGTAGTAATATTTTAATATTCATATATTCCTGATACGAAATCGTTTGTTCTGTTCAACCGGCCGGTGAAACTTTCATTGAATACAGATTTTGTTTTTTAACTATAAAATAAAATAACCCTCACTGATGGAATCCATGGTCAACATTTGGATGCGATTTGGGTACAGTCAGATTTAGATTTTCTCGGTTTTGTCGCGTGCTAGAACTCACGATTAATTGGCAATAAAACTTCAAACAAGTTTTGTACCATTTTCTACCTTTCGCCAAATTTCTTCTCCAGTCGTAAATCCGTTCTGTATAGGTTCGCTTGTCGATCTGATATTTTACCACGGAATTTCTATGCACGAGGATAATACCCAAATCCATTATTCATATTTGCCAGTACATAACGGCACTTTTAATAATTTACATGTTCACTTCGATATTGCACGCGATACTTCGTTACAGTTAAATGTTATCAATAATATTCTCAACGCGCACTAAACGCCATATTCATGTCGTTCTGTACCTAACCTATGTAATATGTGGAGTACTACATTATTAATATGCACTACTATCAGAGCGCGGTGAAGTTTTTCATGGTTTTCTGAATTTTTTCCGTTTTATAGCGGACCAAGCTACACGCACACAACAGCGATAGGTTTTTTTCTGTCGATTACCTCCCCAAAAAAAGCGTTTCTTAATTTTTCAGTATTTCTACGCGTAGTAAGTACGTCTTTTTGTGAAATTTTTATTATCTAATATTTCTATTTTATTTTATTTCAAACAATATTATTAATAAAAAATTACGATGATGGATTACAGAACTACACGAATTACAAAAACCTCGATAAAGCAACATACAATAATTGCTTTATCGCTAAGGCCCGTTCGGTTTTTTTTTCATTCATATAATAATTGATTTTTCGCGTATTGTTTTACTAAATATTTTTGATATATTCGTGTCAAAGTTTTCCGCACATTTTTCCATTATTTTAGCTCCTTACTTTTCGAACATAAATTATTTTTATTATTAGTAAGTACACCGCGTATTTTTTGTATAGTAACTATACCGTGTTATTTTTCTTCAGGAATTTACACGCAGTAATCAGTTATTATTTCGCGTACACAATCCGTATAATTTATATACTATATATTACATATTTACAGAATAAATGTTAAAAACATCAAAAACTCCGAAGACGACGACAGTGATTAGATACGCATTCGTGTCATATATTATTAGACTAAAAGCAGCTATTATAAATACGTGCCCCCACCTGGTAATTAAAAAAAAAGCGCGTTTTTCGTTGGCGTTGAACGTCCACAAACACGACGGGCATATTATAATACGTACGTGCCGCGTGATATGTATTATAATATACAACGTGATGGTAAAATATATTATTATTATTAAATAATTATTCAAGTACCGCACGCGCTCCGCCGGTATCTAAATACACTAGAATATTTTTCGACAAAAAAAAAGTTCTTAATTATCATTAAACGTGTTATACGGACAACGTTTATTTCGGATTGTTATGCATATTTTCTGTTTCGTTCATTTTTGTTATTCCTCCACAATGTGAGAGTGTATATTATAATAATATTAAGCAATAATAATAATAATAATAATAATAATAATAATAATAATAATAATAATAATAATAATAATAATAATAATAATAATAATAATAATAATAATAATAATAATAATAATAATAATAATAATAATAATAATAATAATAATAATAATAATAATAATAATAATAATAATAATAATAATAATAATAATAATAATAAATAAATAAATAAATAAATAATAATAATTCACTTCCAATTCAAATTCTATAAATTCCTACAATTTTTCTAGAAATTCCATCATTGTCCTTAAAAAAAAAAGTCGTATCGCCTCTTTTGAAAACGATATACAGTCACTTTTCAACATCGTGCGATGGCTTAATATTATAAATAATGAATCCTGGAACGAAATCCTGCGCACGGGCCTGACTCGCGCTCTTCTCGTACCTACGCCACTGCAGGCTGTCGCCGTGCGCATTGTGTGATACTGCAGGTGTGTGTACGAGACAATACAGTGTCGACTAATACTCGTCTTGACCCGCATTATACGCGATATATTATATTTATCGATTCGAAACCGTTATGTGTTACGTACAAAAACGATGTTTTATAAGATTCCTTGATAATAAAAATGAAAAAAAAATAGACTCGTATAATACGTAATATAGCGCGGCACGTGTCCATTTCGAATTCAATTGAATATTCGTTTTTAATACAATACACCGGAGCTATACGTACGTTGCGCAACGGCAATAATATAAAATAATATATTTTATTACGTATATATTATATATAAATATATATATATATACATTGCCGCGCCGCAATAATCGAAAACTCATCGATATAATAATAATAATAATAATAATAATAATAATAATACCTACTCGAGTGTAGAGTACACTGCTGTTGTACAATGTATAATATTGGATAAAGAAGAGTAAAACGTATATATAGGTACCGCCAAACACCGCGTCGATTCGTGTGACGTTTAACGCGCGTGTTCCGAGGGTTGGTTATAATATTATCGTCCCGCTCGTGACCAGCCTCAAAATGTCAACACACTCGTCGCTTGCTCGCGCAATAGGGGGAAAAGAAAAAAAAAAGGACCAAATCATTTGTACAAATAAAAATACCACCCGTTGCTGTTGTTATTATTACTATATTATCGCCGCGATATTTGTATGTAATGCGCCCACAAAAAGGGGGATACGCGCGCGCATATTATATTCTTATTCTTTTACGAACGTTCTTCTTTATAAGAAATATAACCTTTTTTTTTTTTTTTAAAAAATATACCAAAAAGCGTCGGTTTCTCTTTGAACTATAGCCGGTCCACCGGCGCGCTATAAAGCGTCGCTACTAAACAAACATTCGATTTGTACCGGGGGGAGGGACGATTTTTTTTTTTTAAACACATATTTTTTATTTTTTGGATATTTTTATTACACCGAGCGAGTTCTTCACGTGTGCCGTGCGTTAGATTTTCTAAAACGACGACAAGTCCTTGGACCCGTTACCGAAGTACAATACATGTCCGTGTGTGTATTACCACTGCGTGGTATGGTGGTCAAGGACTTACGTACGGATGGATGGATGGATGGCGTTTGCGACGCGCCCGAAATTTGAGTTTTTTTTTTTAACCGCTTTTGGCGCCAATACGATTTTTCGAGACTGTTATTGTCTCTCGTAACACTCTTTTATACTTTTTTTTTTACAAAAATAATAATATAAATGTTAGCGATCCAGTGGGTGTTGCTTAATATAGTGTTGATCACTAGGACAAAGATTTTCAGAGTTTTTTTTTAATCACCAATATACGTTTGCAAGCAATGCGATGAATCATTTCAAAACCCAAAAAATCTCACTGGGACCATCAGTTTTGAATTTACGTGATTTTAGTGTACAGGAAACAAATTGTGACTGTAAAGATCGGAAGCACATCTTCCGGTAGAATTTTTGGGTATAGACATTAAAAAGAAAACACACATCTTGGTAAAACCAATTCTCGCTCCGCTCAGAATCTAACGCGAGCGTGCGAAATGGACAGTTCCGATTGTATTATCCGCAGTGTCTTGGAATAAGAATTTTGTAAATATTGAAAAAAGTGATTATAAAACCTATGAATATTTTTTGAGAATTCAATGCATTTTCGAGGGACTTAACAACTGTACAAAAATAAATTGAAACTCTTTTTATCGGTTCAACAACGGCGTCCCTATAAATATTCAGAAAGGCCAGTGGCGTATTATAATAATCACTCCGTAGGACAAAAATTCATTTAAAAATATTATTGCGCATTGGTAAATTTATATTAACTGCAGCATGTTTAAGGCTACATGCTGTCCACACGTAATTATTTAGTTAATATTTTTTATATTTTTGCTTTATTTTAATAAAGCACATCAATTTTGAAATTGATTATATTTCTCTTCGCAGAGAGAACACTTAATGCGGTTTAGCTACGCTCACTGCAATTGGCCGAGAAAACGCAACAAAATTCGGAAACGTTCTCACTGAACTGTCCAAATAACAAATAGACTTTCGAAAATTTTTTATCGTATTTTTCTGTGTTCAAAAACCGTCGTAATAAATACATATATTAAAATAATTAACATCACTATTAATCGATGAGTATAATTCATTACTAATTAATTTATATAATATACTATAAGTAGGTATCTCTTCGATTAAAAAAAATTTTGTAATTCAAAATATTATATAAAATCGTTTACGTAGTTAGGACGAAGTATTTATATTTTATTTAACCCGTTCTCCCAAGAGAAAAATTGAAAGTAAGCCACTGAGAAGGGCTAATCCTACAGTAATGTCCCATAATGTTCTTTAAATCCTGAAGGTATGTCTCGTACAAATGACAAGTGTACACGCATAATATATGTTATACGTCAACGTGTAAGATTATTCATTTCCGGGGTGACATTTTTGAACATAAAAAAAAACAGTATGTTTAATACGTAAACTAATAAAAATGTATAGTATTTTATACTGTAATTGTTTGTAGACAAAAAATCCGTTTAATATATGTTTTACAAATTAGTAAATTTCTTTCCATTTTGTGTTTATCGGTGCCTAATTTGAACCCACCAAATCTCCGTCCAGAAACTCAACGATATATGTTATACAGTCTAAATAAAATATTTACCTACGTATTCACATTGACTCTAATCGGTTGTAAATAATGTGCAGCATATAATATTTCGATATTAGTATACAATATTGCAGTGGCCTGATCGGGCTTTTTGATGTGGCACGGTGTAGGTATACGTTTTATTGATCGATAATATTTCTATAATACAAGATTGCAGTATGTGTACAACCTGCAATTTAACGCCATGGTGTTTATGTTTTCAGAAACCTTTACATAATATATTATATTCAAACATAAACCACAGTTAGCAATGAAAATAATAACATACAACAGATTATACGTTTGCTAGTTTATCCTATATTTTACGCGAATTTATTATTTTTGTTGTCGCGATGATTGTTATTATTATTTTGTGAAATTATTAAACGCGCACGAAAGCGAAACACAACGCGTTTACGTGAAAAGCTCAAAAAAAAAACGTTCCCTTTTGAACACGTGTTTTTTACATATTATTGTTTTATATTTTTTATTATTTTATTGTTGCGTGTGTACATATGTACATACAGTCTTGTAAAGTATTTAAGTTAATGTATTTAAATACTTTTATAATATTTAGAATACTTTTAAAATACATTTTAAATAAAGTATTTTCAAATTATTTAAATATTATTTCATAGGTATTTGTACTAGAATTACAAATAATTTTATTTAAATAAATATTTGTAAAAACAATTTCTTGCAATAAATTTTAATTTTAACACATTTCATTCAATTAAAATAAATTTTCAAATATATGTAGGGCAATGTCAAATTTACTTTTATGTTATATTTGATGAACTGACAGACGGAGATTTATATAAAATTGATGATTATCGCAACCGCGCCCTTGTGATAATCGCCCGTGTGAAATGCGTCTTAAAATAGATTAAAAATAATAATACTGTAACACTGCAACGTAAATATTTCCATGTATACTATGAAAATTTGTTGGTAAAAATAATTATTACTACTTTTAAAAATACTGTAAAAACCAAAATTTTTGTAATAATTTTAATATTTATATTATTTAATAATTGAAAACATTAATGTTGAATGGTAGAGAGATTTTGAGACCTATATAAAAAATATAATTTAAATAATACGACTGCTACAAAAATAAATTTAAAGCTCCGTTGGAATAATTATTTGTATTTATATTTAAATACATACGAAGTATCTGTATTTGTTATTAAATAATTTTTTAAAAAAGTATTTGAAATACGTCTTAAATACTATTTATATCAATGTATTTAAATACAGTTTTAAAAGTATCTTTTACAAGACTGGGTACGTATTGTGATAAACGATAGAATATTTTGCATTGGATCAGCAAAGCCTTTCAGAAGTTTATACATGACAATCAAATCTTTTCGAAAGCAAACTCGTAATTTACATTTTTTCCGTTGAAATATTTTTCCTAATTCAAGCACTGAGTTTAACTATATTCAATCTGCCTATATACATTTCATTAATCTAACGTATAATCGCGCTACCGCGGTGTACCGATACTATAATAATAAAACGATTTAATGATTGACGTTTAATGACTATTCTGCAGTCTTCGCCGCCATATTGATCTATAATATATTACGGTAAAAGCACGAATACCGTCAAAACTCATGATTTACGCAGGTAAATCATAGTTTTCACCGACCGCTGTCAGTAAATGTCCGAATTTCAGACATTTACCGATTGATTCCAGGATACACGAAATAGATTGATCAAACCCCGAATGATTTTTGTAATTCGGACTTTTACAAACGACATTCGGTACACCTAATGATGAACAATCGGCGTTGGTGAAAATCCGAAATTTTTTACCAATTGTGCGATATTTTTCCCTTGCATTATACTTGCATACAATATAAGTAAACTTAAAAATAATATTTTTTTATTATTCAGGTATATTAGGTACTACCTATACTATTAGTGTATTATATATGACGACAACAAATGTATATTATATAAACATATAACTGCAAAAATTGAAATTATTTTATGCTAGCGTAGAAACAAGTGAAATTTTATTGCGATCGACTTTGGGAACATTATTTATTTTTACTTCAATATAAATAAATGTATATGAAAAAACGTATTACGAACTGGTGCAAGCGCCGGTCCAAAAACGTATTTTGCAACTCGATTAATCACGGTAGCCAAGCATGCACAAATAAACAATTTTCGAAATAAAAATATAACTGATATAGAATTATATAGTAATAATATAATAAATGCGTGTATCTAATATACTAGTAGTAATATAGTACCTAATATACTTGAATAGTGAAAATTATTGTTTTTAAGTTAACGTATAATGTTGCGATTGTATACGAGTATAAAGCGAGGAAAAAAATATCACACAATCGGTAAAAACAATTTCGGACTTTTGCCAAACACCATTTATCCTGAGATTTATCAAATATCGTTTTTAAAAGCCCGAACTACAAAACTCATTCGGGGTTTGACCAAATCATTTTGTGTATCCTAGGTTCTACCGAAATCAAACGGTAAATGTCCGAATTTCAGACAGCAGTCGGTGAAACGTATGATTTACCAGCGAACCTTGTGTTTCACCGGTATTCGTGCTTTTACCGTAACACACATTATAAGCGGACCCATGCGCAAAAAAGCGAAAAGAAAATATTTTAATTGAAAATAAAAAAAGTGTGTAAACATTTTTATTAGTTATATTAAAAAAAAAACACTTTTTATATCATATATGTTTTATTGATTTTTCACGACGTGTGTCGTATCGGTAGTTTATTATATATTTATATACACTCCTTCCTTATAAAAATGTTCGGAATCGATAATCGAGATTTTATATTGTTTCATTTAAATGTGGCCAATCAAGGAGTGGAATTAAACGCGCGGTTCATTTTCGTAGGCGCGGTACCTCCTATATATTTTATGTAGTGTTTGCACGTTTTAAATTGTATATGACTTTTTTTTTTTTTGTTTCTTTAACGACAAATAACGAGACTGCAAGCCGAGAAATGTGAAATGTAATTTCGAAAACCAATTCGTATTTAATACGCGACAAAATGCGATTATAATAATATGTACGAGCGGGTTTAATATACGTTGTGTGGTGTATATACAAATAAACATTTTGTGCATTGGCAGACATTACAAAGGGCGAAGAAGAAACGTGACGTTTTCCTGGCACGTTTGGAAATTAAAAAAAAAAAAAAATGTTTTCCAAATAGGTATTTCGGCGATTTGACAATCGATCGTTATATACGGTATTAAACGAAGCAATTATTTTTCCCCGTTCGATCGCTATTCACTCGATTTCGGCAACAGCGAATCCGTCTGGCTCGCTGCAAATGTCCATATAATATACTCAGACCTAAAAATTAGAAATTTATAAAACAGATCCGTTATAACGTCGCCAATCGAACCGGTGTAATTTTTTTTTTTTAGATTCTGAGCGCAACTAGGAAAGTGTATTGGTTTTGTATAATTATGTGTTTTTTTTTTATGTCTGTACCTGAAAATTCTACCAGAAGGAGTTCTACGGTCTTCAAGTCGGTACCCGGTTCCCGATATCGAATCACATATATATCACTTTAAAAACGTCATTTTTCCATCTTTCAAAAGCGCGTAAAAAAAACAACTTAAAAACTACCGAAAAATTACATTAAATTTTTGTCGAAATCGATTATCGTTATTTGTTTGTAATTTTGAAACTAAGGATTATAGAAACTTGAACTACACAAATACGAATTTTGTATTATTATTAGAAGACAAAAAAATTCTTTCGATTTTGGATTATTCATAGCGATTATTAGAGATTTCGAGGTATTTAATTTGTTAAAGAAGTAGTTTTTGGTTTTACGCTTAACAATTTAACACGATGTAATCAAACATGCGTGTTATACTTCAAATATATTCAATCTTGAAAATCGTTTGTCACAGTATCAAGTTTTTTTGACAAAGTGTATTTTACTTTTTACGGAAAATTATATTTTTATTAAAAAATAATGTCAAATATGTAACTTCGTTCTACGTTAACGAAAACTATTTATGAGTATTCTATATCTACCAGATGGGCTTATTGTAAGAAATTATATTAAAATGATTTGCTGTAAAATCAACCATAAATTATGTGTTCTATATACACAGTAAATAATATTATACTCATATAACTTAGAATCGTTTTATCGAATCCAGTGACTTGATAATTGCTTTAAAATTCGTATAGTAATAATTTAAAAATCTTTATCAGAATAATTCACGACATCCACGGCATTAAGACAGCTCGCTAATTTTTTTTTTTTTAAATTTAAATATTTTATGTAATGTGTTTTTTTTTTTGTACGACCGCTTCTTCTCTGTGTATCTATTCGTGTGTATATATATATATATATATTCAATCCGCGTAAACGACTGCGGAGGAGGTGGGAGTCGTTCGAGATAATTTCGTGATTAAAAACAACGATTTTAGTCGTTAAATCGACATTATTACGACGTGCTTATTGCTATAATAACGATCGGCAAGGTTGCACGATAAACGCATTAATAATTTAATATGACGTGGAATAATACAGGGGGTGAACCATGTTATACGTGTGTATGGACTGCACGACGTTCGTTGGTAAAAAAAAAAATAATAATAATAAAAATTAAACGAAAATTGAATGTTTTTTTTTTCAATATATTTATAGATCTCCTTCTTTTATTAGTTGGTTATTATACATAAATTGATATACAATAACGCGTTATAAGTATAATTAGAACGTGACGAGGTTATATACGTGTTCGTTTTAATTGAATTTTAAATATGATTATTCGTTCCGCGTTTACAGTTTAAAAGTCTACGATGGGTTATTATAACGTATATTGTCAAAAACAAAATAAAAATGTAAACAATATTAACAACCGGACATATATTATTAATAAGAGTCCAATTTAAATAACTATACCTATGCGAAGACTCTAAAGTCACTATATATTATGGTAAAGTATACATTTCTTGCCGATACTTTCTTCACTTTTTTATATCAAGTTTCAAATACTTAAATACTACTATTATAATATGTTAAACAATTTGTATTGTATAAGGATTTTTAAAAAAAAAAAATGTATACCGCGCTAAACAATTTGTGGTTTGTACCTGCTTAATTTGATATATTAACTTAATGCGTGCACACATCAAACATATAACTAACTCGATATGATTAAAATCATATTACCCAACTGAACAAGAGTTTTAAATTTCAGTTGATTTTCAAATTATGTATTATACACTATATAGCTCGATATGTTCAAATTTCTATTTTTAATATTATTTTCTGACGATATACATAAAAAGAGGTTTAGATATTTCGATTTGTATTTGAGTTGCATTTATACAATATTATATCACGGTTAATGGCTACTGAAGGTTTTTTTAAAAAATTAAACACATACATTAATACGTCATTACTTTTACAGCTGTGCTCAATCTCTAAGTATGTGTATATTAAACATAAATATCACTAAAATTTTTAAAAAATATGACTACAAATATATTCTGTTTGTTAGAGATATTTTCCTGGTATTTAATAAAAACTATGTTTGAAAGCAGAGTTATTTAATTTGAAGAACGAGTAGAAATGAAAAGAAAAGTAAAAAGTAAAAAACTTTTCTGTAAAAAGTTTTCCAAAAAACGAGTTCCAAATAATAATCTATTAAAGTTGAAATTTATTATACATCGGTCACAGAATGTAATAAATACATAAAATCAATACACAACGATTATACGAATATTTTCGGATAAGAGATAAAACGTTTTTTTATTGGGTATCGCGATTAACACGCGGAACGAGTGTTTCGATATTCAAAACTAAAAATATATCAACGATATTAATATATGATTTAAACGTGACTCTAGACGGTTTATTTGACATTGTATAAAAATCGAGTTACGCCTTTTCTAAAGCGTATTGCTCGCGGGAAATATGTAACGGATTATGAAATTACGGTTTGGCGGCAAGGCAGAGCAATGTCCTGGACTTGGAGGCCACCGAAGCAGCCCTCGTAAATACAGTTCGTGTGTTTGTTGAAAAATGTTTAATTCCGTTTTGAAATTCATGTCATACTTACTGTTATATGTATATACTATATATATACAGACTCGAGTAAAATACTTTTTAAAAGTATTTGAAATACATATACCGAATACTTCGGGAAAATTTATTCAGAATATGTATTCGAATACTTCATGACAATAGTATTCCCTATATGTGTTTTGAATTCTTCACAAAAAGAATTCCAAATACTTTAAGAACACTTTTTTTTTATTACTAGTTTTCAGTAACACGAATAACAAATGTAATAATTATATTATTATTTAATCGAATACAAACAGATGTCAATATAAAATCCTAATCCTAATCAGTTAATAAAATCCTAAAGTAAGTTTTGCTAAAAGTTAAAAAGACATTCATTGACTGTTGGGAGGTACGAAGTTCGCCAGGTCAGCTAGTATATATATATATATATATATATTTTTTTTTTTAAATTCTGTGTTTGTTAATTAAAACAATAACGTTATTGTACTATTAAGTAAATTAATAATACAAATAAGTTATAGAACGTAACACAATATTAAAATAACACAGGTGTAATTAAATATATCTACTTGATTATTTCGAATAAGGCTGGTTCAAACACCAAATACTGCAAGATTATTGATCAAATAATTGATGTTGTTTTAAATATCTACAGTTGCATTCATTTCCAAAATAATAACTCTTTACTTTTAAGTAATAAGTTATTATTTTTATGTAGGTAATATTTAAGATATGATTGATCTTCATAAAGTATTCGGAATACTCTATTCAGAATACTTTCAAAAAAGTATTTAAAATATTGTATTAAGAATACTTTCAGACAGTGCCGTACTTGCCACCAATAACGCTCTAGCGCAATAATATTTGACCCCCCACCAAAAAAAAAAAATTACAACTAACGTAATATCTAATTACATAATTTTATATATTTTAATAGTAAATACACTCATCATCGAAATCATCATATAGATACAAGGGAAATTAATATCTAAAATAAAACAACAAATTTTTTTTTTTGTCATTCATTTTTATGACGACCTCTGTATTCATAATACTTTGGACGCCCTAGGGCAGGGGTCTCCAAACTTTTTTCATTCAAGGGCCACAAAAAATATCAAATGCTCTTAGCGGGCCAAAAGTTTATTAACACATACAATTTTCAATTTTATGAAAATATAGGTATACAAATATAAGTTTACTATTTACCGTCCTATGGGTGCTGCGGGCCGGTTAAAACTTGTTCGCGGGCCATATCCGGCCCGCGGGCCGTAGTTTGGAGACTCCTGCCCTAGGGCACTTGCCCCATTTGCCCCCTTCCCCCTTGGGACGGCTATGCTTTCAGAAAAGTATTTAAAAATTATTCGGAATACAGCATTCCAATTACTGTATTCGGAATACTATCCAAGTCTGTATATATATATATATATATATATATATATATAATATATATATAAATAAATATTATATATACGAGTATATAATAATATTTAATATATATATATATTAAAACATTACTTATTTGTGTGAATTAAAATGAATATTATGTATATTGTGTGTATAGTAGAACTTAAATGTTGTCATTGATTATAATGACTAGCGTTTATAATAAAACGATATTGTCATAAAACGGATTGACGAGCGGAACTCGGTCCCGCGGCGCCCCCGATGGGCACGCGCCGCAGCCCAAAACCCAAATTTTTCTCGCGATAACGGTGGTCGCGGGATGGGGCGTGTGGGTCGTGTGAGCGGATAGTAGTGGTTACGCGACTCACCATATCCTCGCGCGAGTCCAACGAGTGGTGGGTCTCGCCGCCGGCGGCTGCTGCACGGACGGGGTTCTGTTTGACGCGGCCAATTTTGAACCAGTGTTCGCATCAAGTGCAATAAACCGCGGCGTCGGCGTCGTCGGTTGGAAATTCGGGTCGGTCGGGTCGGCGGCGGCGCGTCGTTATTGACGGCGGGAAAACGCGATTCCCGCGGTGCCGCAACGAACGCGACGCGGCGTCGCCACGTCGTAATACGGCGACGGCACTGCGCAGCGGCGGCGGCGGCGACAACGCGTCATGACGGGAACAGGAAACGATAATAATAAAAAAAAATAAAAATTCGTCGGTTTTCCTGCTGTTCGATATTCTATTACGGCGACGGTGCCCGCGTAAACGGAGAGGAATATACCGACGGCGACGGCTTTGGCGATGATCTGCGCGGCGGCCAACGGACGACGGGAAAACGGTCGGTCGAGTGCGTAACACGGAGCGTGCGCGGCCGCTAGACGCGTCTGAATGTGCACGGCGTATGCGTGACGGCTTCGTCGTGCAGGTGCCGCCGCCGCCGGGCCGGGACGCGGGTCTCGTCCGACGCGGCGGCGGCGGCGTCGTCGAACGGGGGAGTGAGGAGACCGCCGCCGCCGCCGCCGCCGCCGCCGTCTCTCATTGGCCGACGGTCACGCCTTCGCCCGAAGTTTTTCCGTCTCGTTCGCGACCGCGCGACGTTTTTTTTTTGTTCTCTCTCTCTCTCTCTCTTTCCGTAACTCATTCTTATATCCGCGGCCGCCGACCGTAATGGTATTCTTTTTTTTTGTTTCTGTTCTTTATACGTTTCTTTCCTGTTTGTGTATATTATACAACGTATAGTACCTATACGCGCGCGTGCATCGCACGCAAATTCGCCGACTCGCGGTCCGACGTCCCACGACATTGTACGGCCCGACGACGTCGAAGCGACTGCGCACTGTGGTCAGTGGCGTTAAAGACTCGGGGACCGCGATTCGGGCCGTCGTCGCAGGGTACACGTTTTCCGTGCTTTAATAATAATTGGCCTGCTATAAAAATATTTTGCGCCGGTACAGCTAATTTCAAAATACATTATAACACTATCCGTTCATCGATTCAGCCTATTATTGTGTCAGAGCATATTTTAACATACAAAGTAGGTGGCACCTAGTGAAGAATTAGTGCCACCCAGCGGTTGGCGGACGTGCCACGTTATATTATATTTTTTGCGAATGCCTTTGTAGTATTTAAGTAAATCATAAACTAAAAAGGTACCTGAGGATAGGCACTTGGCTTAGTCAGTGGCGTCGCGTTTCAGTTTTCGAAAGGGGGAGGTAAAAGATTTAACCGGCCCAATTTAAACACGTTTTCCCATTTACATTTAGCTCAATACAATTTCTATTTTACTGCATAATTTTGATATTTTCGTTGTGACAAGCACGAATCGCCCGATATTTATATATATTTTTTTTTTTGTGAGAGAAAATTCATTACTTTGTCAGCTATAATAAACGTATCATAAATTACTATATAGTACCTACGTAAATATTATACCTGTGATTCAAGTTTCGAAGTTTCTCTTGTCATAATATTAAACACGTTAGAAATGACGTTTTGCGATCGGTTCTGAGCGGCTTGTTCGATATTTTTTCTCTCTTGTTCGCCGTCTTGGCCCACACCACCTTTAGCTTTTTTCACTTTTACTTTTTTTTTACACTTGCCACTCACAAATTAATATGTGTTCAATGTTCATAGAACATACGTTTAACATAAGTTAAACAACGGCTAAACAAATTCGTTTGTGCCGCACGCGATACAGATTCGTCAACTGACAACTGCAGTCATACGTACGTCATATTCTTCGAATTAGGGGTGACGTCGATCATGTACGCACTACCTTTAACAATAACCATGTTTATCGAGAAAACCCCACAACCGTGGTAAGTATTGTAAACACGAATTAATCACCCCCAATCGTGGTTATAACCTGCATACTTTTTTATTTTATCAATTGTTTAATTTTAATCCACTGTTTGCCACGCGATTTGTCATCACTCATTACCTGCAGGGCTCGGATGTTGTTGCATTTACAACTTTTTTTCTGTTGTTCGGATTCGTTGCTATGTAGATTATAAATTTGTTTCAAACAAGTACAAAGTAATATCTAAAAATTTTAAGTGCAACTTTTTGCAATTTTTTACCTTTATTCAATTTTATTGCAATTTTGTTGATTGTCGTCATTTTCAATACAGTTTTATGTATCTTTTTGTGTTTTCACTTTTTTTGTTAGATTCCAAAGCAATAATCTATGGTTATGTCGGGCTTTGTTGGTCGTGACTTGTGACGGCTTGTTTGACCGTTATTGTCGTCGGCGGTAATTGGAAAAACCATTTGATTAGTAGATGCGCGGTCATTACGCTATAACTTTTAATCTACTTGTTTAAAACCTATCTAATAAAATTATTTTATAATAATTACTTAATAAAATGACTTAATCCATTTCATAAGATAATTTGTTAATTTTTTTTTTTTTAATAGTTTTGGTAAAAAAAATTTTTTTATTGCAATTTTTAAGTGCAATTTTGGGTTTTTTTCATAGCAATAATGCAATCAATTTTATAACATTTTTAATGCAATAACGTCCGAGCCCTACTCGTTACTATAGTATTTGGTTAGAATAATTTATATTTACATCATAGGTATCAGCATGAATCATGTCGGCCCACTGTTAACAAGGAGGGGGGAAATTTCCCACCCTGCCCCCCACCAAATGACGCCACTGGGCTTAGTCCTTAATCACAGTGCCACCCAATATAAATTCCTTAAAATATGTGCTCTGTATTGTGTCCGATGTATTATTAATCAAACGTCCGGCGTATTAACAAAAAATATAATTTTATTTTTTAATTTTTAGTTAAAATTATTATTTATTATACAATCAGATTGAATACACAATCGTATCTACGAATGCAGTGTATTGTTTTGCCTGTAGACATTTTTTTATCAAGGACACTTACTCGTGGTCAAAATTCTATAAAATTTGTGCGTATACGTTTCAATTTATAGTCATATAAAGAGTAAAAGCGTTTAAGAAGCATCAAGTGAAAATCATAATATGGCGAGCAATGAAAAAATGATATTATATAAATTATATATTTTACTTATAAAAATTGAAGTTATATTGTTTGGTTATGGTCTATTTTAAACTTTTTTTTATTTATTTATTTAGCCTTTAGACACACTATTATAGCTCAACAATTATAATAAAATATGTAACTAAAAACTATCCATTAAGAGAAAAAAAACGTAAAGATTATAATAATAACAAAGAAAAAAAAATAAATAAATAGATTAGTAAGAAGTAGAAACGTTAAATCATGAAGCCAGCTTCTAAGATAAATGACACGATTAGATGAACTACTAGTTCGGATTTAGAATTAAAAATAGAAGGGACATCGATTAAAATATTTAACGATTTGAGGGAATTAAATAATGAAAGACGCTGTGTAGACAAGGAGGAACAATCGAATAAAATGTGAGGGAGGTCACAAATGCACTCATTTGGGTGCAATGCACACAAAGGGGAGTCATTGAGGCTCAGTTTATATGAATGGGCGGGTAATAGTGAGTGTCCCATGCGTAAACGGTTAAAATACACAATGGAACGTCTAGATAATCTTAAATTATCGAACCAGACTTTATTCGGCATTCTAGGGGAGATAGTTTTGAAGCTGGAGGCGAAATTACCTGGCAAATTATTCCAATAAGTAGACCAAAGATTAGTAAAGTGACGCCGTAGAGTTGGAATAAAGTCTGTCCAAAGAATTAGTGAAAGTGAGGAACGTGTAAAATTTGATGCAAATTTGGCCAATTGGTCAGCAACCTCATTTCCAAGTATACCAGAATGGCTAGGGGTCCAAATAAATTGAATAAGGAAATTTGACTGAAGAAGACGAAACAATTGTGATTTGATGCGGAAAACTAAAGGGGATAAATAGGAATTAAAGAGATTTGACATTAAGGATTGAAGACACGACATGGAATCAGAAGCTATTAAGTATTTATTTGGAGGGAATTTTAAACTTAATTTGACCTTTTTTCTGTTATTATTAAAATAAATATGTTTTTTAAACATATTTCCGTAGTATAGATAAACGAGAAAAATACAAATTTACATTTAAAAATGTACAAATATACATAATGTAACTTAGGAGTCATTTCTGAAAAGCGCTATATCTTTTTTAAAAAAGAAAATTGTAGGAATTTATAATTTCAAATTTATTTTATAAAATATAATAGATTGTGTATGCTATCATCACTGTGGCCCGGTGAAAATATTATTTGGCCTGCCTGAAAATTCGGCAACCCTATTTTAAAACTAAAAAGTGATGGGGAGCGGGGGTGGGGGAGGACGTGGAAGAACCACCAAATATTAATATTGATCAATTACGTAATAGTTGTGAATTTAGTTGAAAATTAATCTACTGTATAATTTTCCCTTTTTTTATCGAATATTATTTTAGTTTCACTATATATATATATATATATAATATATACTGTGATTAATAGTCCGCGATTGACTAAATTTTGTTTTGGGCACAATCGCCTCAATCCCTCTTAATATCCTTAAACGATTCTCCTTTCTGTACCCTGCATGATGGATCGTCCGTTTGCAATTCCTCTCATCTCCTCTTCAATTGTCCTTTCCTTACCCAAAAGCGGCTCATTCATGCAAATTTATACGCTTCCAATAACATTCATTTTACTCTTCCCCGTATCTTTCAAACCTCCAATATGTTTTCCTTATTCATCCCGTTTTAAAATGTTTTCCTTTCTGCGGGTTTTGTGTTCTAACTTCTTTTTTTAGTGTTTTTGTTTTAATCTATTATTTGTGGTATTTTTTAATTTTATTTCTCGTATTCAATTGTCGAGGCAAATATTTATAAATTTACATTTCTTAATAATAATAATAATAATAATAAAAAAAAAACTAAACGTTATGTGTTAATCATAATCGATTATATAAAGTCCATACCGGCAGTTCATACAAATGTGCCGCCGATGGCCGATAAATCTCGGGGATTTATTCAACGAAAATGTTCTGAAGTCAAAAATAATAATAGAAATGAAATGAAACCAGGAAATATGAACTGTAATTTTATTCGTATCTATTAATGTTGTCTTATTTAAATGAACACGAATTTACTTTAAAAAAAAAAAAAATTATATTTTTTCTTGTGAAAAAAATATTGATCCCGCCCCCCTCACGGCCAAACCTTAATTACGCCACTGGAAGTGACTGGAATCTCTTAAAAATACATTATCGATTTTCCAATCACCAATGCGCGCGGTTACACAATACGACCAACGACTTTTAGCTGTTTTTAAACTTTAACAAAAAGTATTTCGAGAAAATTATTGAGAATTTGTTGTCACTTGCCAACGGACGAAATTTCCTGCAAATGACCCGACTATATCTGTCTGATTTTGATTCAGTGAAATACTATTTATCGAAAGACATCAATCGTGTAAAGATCCTTCCATTTATTATTAATTTTGATTAATATTTTGGGTAATTATGATATTGATTTCCATGCGGTTACCAATCTTAGTTGTAAGAATCGTTGTAGATTTGTACGGTTTGGTCGCGTAAAAAAGAGAAAAGGCTATATTTTACTAAAATAAGTTAGCATTTATCATAATTCATAATATTCCTCAGTTTATTGGTCCCGGTAACTACCAACTGGTATGGTGGTGCGGTTAGTTTCGGTCACCGAAAAGTTTACCCGTATTCAGGTGTTGAAGTAAAAACCGATGAAGTATACTCAATGAATTAGCTAAAAAAAAAAACGAAGAATATTTGAAATTTTCTTATAAAATACATCGTTTTTATTAAAGAAAATGTAATAAAAGTATAAAATACCTAGTATCGATCACTTTAATTTTGATAATAATATTGGAAGGGTTGTTACAATTATGGGTTATCCATTGCTAAATAATATATATCCCCTCCCTTATAACATTCGTAATTACGCCACTGGTATGGCTGTATATTATATACCCCTTGTAATAACTATAATAACACGATTATTGACATTTTGTATAATTTTTATCTAGATAAATTTCATTTATCTATTACCTTATTATCTAAGATGATTTAAGTATATGTCATCTTTATCTGTATCTAGATGATTTTTAGCAAACAATCTTTTATCTTTATCTAGATAAATTTTCACTTGTATTGTCTCAACACTGGTTAAATTTACACGTATCGTGAGCTTATAACAGATATTCTTATATTGTGTTCATTGTTAAAACTGAAACTAGACTTGTCGAGTATGTATCACATTCGTTACAGGAGGTATATATACACCGTACACATTTTATGTTTATTTCTTTTTAAACGTTTTACCGCTGCTAAAAATTGTGTATAATATTTTAACTAACGTATTTGTGTTTGTTTTATTTTCTCACAATGGGAGTTAGGAAAGTCAACCGTTGAAAATTCCCTACACAATATAAAAATTGGCCTTGCGCGCAGAAATTGAACGTTTAAAACGTCGTTTAATCAGTTCGTTCTTATATGTTTTTTTTTTTTTGCATATCTAAATAAGTGTTATTATATTGCCTATTGGTTACGATTTTCGAAACAATTATAACACTATTATGTTCTCGTAGAATATAATGTTTTCGAAGCAAAAGACACATTTCGGAGTATTTTAGGGACCAAAATACAGTATTTATTATTATTTATTTATTTATTTTTTTTTTTTTGTTAACGCAAACAGCACTCAGAAAAATACTTGTCTTAGATTCAATTAAATCGCTTCATAAATTTTTTACTTCAAGTTTTTCTTCTACTAAGTTTTTTACTAGTAAATCCTCATTTAGTCTTGGAGGGAACTCTTTGTTTTTATAATATATTGTGGTTTAATAATTTCTTTTAAGTACGACTTTATGAAAGTAATAATATAAAAACTATTATACCAATTTTAATTTTAAAAGAAATAAAAATTAGCGGAATTCGTTTATAACAGGTGAATGACTCAATAAAACAATATAATACGATAGCTCTTTATCTGTAGACTCCAGTAAAATACTTTTTAAAACTATTCGGAATAAATACTCGAATACACAAAAGAAATATATTCCGAATATGTATTGGTATGCGTAATGAAAATAATATCCCGACAAAATACTCAGACTACTATAAAAGTATTCCAAGCATTTTTTCAAACACTTTTTTATAATAATAAAAAATTTTTTTTTTAGAAATAGGGTGTATGTGCCACCGATTAAAATTTTTGATTTACATATTAAAATTGTATTACGATTACAATAGATTTGTGATATTACATTAAAATTTAAAACGTGTTTATATATTACGAGATGAATTAACACGTTTAATATGTGTATCAAAATATACTTCGTGACTTATGAATCCAGAAGAAATAATAAGAGCACAAATACGAACAATGAATTGAGAATGAAAATTATGAAATATTTATTCAATTATATTTAATATGACTAAATAAATCGAATATACAAATATATATTAAAGGAAGAGTTAATTTATAATTATTCTTGGGCCACTCGAAAAAAATTATTTAAATAACAATAACGGATTTGTCGCAATGAACGAAATACTTTTCGAAACCTTTCAGAATACAATATTAAATATATATATATGTTATGTATGAAAAAATTATTTCGAAAGCATTCGGAATACTACGCCCGAGTCTGTTCATCTCACATAATATAATTACCAATATTATTTGCGCGCGCATAATTAAAATATTGTTTAAGATGTGAAATCGTAATAGCAAACTGTGCATTTATGTACATTTAAAACCATGAGCAAGGTCTTTATGTCAGTTTTTGAATACGAATTCTGAACGTCTCTTATTTCTATATATTACATTCGGCGCGTAAATTGGCCGAAAACAAAAACACGTCGCTATAGGAACGAATGAGCGAAGCGAACTGAGCAAATATAAGAAACAAAAATAAAATATTAATACCGTTAACTATGACTGTTTATTAACAAATATAATTTTACTACCTACTATAAAATATATGAATAATATACTGGCATAATACTTCAAAAAAAAAAAAAAAAATTGCGAAGAAATGGTACTTATTTTCAGATATCTTAACGCGTATAAAGTAACCAAAACTCCACAGATGTCTCGATACCATATTATTTTATAAATTGCAATATACATATATATATATATATATATATATATATATATCCTGTATATATTCGTAAATTATATAATTAAACAGTAATTAATATAATAATAATATTATTAAACGCGTAGGTATACAATATAGATACACGTATATTACGTATATATTTACACCGTTTTTTTGTCATCATATATTTGATGTCTGACTGTAAAATGTGAACTATGTCTTACGCTTAGTCGCATAAAAAAAAAAATTAAATGACAGTGGTTCGCAAATTACGGGTCGCGATAGGATTTTCAAATGACGAATGAGCTCAATCAAATGAGACGTCACGAAATTCATAAAAATGCGATTTGATCGTAAATATTTTATGTATTTTCTGTTGTCCGTTCAATACATACATACCCAACGTTTTTTTGCTGAACCCATAAACACACTACTTCCCGTCAGGATGTATAATTATTTAAATATGTTTTTTGTATATTAGTTAGGTTTAGGTAGGGCTGACGGTAATACCGGTATACCGTTTTGAGGTCGGTATACCGGTACACCGTCGTATATTTTCAAAAGGTATTCCGAAAATACCGAAAAAACCGATAATACCGAAAATACCGATAATATCGAGAATACCGAAAATATATAAAGAATATGACTTGCTTTCTAAAAGATTATCTTCCCGCCAGAAGTGTTTTTGGATAAATAGATGTATAAAATGGTTCTAAACTTGGTTCACTGTATAACCCGTTTAAAAACATTTTTACTCACGATCCCTGATTAATAAGAAATTATATGGAAAATACCGAAAATACCAACAATATCGAAAATACCGAGAATACCGAAAATACCGTATCGAAATACCGGTATTCCGGTATTTTCGGTATACCGACTTAAACCGGTATAGAATACCATACCGAAATACCGACCATGAAAAAAAAGTACCGTCAGCCCTAGGTTTAGGTCGTGGACCGCGGTAGCAATAAAAAATTCAATTTCAAAATGAATTACAACTGTCAGGTTCCTTGCCACTCAAATCGACGTGGACAGTTATAGAGAACAATCGAAAACGAACACAATCCAATTCACATTAAACGGTAAAATTATAAAAATAAATCGTATTTTTTTACCAAATAAATCGTAACGCTATACAATGCTAAGAATTACTATTCGATAAAAGATATATTGTTAATTTCTTTTTTTATCCGCTTTCATCACACGTCAATGGCCAAAATATTATGTCAGGACCACAAACTCTTTCCAGTCGAACGTAATATGAACAATTTGGGAAGCTCCGATACATTGTGATACATTTTAGCGTTTGGTTGTAAAAAAAAAAAAAAAATAGGTTAAAGATTTGACTATAATAATTATATAGACACTTATTGTACACGGTATTATATGGTTTTACAATTCGTGAAAACAAGTATAATAAAATAATTATTTTATATTATACGCGTAACGTGTATTAATATGGTATTGAAAAAAAATTGCGTATTATATAGTAAATAGGTACACTGTAATTAAATAAAAATTATTTTTAAATTTTCTCAGATGACGTATTATATGCAATATGAACATAACCGAAATTCGCGAAATTTACGAAACACCTTCAGTTTCTAACAACATATTATCATCTTCTGCAGAATATTCTCCGAATTATTTTTTAACCGTGCGTACATCGATTTAAAAACTCACAAGCAACAATAGCCAATATATATATATATATATATATATATATGTGTGTGTGTGTGTGTGTGTGTGTGTATAACCCCCATAGTTCATACGATAACGTTTTAAACTTCCTCATTCTTACTCCACTCAATGACCGTCACTTACTTCTGCTCTCAAAATTTTTGCACAAATTACTATCTGGTACTATTGACTGTCCAGAAATGTTGTCTCTGATTCGTTTTAAAATAAATAACCGTAATACTCGATACCCCTTACCATTTTATCCTATTTCCTCTAACAAAAATTATATTTTAAATTCCCCCGCTAATCTTTTAATGAATGCCGGTAATATTTACACTTTTGATTATATTTAATATTGTTTTACTATAACTTTATATTTACGCATATTTTTAAGTTAATACTTTTGTTATATTTAAGTTAAAAACTTCAACAATATAATTTTTGTATTATTGTAATCTATATATTTGTGTCACGACAACATATTATGTAATAGGACATTAGTCCGTTAATATTTGTGAATAAATAAATAAATATGTATGAGGAATTACGCTTGGGTGTTAGATACTTTTTAGGTTGAAAATATACGTTATAATACTAGCGGTCCTGATCCGGCTTCGTCCGCCGTAAATCTTATTCGGTTCTTATGATGAGTGTAAACGTCATCTTTTTGGAACATTTAACACATTCGGATAAAATTTAAAGCGTTTTAACAATGAATTGTACGCTTAATAACAATATTGTATACATAATTGTCAATAATTTTTAAGTTTTCCTGTATTAAACCGTAAACGTATTTAAATTTAATTCTACATGACTGCATGAATGTAATTTGTATTATAACTACTTACGTATACGACTCTGTTCGTAAGTGTTTATAAAAAATCAAGAATAACGAATAGAAAAAGGATTGTTACGGGTACGTGAAATAATAGAATAGCATTTGAATATCAAGAAAATTGCCAAATAGCTTCGGGAGTATTAATATAACATTTTCGTATTTCTGTTTTTCATCATTGTCGTTTTAAACCGAGGAAGTGGCTTGTCCTTGTTTTGATCCTTTATTGACGTATTTACATATTGTATGTATTTGGTAGTTCTAATCGAATGGCAATATTTAAAGTTGACGCGAGTATTGAAGCATCTCAACGGCATGGGGAGGTATGGCAAAACCCGTTTATTCATATTAATAATGATTGTAGTTTCGTGAATGTTTATAATGGCAGTGTGAGTACATACCTCTTTCGGGAGTTTTTCACCGATAAACAATAATCGTTATCAGTCCGAGTTTCTTCAGTGAAATTCCTTGTGTATACTCAAAAGGTATACCTTTTAGAAGATCTTCCGCAAGCCAGAACACTGCCCTCAAAATAACAATAATAAATTCCTTTTCCATCCACAAATAAAATTCAGTTTCCTCCTTTGTTCGCGCCAGTTTATTTTATATTATTAAAATAAAAAAAATAACCTAATACACTTAAAGTTTTGAATTTTTTACGTCAAGAACGTTACAACAACACATTTTATAATGTCACTCACAAAGTATTTACTAGTTTTTTTTTTTTTGTATCATTAGTGCGATTTACTCTACTTTACTATTCTAAAGTATCCAAACGGCTAAACAATTTGAAAAAATAAAATATTGTATATATGCTGCAAGTTTGCCGATATTAATAATATATTTCATATTAGTCGAATATTGTTAATTATTTCACTGCAACTTACATATTATTAAAATGGTGTGTCGTTATCATTTCCAGTTTAGTCTATAATTTTATACTTTTATAACCATCCGAAATTAATAGAAATTTTAAGTCAATTGGAATGAATATCCAAATTATGTCGGTTAAATAATTCCGTAAATAATGTTTCGTTAAATAATTATTGTTCAATAGTAGCTTACTGTATATCTATCGTGTTTATTGCGCCAATTTTTTTTTTTATAGATATTCTTTAATACATGGCGTTTTTAAAAAAAAATCCGTTGTTACACCCAATTTATATTTAACTGTTTCGGTAAATATATTGTATTTTCATATTAAATTTGATCATAATATTATTAGTAATTTTGCAGGCGACTCGTAGGTTGAGAAATACTGCGTACTGTGTGGTCTGTGTAGGAAAGTGGAATAGAACTTTTTTTTTTTGATAAAAATCGCTACTGCGGAATCACGTTCAAGAAAAACGTATATTGGGAACATGTAATTCGTGTAACGGCCGTGTTCGTCCAGAAATAAGAATTCCCAAATTTCAACCTCAAATTTCTTTTTCCTCTAAAAATTGACCGGCAATTCATCTCGATCACATTCTGATCGGAAGCGAATTCGGTGTTCTTATGCCGGTTCATAACGTACTTGTTTCTACGCGGTCAAAAACTCGTTTAATGATTCGTTTCCATGGGTTCGGTATATCCAAGTTATATTACTAAAAAAAAATAATAATAACAATAAAGGAATAATTCCCAAATTTATAAAATTAAATTTTAACTTTGCACCCATTAAAATGATGATACGGGATTTCGAACGGTTTTATAGCGCCACAACAGCTTTATCTACCAAGAACTGTCTAAAACCTAACCAATTGTAGTAGAAGAAGTGTATCGTATGATTCACGAGCCATGAGTGACTGCAGAACAGTGAATGCTGCACGCGAATTTTACGTATAAAATGTAATACCTATACTCCTCGAAACTCTCTAAACAACAGTGAAATCCACAGGCAGATCGGTTTACACGGTGTTTCGATTATATTGTGGAGGACAAACAGAACAAGCGCTGTCTCTTTAATGTACATACAAGCGATTTAAATGGTTTATGTACCACCTACACACTTTAAACGAGGCGTAATGAGAACACGAAAAGGAAAACGATAATAAAAGATAGTATACGTATATATTTAATAATAGATAATTACGCGAGCGAAACGCAAGTGGTTAAATAATAATTAATTTAATAATTTTTTTTATTAAAATTGACATCGCAGCATAGGTGTATATAAATCAATAAAACGCCTAGTAAACGATACGCGCCTACTTATGAAACGTTGTTTAAATACCGCGGTTTTCAACGAGTATAGTGCGCTCTAATTATAGGAACATATGTAAATATACAGCACGTAGATAAGGTTTATAAAATATTGTATTATTATAAATGGAAAATTTGAAACACTCCGCGAGCCAAATCGATATTGATTAGTGATTATTGTTTATACAATGTTTTTTAATTTTATATTTTTATATTTATTGCGATATAGGTACATACGATGGCACGTCAACACACTTATTGGATCGAGTAATCGTATAAATAATATTAAAAATAATGTATATCCGGTTTACGAAATGTTGTCAATCTCAATGCGACAACGAATAATATCTAAATATATAACGTATACGTATACGTACACTTGCATATATTAATCAATTTAGTCCAGTGGTTCTCAACCTTTTAAAAGCAGCCGCTCCCCTTAGAAGCAAACGACTTTTCAACGCCCTATGAAAAATCGATAATTATGGTTATGGAGAAAGAGGACAGAGTTAATATTGTAAAACTAAAACAAAGTGATGTGACCGATAAAAAAATAAAAACACTGCGCTAGAAAAACGTTCTGTATTAAACAATTATACATTTAAAGATCAAAAAGGATTTAATATTGAAAATGAAAAAGTAGTAAAAAGCGGACACTGTCAGTGAGATGGTTGTGCTTGGTGTTGCAAAGCCAGTCATTTTTTTATATCAGGTTCGATATTTGTAAGATGAAGGCGCAAATCTTCTCTTTTTACAATATAGGGTCGATTTCTTTTTGACATGTATATGTCTTACGGCCGGGGTCATTCTATAAATTTGTGCGACACCGAGAGCGTTACCATGACGTTATGAACCCGGCTCTACTGACCACCCGGCCGGGTCCCCCCACTTCTATACCATCGTTGCCAATTACACTGGAATGGCGATCGCAGCGCGATCTATATATATATATATATATATATATAGATGCCTATATAGATATCTATAGATATAGATATGTCTATAGGTACGAGGAGACGAGGACTAAGTTATAGGTAACTTTTTATCACGTGTAAAAAGTAAATAAAATATATACAAGACATATACATTTACCCCGATGTATCTACATGCAGTGTTGTAACTCCTTTTTTATTTTTGTGATGAGATCAGTCACAGTACTGAGCCTTACGGTATGATTATAGTTTACGTCTAAAACATACTTACTGCCCCTCTATTGGCCAAAATATACTTACTGCCCCCTACTGCCCCAGAAAAGTTCATCGTCGCTCAGCACCAGAGGCGTATACAAGGGGGAGGGGATGTGGGGGTCAGATCCCCCCATGATCTTTTTTTTTATGAGGTTCCTTATTAAGGCTCATAGGCATAATTCCGCCCATAGGCCACCACATATCTAAATCCGGCCCTGATCCCCCATTGAAAAATCATTTATACGCCACTGCTCAGCACCACTCCACCACCAACGGGGGGCGTTATCGCCCCCGTTGAGAACCACTAAATTTTCAGTCGGTTTATTAGTTGTAACTTGTATTACGAGTTGTAGCCACACAATAATACGTCGTTATAAATTAATGTGTATGCCAATAAAATAATAAAATTGTGCACAGAACGCGTAAACTCAAAGAAATAATATTTGGCTGATTGTACCTATAGAAAAAAAAGGGAAAAAATGTACCACAATAAGTATCGAACGAATACAATATAAAAAATTGGTTTTAAATATTTTCTAAGGCGAACAAGCGTGGCTCCGTTCTCGTTTAACGAGTGTGAAAGATTTGCTAAGTGTTAACTCCAATACGGTTTACTAATTGGCCGGAGGAATATTTTTACGTATTTCGCCCTTATAAATGTCCAGTGTGTTACTATTACGCGTATTTAGAATAATATTATGTTAAACGCAAGCGGTGGATGTTTGATTGGCTTCCGATCGATTAAAATAATTTTATCACGGTCGTTCCGAACAACATATTATGATGGGAAGAGAGTTTTACGTACTTTCGAAAAAATGTAAAAACAGAAAAAACTTTACATTATAATAATATCAGAATTTAATGACAATTAAATTGCATACATATTGATGTAAATGATCGTTGAATTGCATGCATCTTATTTTTTTTAATTTGTTTTACAATATACATAATACATTGAAAACCGTGTTCATATAAATCAGTGTTTCTCAACCGGGGTGACATGTCATTCTTGGGTGACATGGATCCAATGTAGGGGTGACAAGAAAACCTTGGGGAAAAGTTTAAAAATATAGAATTTTTTTGTTAGGGAGACGTAGTGTTGGGTTATCGTGGATGAGGGTGACACGAATTCAAAAAGGTTGAGAACCACTGATATAAATTGTTGAATATTTATTCCACGGTTTTCCATAATCGCCCTTGAATATTGATATTTAATTGATACTACATTTTATGATCAAAACAAAATCCTTTATATCATCATAAATTATTTATTATCATATTACGTAGTTTGATAAAATGATCATACATTCGATGCTGTATACTTACTGGCGCAGTCAGTGGTGATTTACACATTTTATTAGTCCGCGATAAAACGTTTTGTTTCTTCAGTTTTATTTACGTCAAATTACTAAAGCTTTTTCACTCTATATTCTATCTTTACGTTTTGCTTCTTCGGCATTGGGGGAAATAATAATAATAAACATTTCGTCGGCAGCTGCTATATCCTATACGAATAGGTACGATCGTACAGATTACAGACCATAATAAATTTCAATAAAATTTTACTAGATACAGCATTTAGATTCTGAGCGAAGCGAGAAATGTATTGGTTTTACGAAGATGTGTTTTTTTTTATGTCTGAACCCAAAAATTCTACCAGAAGGAGAGCTCCGATAATTACGGTGGTAGTGATTTGTTTCCGATAGCAAATTTCATCTGTATAGTTGGTACTTTAAAGTGAAAATTTTTCGATTTTCTTAAAAGCGCCTAAAAAAAAAAAAAAAAATTCAAAAAACCACCGAAAAATGGCCTAAAATCGATAAAAAGCGATTTCGTTGAAATCGATAATTTTCATTTCTTCGTAATATTTTAAATCAAATGTTTTAGGTATAGAAACATGAAATATTCACCAATACGTAACTTTTTTATCTGGTAAACGAAATTTTCAAAAAACTTCTTTAAATTTTGAGCCATTTATAGAAATTATAAATATAAAATATAATTATAAAATACGTTTAAGGCTTAAAAATGTAATACAAGGTCAGGCGTACTCAAACAAATCTCGAGACTACGTTTTCAACAATAATTTCAAATTTTCCGACAAAGTAAATTTTATTTCTTGTGAAAAATAACGTTTTTCGTTCAAAACTAAATGGTCATAGAGACTTGACGTTTTTACCAAATAATATGTGTGACTTTGTATCACATCGACGAACGAAAACAATTTTTGAAAATTTTTAGCTTCCTACTCGTGTTCAGGTATACTGTAAGAAATTATATTTGAATGATGTACTGTAAGTGTAATAGTAAATTATGTATTCTAAACGCACTGTATTATTAATAATAATGGATAATGTTACACCGCTCAGAATCGTTTTTTTCTTTTCGAATGCAATTGACTCGTCGCATTGCTTTCAAATACATATTATAATAGTAATAATAACAAAACCGTAAAATCCGAGTGATATTCACTCAATCGACACTTACAATTTTATAATTATAATATACATTTATAATTTTTATTTTTTTTTTTTTAACGACAAAAATAATCGCGACAAATACTGGCGATGCCGAGAATTTTAAGGTACCGTCAAATTCAGACAACCCTTCAACGGTATCTTCGAAGTACGGCTCTGCACAATATATTAATACAATATATCGAAATATAAAATATTTCGTGCGTTATAATGTTATATACGTAGGTATACGTATATACCGCCGGCGTATGAATAATTGAAAACAATAAAAACTTTCTATGGAAGAATTCCGTTTTAATCGCCGTATTAATAGCCAATTAAACGAAAACTTGTTTATTTCTGTACTTAACGATTATTGTAATACACATAATATTATAGTACGTGTATAGTTATTGATTTCTATTTATCGTTTATATATATATATATATATAAATATATTATAATCAAGACCGTCTCTATAATATAATGTGTAATGTACACTACCATTATACCGTCGTAGAACAAGTAAATAATAACGTTTCGATTTGTCATCGATTTGAATAATAATAATAATAATAATAATATTCATACGAATAATGCTCGATTTCACGTGTCCAAACGAGGTCCTTATTATTAAAATACACACACATAATATTATTAAAACTATACGGTCCACTTACGCGGTTCGCAACGCTGTTCACGTTATACAACATCGTTACGATAAGTCATATTATGACGATTGACGACGATCTCTTGTACCGTGTGTTTTTGTCGACGTTATTAATTATTGTTATACGGAAACGGACTTAATATTGTAATCACGAATTTTTCTCTGACATTAGCAATCGAATTTCGGGAAAGATATAAAACGGTTTCACGATTTTTTTCATTAAATTGGAACTAATTAAATTTAAAAACGTTCGGATATAAATATATATTTTATTTTTACATATTTTTCAAACCCCAAATCTTTTTCGGTAATATTTGATGTTTTTTAAAATATATTATTTTTTTAAATTCCGTCTCTATTTTTTTTTTTTATCAAATTTTTAACGTCGATATTTTTTTTTTTTTTTTATCAGTTATTTGTACGCGCGTCGTCTATTTCATCTGGTTCCATCCACCACGGAGCCACGCTAAAATATATGGACATTTTTACGCAGTGTATTTTTTACACCGCCGTCTACTCGTCTACTGACTTTTAAATCCGTGTAATTATCGAGTGTGTCGCCGCCACAAGTACTGTTGACAATTTGTTGAGAATGTCCAACATGAAATGTTCGTTTAATATTATAATAGGCGGATGTGTACGAAATATAATATCCAAACGGAAAGCGACGGGAAACGTTCTTTTGTATTTTGTATATTATTTAGTTTTTTACATCACGATTTTATTAATTCTTTTTTTTTTTTTTGTGGCACATATAAAGATTTTTTCCGAATTTCATACGAATTAATTAAAAATAAATGAAAATTGTGATTACATTTTTCAATTTTTTTTTTTTTACTTATTTTAACAAAAACGTGTACGTATTTATGTACGTGTTTTGATTTTTTCATTACAATAAAGTCCGTCCCGTAATATTATTATAATTTCGTTTCTTCGTACACAATAGTTTATAGGAAATAGGTACACCGTGAGATTGGTTTCCGTGATCAAAAGGAAAATATCGTTTATCGAGGATATAAAAAAAAAACGAACCAACGGTTCCGTCGGGATTAAATTTATATAAAAAAAAAAAATTACAATTTATTGAATCGATATATGTACATTGATGCTAATACGTATATACTTATAATACTGATGTATAATATTATATTTAAATCCAAACACGCGTGTGTATTTTACAAGTGTTTTATTATTATTATTATTTTTTATTATTCATTTGAATTTTTCCCATTAGGACGAGATCTAAAGAATGCACAGCCTTAAAATTAATTATTTATGTACTCACAATTTACACGCACGTATTTGTATACATTCGTGATAAAAACTGATAAAATAAATATGACAAAGTAATAAAAAAAAAAAAATACTAATAATAAAGTCTCTCCTAAAATTCACAGAACCTTATGGGTTTATTTTTTTTTTTTTATATCTAATAATAAAATTATAAAGATCCATACTTGCGCGTTAATTGTTTTAAACTTATCTAAATCTCATTGTAAATAATTAATTTTCAAGCGAAAAAAAAAAGTAGTTCAATACGTTCAGATGCAAAATCTTTAGTTAAATCTTAATTACAATTAATTTCCGAAAAATTAAAAAACGATAAATATTATTATTTTTTATATATATATATATATAAATATTTACGCGATATATTTTATTCGAAATATTTTCATATTTACACTTCGTCGTGTCCTCGCAATGTGGCGTCTTTTGTTTTTTTTTTTTTTAACTGATATCGTTGACGTCGTTCTCGACGAGAACACTGTTTTGTTGCTGGAGACGTCCCGCGTACAGTTCGCCATTCAGACGCAACACAAACGGGCTAGTGTTTTGCGTGTCTAAAAAAAAAAAAAAAAAAATGTTGTCTTTTGAAATTTTAATTTAAAACGCATAAAAAACTGCGGCTGAATGTAAAATTAAACCCGAGCTGATCCCAACCGATATAATATTTGTCCGAAAGAAAACAAAATTGTTTTACCGATCTCGAGAATTATACGGAAATAAAATATATCAATATAATAATTACCTCCGTTCAACGTCGGTTCCACCTTGACGAGTTGACCTTTGAAGATCCCGTTTTTTGTTCTCTTGCAGACGGATATTTTCAGACCGTTCGGCATACCTGAACATATCAAAAGCCGTTATTTTATTTAATCAAAGTATTATTAAATATAATAATATACATTATAATAATATAATAATATTCATAGCGTATACCGCTAAATTATAATATTATAATATAATGTATAAAAGCAAATATATATATTTAAAAGTTAGGTAAAGTACCCTATTCACGTGATCGTGGATTTTTTTTTGCGTCAACTAAACGAAATTTATTAAAACGTTTGAAATGTAAAATAATTCACTGACATTGATATATTTATGAACAGTGCTGAAAATGTAACACTCGGTTAGGTTTTAAATATTAAACGATATTTTCAACGAAAAATTATGCTCAATCAAATTTTTCCAAATTTAATTTCGCCTCCTCAAAAAAAACAAATTTTTTTTCTGACTCTATTTAAAGTCGAAATAATTGTACTCTTATAATTATTTCATAACTGCTCGCCGCGTTGCTCTATTAGATCACGAAATCGGACGAAAATTGTATATTAATAAACCCGTCAATCACCCGTGCGGCCGTGTATTCAATCCGAAATTCGACAGTGATAAATTATTGTGTTTAATACGATTTTTTTTTTTGACAAAAATGTTATAATTTCATACATTTATTGAGAAAAATTAATTATTGGAAAAAAAAATCGAATGGGAATATTGTCGCAGAAACGTAAAACTCATTATTTCTACAATCCTCATTCGACCGAACAAGTTTTGCAGAACTGTTTTAATTTCTATGTCGTTGAATAGTACGCCTCGAAAACATTACACCAAAAAAAATAATAATAACTCTATTAAATTATACGTTGAAATTTATGCGTACGCGCGATAATTAACCGATACGATCGGCGTAGAATTATCATTAATTATATTAATTGTTCCAGGAACACAACAATTGCAATTATAAATTTTAATAATTCGTCTCAGTAATTTCGAACGTGTATATTTCAATAGAACAAAACGAAAATCATCAAATTATTCTGTTATGTTACGCGACGTTTTCCTCAAATAAAATTCTTTACGCATAAATATTTAAAACACACACTGCACACTCATAGAAATGTTCGAAGCATTTGTGCACCATATACGCTGGAAAAATATAATATACTAGTAAAATACGTAATATTTTTATATGGTTATTTTCTTTTCTTTTTTTTTAATGTATATTTTTTTATAACAAAAAAAAAAAAGCGCTGGATTTTATTCTATACTTTTTGAAATTATATTGTAGAATTAAAAAAATAAATAAATCATGATTATAATAAAAACCATTTACACTCCTTACGATACGTATTACAGTAATTTTATGATTTTCTTTCTCTCTCTCTCTCTCTCTCTCTCTCTCTCTCTATGAAATTTACCAAAATAGTAAACACACGTTTTGTGTTATAACCAAGGCTCGAAACTTTAGGCATTTGCTAATTCGTTGAGATAGCGCATATTGTAATTCTTGTTTGACACAAATTCGTTTCATAATAACCACATTCCCATTATAAAAATTTCTGTCGCATAATTTTACATATTTTTTTACCTACTTATTTAGGACAAACTGGCATATTTTAGGTTTAAGAACATATAAATGTAGGTATATTATGTTGATTTAGAGAAAAAAATTCGTATGCAAATTAATTTTTTTATATTACTATATGAAATTACTTGCGTTTTATGTTAAAACATGGTTATTTTTGTTTTTAAATACTTACGAGTATTGACAACGGGAAAATAGTAAACAAAATAGTCGTTATCTTGGTTAGTAGTAATTTCGTGTAATGCGTTCGGAGCTTTTTTTAAACTATTTATAAAATACTTATTTCCAGAACCCTACGAAATTTAATTTATTTATGTTGTAATGTTATTTTTCAATTGAATATAATATATATGTGTATATTAAAATATATATGCTGTGTTTGTCGTACGGAATAAATTGCAGTCTGTCGCCTGTCACAGTGCTGTTCTTTATACGTAAACCAAAATGCCTAAAGACAATAAGCGGTCTTTGTCACGTCGTCTTAAACCTTTGATTTCGTAGTTTGGTGAAAATGTGTTTTTGGTCAACAATAAAGTTTTATTTTGCAAAAATAAGACTGATCAAAGAAAAAAAATCTGATATTTTAACATATTATCCTAATTTTCATTGCATATTATAATGCATAATTTTCTGTTTTTTAACGCATACGTATGCATATATTTCATTGTTTTTAGCGCATAAAGTTCCTGGCTTATAACGAAACAAAAAATAAAATATGACACATTTACGATATCAGACTTGGGTATTATTCGGAATACTGTTTTCCGAATACATTTTTGAAAATATTCTGAATATAGTGTTCCGAATACTTTTCTAAAGATAAATCATATTTTTTCAACTAATACCTACGAAAAAATAATAACTTGTAATTTAAATGTAAAAAAGTAATTATTTCGGGAAAAAATATGAGTAGCAACTAGCACCAGTAGGTGCATTGAAAACAACGTCAAGTATATTTCGCCAATAATCTTGTTATATTTAGTGTTTGAACGCAGCCTCATTCAGATAATATCCGATTGCACTGTGCTATTGTAATTGTGTTATATTTTTATAACTGATTGGTGTTATTAATTTACGTATTAGTCATATTGTGTTAATTTATAAAGACAGAATTAAAAAAAAAAATTATTAAACACCCTAAATGCACATTGACGACCGTTCGTATTCGATTAAATAATAATACGATTACCATATTTGATATACTTATTGTTGAAAACTAGTAAAAAAAAAAAAAAAAGTATACTAAAAGTATTTGGCACACTTTTGTGAAGTATTCGAAACACGTAGGGTATACTATTGTCACGAAGTGTATTCGAATACGTAATGTGGTGAATAATTTTTTTCCAAAGTATTCCTAATACGCACACTCCAAATACTTTTAAAAAGTATTTTATCCAAAACCGAAAAATGTAATATTATTAATATTAATATTTATTTTTAAATAAGGAAAATAAAAATTGTTTTTGATATGAATACGTAGTCGAAGAAACAGATGCCGAAAACGTGAGAAATAAATTATTAAAATTGTTTTTTTTTTTCCGACAAATATTTTATTTCGGTGTCTGGAAATACGAGTATAGTATATAAAAACGCGCTTATACCGTATTATACCGTTATAGTGCGCAATGAATCGTACGAATCTTAGGTAATAATAATAATAATAATAATAATACAACGAGTCGTGCCTTATAGAGAAACGTAAGTACTGTAACGAATCGACTTGGTACATTAATGAACAGACGGCTTCGTATACGTGCGTATTCGCGTGTAAAAATAATATTTTAAAAATAATAATAATAATAATAATTTATTTTACGCGACGCGTGAAATCGACTTTGATATTATTTAGATCGTTTGGAAATATTCACATCACGTCGGCGGCGGTCGTGTCATACTGTAATGTGTGTGCACATAATAATAAAACGTATTTACTCGAAACGTTTTAACGGGGTAATATTTCGTCGTAAACCGTAGTAATACGAGTATTTTATTTTCGAGTACGTGTGCGAGACGAGATTAATCGACACGATCGTCTCGCAGACGCGCGAGCACAAATACGGTAAAAGATTAAAAAAAAAAATTGTAGAGAAACCGTTTTCAAAACTCGAATAAATTATTGACAGCGTCGAAAAAATTGTTGTTCTCAAAATACGCGTGTAATCGCCGGTAAAACAGTTGTGGGAAAAGGGTCGAGACGAGTGGCTCGTCTATGAACATTTCGCGTTATTTTTTTTTTTTACCTCGTACGAGTCTAAATCGTTATTCGTTTTTTTTTTTTTTTTTTTTTTAGATTTCATTGCAAAGTGTATAAAGAAGCACGCTTTTTGTACTCCGGTTATACGTCCGTATAAACTATAAAGTTGTATGACTATATCATCGTGTATTTCGTAGTTGTCGATTTTTTTAAGTGTATGAACTCAAAAGTGAGCCGTTTCTCGTTTTGTCCATACAGATTTGTCTTCACGCCACTACTGTTGTTATTAATTTAAAAAAATTACACTTTAACGGCACATTCGGTTTCCACAGTTTGACGATATTCGAACCGAAATAATTTTCGATTAGTTCGCTTCGAATATTTCCGAATATGAGTTCGATTTTCGAAAATCGAACATTTCATAATAACACTATAGACAATAAAGCGGAATACTCTATTCAGTATACTTTTTTCTTAAGTATTTAATAACGAATTTTAAATACTTTTTAAAAATATATTAAATACAGTATTCCGAATACGTTTTAATGCACAATCATATTATAAAATATAGTACTCACATAAAAAAAGCAACTTATTACTTAAATGTAAAAAGAATTATTTCAAAAAAAAAAAAAGAAACGAGTGTGCTAGTATTCGAGACATTGGTGTGTAAACGTCGCGTGAGCGGTAAAAACGGAACGGAATTGTGATCGGGATTTGTGAATATTGGTGTCTTTATTCAAAGTAATTTCGATAATAAATATTATTATTAATTGTCATGAAAACAGCTTACACACGTTTCCGTCTCATTTCCCGAGATTTACCCTCATACCGCCGTAATAGATGTTTACACGTCAAAAAATAATAATACGAGTAGCGAACAGCAGTCAGTAGGTGCATTTAAAACCAGTGGTTGACTTGGGAAAACAGTATAGTAGAGGTACTCTAGCTACTTTTTAAAGAGTAGCGTCCCTAGCATTTTAATCTCTCTTGCATTACTGTGGGGCTTCGCCCCCCACACCCCCTTTTACGATCCCCTAAGAAGCATTAATATAAAACCATAAACATGTATCATAACAAAACAGAATAAGGAATATAATAATTATTAAAGTACCTGAATTTATAGATAATGAATGGTTATCATTGATGGCTACATATCAGTTATCACGTATAAGATATCTGATATCAATACATTTTGTAAATATTAGAACATTTTGTAAGCTTTATATTATATTTAATACAAAAATGTAAGTTGAGCAATTTTATAAAAATATATAATTAAATAAAAGCCCGTCTCATGCGTTCCCTTTTAAAAAGTAGGGGTACGCTAATTTACGATATCCAAAAAATTAGTTGATGTATTCAGTTCCTCCCCCCAAGTCAACCACTGTTTAAAACAAAATCAATTATTTTATTGATAATCATTGGTATTTCAACCCGGCCTTATTCAAATAATCAATTAGGTATATACTAAATATATATAGTCAAATATTATTAATTTATATTATATTTTATATTTATATTGATATTATCGGGGTCACTGTGTTAATTTGTAAACGCAAAATTAAAAAAAAAAAAAAAATGTTTAAATCCCCCAAATACATAAACGCTGGCCCCGTTTATATTCGATTGAATAATAAATACGATACAACCGTATTATAGATTCGTTTTACTGAAAACCGGTAAGAAAAGATTAAAAAAAAAAAAAAGAACGTGTTCTAATAGTTTTTGGAATACATATCGGAAGTATTCAAAATACTTGGGGAACACTCATAGGCGTGTCTACGTGGGTGGCAGTGTGGGCACCGGCCTCCCCAGTTACTTAATTTTTGGCCTCTTGGCTTATAATCTATCGTGGTCGAAAACATAAATATAAAATATTTATAAAAAAAATAACTAATTAGCACATTAGTTGATTGGCCTTATTTATTAATATTGTAATAGCATATAGGAAACCAATTTTGAGATCGAGATAATATTTAATTTTGCGGGGTGAAAAAAAATCCAGGTGCTATATAATTGCTGTACAACAAAAAAAAAAAAAAAAAGTCACAAATATAGATATAGAATATAGATCGCAGTAGTGAGTAAAAAAATTTAAATTTTACAACTGGCCTCCCCAGCCATGGAGGTCTGGACACGCCTATGGGAACACTATTGTCGCGAAGTATTCAGATCACTTTTGTTTTTTTTTCGAAATACTCGTAACACGCATTGTGCGAATACTTTCAAAAAGTATCCGAGTCTGGTCATAAGTCGTCCACTCACCGGCGGTCACGTCTATGTCCATTTCGATCGTGTTGTCGTTGTTGTTGCCGTCCTCGCCGTTCTCGGCCAGCCCTTCGGCGAGTTCCTTGGGCGAGTCGGGCTCGCGGGACGGACTGCCGCCGGCAGCCATCGTCTGAACTGCTGCAGCTTTCGGACTGGTCTTCGGGCTGAACACGGCCTCGATTTTCGGCGGCAGCGGCGGCGGAGGCGGCTGTGAACGTTCCGTCTTGACGCGTTTCACCGAAGGCGGCGCCGCGTCTTCCTCGTTCTCGCCCGCGTTGTTGTTGTTCGTCGCTTTTTTCCCCAAATTCAACGCCTCGCACTGCTCCGGCACCGGGTCCTTTTGCAACGCAATCGGCGACAAGTTCATCGCCGCGGCGGCTGCGGCAGCGGCCGCGTACGGCATTGGGCTGGACTGCAAGTCTGTACAAAGACAACAAAGGAAAACGGTGTTTTAGTTTTTAAATTTTTTTTTTTTTTTTTTTACACACTGTAAACGGTATGATAATTTTCAGACGTTATTCGATCGGGCTCGGGTACAGAGCCGGAATAATGAAAAAAAATTATTATAATAAATTAATTGGTTCGGGGGAAAATATGAGTAGCGTATCTAGCAGCTACAGTTGGTGCGTTTAAAACAACATCGAGTATATTTCATTAGTAATCTTAATATATTCGGTGTTCGAGCCTTATACAAAGAATCATGCGTAATTTTTATTACAGCGAGTTTTTATAATTGTGTTATATTTCATAACTGATTGGTATTATTTATTCACTTATTAGAGTTATTGTGTCAACTTATAAACGCAGAATCGAAAAAAAAAATTACTATATTTGATATCCGTATTACTGAAAACCAGTAAAAAGAATAAATAACGTATAATAATAATTTATATATATATATGTATATTATTGGAGATTAAACGCACATATTTTATATTTTTTACCAATAATATTTACAAATCTAAACCCTAGTAAAAATTCGAAAACACACAAAATTACGAATTTATTGCATAATACTTATATCAATTCAGACTTACTCGGTATTGGAAGTCTAGGAATCGCTGTTTGATTGGCCCTCATTAAGTCCATCCACATTAACATACTGAGAATTTCTGGAAAAAAAAACCAAATTAAACATTTAAGACTTATACTCATACTTTGTAGACGTACTAGTCTTTTTCAGAAAATATACACAATTCAAATTTGAATACATTGCCGGTATTTGACTATTTGACGTTGACCCTTCACACAAGTATTTACTACAATACAATAGATTTGTATACTTATTGGTAATATGTTCCTATAAAATTCATCGTCGTGATATTTTTTTTTTTTTAATGTCTTATTTAGTTCAAGTGACCCCATCGAATTTATTTCGAAATTCAGAATAGAAAATTAATTATTGGGTTGATTATATACATATAATGCGTGTAAGCAATGGAATATAATAATAGTACCGCTACAGGCATGCGAATGTTTCATTTTAGATTCGATTATATAAAGAGTAAATATAACAATTTTGAATGGTTATATTCTCGAGATCTTTTCAAAATTATTGAGCTTTGACTAATGACAATATTACTATGAATTACCTTTTAATTGTACTTCATTTCAAAAAAAAAAATTAAACTTTGAAATGAATTTCAACAAGATTAATAGTTCAAACTCATGATGTAGGTACTCATGCGATTAAATCGAAATAATTTTAAACACTATAAAGCGTTCATTAAGTTGACGTTTTTAGGGATATAATATGAGCTACATAAACTATCGATATTAGCTTGGATTTCTTTTTTACCGGGAAAAAAACTTTACTCCCTGTGTGATTTTCAATGAATTAATTTTTTTTTAAAGAACAGTATTCAAACGATACTGATGAATATGAAAAACAAAGTAATTTTTCATTTCGATAACCTTTGATGTACCTATGTAAGTGTACGTATATTTTGACATTGATTAAATCATCGACGATGGCGTGTTCGCGCATCAGTAAATTCCAAAGTATACAAATTATTATACCGTACACGAAGGGTCGGACCCTGAGGATATAAATGCACCCGGAAAAAAAGTATATAAAATACGCCTAATATGAGCTACATAAACTATCGATATTAGCTTGGATTTCTTTTTTACCGGGAAAAAAACTTTACTCCCTGTGTGATTTTCAATGAATTAATTTTTTTTTAAAGAACAGTATTCAAACGATACTGATGAATATGAAAAACAAAGTAATTTTTCATTTCGATAACCTTTGATGTACCTATGTAAGTGTACGTATATTTTGACATTGATTAAATCATCGACGATGGCGTGTTCGCGCATCAGTAAATTCCAAAGTATACAAATTATTATACCGTACACGAAGGGTCGGACCCTGAGGATATAAATGCACCCGGAAAAAAAGTATATAAAATACGCCTGTTATTATATTTTTTGAGGCGATTAACGGGTTAAAATACTATTAATATTTGTGTCATTACGTATAGCGACTCGACGTATAAGTATTCAGATGTTGTGTTCGTATATGCGTGACTATAATAAACGGTATGATAGATTGTCCAAAGAGAACTTACACCATCCAGAATATATTTACATTATAACTTCCAAATTTTTGGAATCAAAAGGGGAAAATATTAACTGAGATATAACTTTTTTATTTTTTTTTTTTTGGTAGTCCATCTTATTAGGTATAAGTAATTGAATGGATAATTAAAAATTTAACAAATATTTACAGATTAATTGTTTAAGAACTACTAGTGTACTAACAAAAAAGTAAAAACGATATTAGCACAGATAATATTCTCCTTTATTGACTCCAAAAATGTGGAAATTATAATTTAAATATATACTGAATGCTGCGTGTTCCCGCAAAATGTGATTTTGCTAAATTGCCCGTAAGGCAGACGGAGACAACAAACGCATAAGTAGCGTCCTCTTAAAAAGGTTTTATGATACTGCAGTAAGGCTAAATGTATACACGGAATGTCTCTCAATCTTTTTTACGCGACGTAATCGTTCTAAGGAAAATTCTACAACGATTCATACAACCGAGATTGGTAACCATCGTTACTGCCTATTTCGCAGAAACAAAATTAGACAGGTATAGTCGGGTCAGTTTTATGAAATAGTCCATTGCCAAACTACATCTCGATATTGACATTGATATATCTTATGGCTGGGGGTCATTCTGAAAATTCGTCTGACACTGAGAATGTTACTATGATGACGTCATGAACGAAACCGTTGCTATTTTGACATTCCTATGTAGACTGAATTCAGTAGCCACAAGACATTATCCATGTACCGATATACCTGCACGCAGTGTAGATATTTTGATTTTTTTTCAGTAGATTTTACATGATTCGCGTACAAGCATGTAGAGAGTTACGATTTTATTTATATAGATATGAATACAATGCAAATATTCGTAGTTAAACGTAAAACTGTTTAAAAAAATAGAATACTTGCCATTTAAATTTGTTCGATGACAAGTTACAGTCTGATGGTCTAGACTATGAGCCGATCGTATTTATTAAAATCGATATTTATTCGTATAATTACGGCGATATCACGATAATTACTGCGATAATACATTATACATAACCGATTGCCGGATAATTACCGAGTACATTTAAATGTATTTAATTATTGCGTCAATATACGCATCATAATATTACACTGTATGACAATAAAATGACAACATACAGATACCGTATTCACCGGTATTGTTTAGGCCGGGTTCGCCGAATCGCGTTCTGCCAATAACATAATAAACCGGTTTCACACGAATTTCATTAAAATATAAATAAAAAATCTCGATTCGCCGAAATTTGATTTTTCAAAGTAATTTTGCCGTGTAAGCCACTCTATACGGGCGCATCATTATCCAAAAATCCACAGAGTTTACTCGGTTACAGCAGCGTGTATCTACTTATAATGTACACATTAAACGTACAATCGAAATAAGAAAATATACATGACTTCTTGTGTTACCGCTTCTACACTGAGAGGACGGTACCTATACAGGTAAACGAAACCGTGCAATGTCCGAGAGAACGCGCTGTTAGTTGTAGTACAGCGAAAATACAGAAAATGTTCAAAAATTGAAATGTTTAAGAGAAAACAGGTTCACGAGGGAAAGAACCCCGAAGGCCACGGTTGTACTTAAGACACCGAATATATTTACACGAAATTATTGATTACATTGTTATCCGTACGCAATAACAGAGCTGTTATAAACCGTATGAATATGTTCTCATAATATTTAAAAGCTTGCCGCGAGGTTTAAGGGATATTTCAAGGAAATTAATTAATTAAAATTAATTTCTATCATTTTAGTGTATTATTATTATTAGAACTGAACGATCAAGAAAAACGTCCTATAGGTTTAGAGGAAGTGATTGAAGTTTTACTTGCAAGATTTGAACTAAACATACATACACGCGAAGTTTAATAAAAATATGTTTGTAGGAAAAAATAATTTTTCTTTTTTTTTAAATGCGTATTTACGTATTTCGAAGGAGAAAAGAATATGTGGTAGAAACGACCGTGCATAGACGCGTTACGTCGTATTGTGTATGTGCAGGGAAGACGACGACGAATCTGTCCGGGATTAAACGTCATACGACCATAGAAATCACCGTGTACTCGTCTCGCCGCCGAGCCGACCAGTCAGTCACCGCCTAACCGTTTCGGTACATACCTTGTTAATAAACACGCGCACTACATAATATAATATTGTAATACGCAGCACAACGCTTATATTATATTATTTTAATATAATATCGTGTGTACACGGGCGCGTAAAACAGCGGTAGAGTCGTGCAAGAGGCGAACAAGTGTCTGTAATTTGTTACGTTTATTTTATATGTACCTAAATAATATAATATTTCCCCGTCCGCGACTGTACACGACGAACACACTGAGTTACAAATTCTCTCGGTTTTTTTTTCTCTTGAAATAATTATATACGTTTATTATACAGGCGGCGGCGATGGAAAAGAAAGAAAAACCAACAATGCGCGAGATGTATCCGCTGCCTCGTTGAATATATTATATTTAAATGTGAAAAGGTTCGCTCGGTCGTTCCTATACATACACACAATAATAATAATAATAATAATAATAATAATAATAATAATAATATTAAATACATTACGGATTTAAACGAATGTCACGATGTCACACGGTGGTAAATTGATTTATTCAAAACGTCTGTTATGTGATATACGCGCAGGTATATAGTTTTATAATGCGCGCGTGGAGTCTGAGAGAGATAGGAGATGATGAAACTCATCGCGCGTCTTCGTCATCATCCATCGACCGAGCGAGCGTATCAAAAGTGTCGTGCACCGCCGGACAGGAGGACTGCATTGTGTTAACCGCGTGTTTTTTTACTCGCGCGCATATTTTATACACGTGTTATAAAGGTGTGTGTTCGTGTCAGATTCGTTTCGGAATAATATCGAAAGAAAAAGGAGTTGAGACGACGAAGCGGGCACGAGCCCCGTTAAAGTCCGCATTTACATAACATTCAATGTGGAACGTGAATTCGATAACGTCGAGATAGACGCTCCGGACGAATATTGTTATCGTCGTCGTCGTCGTCGTCGTCGTCATATCACAATCTCGGTACGATCTTTGTCGTCGCACGCGCTGTAATAATATACGAATATTGTACACAAGCGAGTGCCCCCAGTGCCGACTTGAACTATAGAAGCCATCGGGGTCGCAATATTATAAATCGGCATAAAATTATTACGATAACGTCGTTGGACAATCGTCGTCTTTGTGTCCTGCTGCGCGATTGGATTGGACGCAGATCACGCTGGACTGAGTAAACGTAGCGTTTCCGACCCTTTCTACTCTTAACCACCAGGCCATCCGTTACCGGATGGATTCTTCAGGGGGAACCGAGTTGTAGAAAAGGGGCATTAGAAAAAAAACAATATTATTGCTATTTTTAATATTATTTTTACAAATCAATTACAATGTGTTTGATTCCTGATTGAGTAATAATAATATAGTATTAATAAAAAAAAATAGTTTTAGAATTAGGATTTACCATATAATTTTTATTTATTTATTTATTTTTATTAATGATGAATTACTACAGCTGCAATTTTCTATTTTTTTCATTTATATTTGTTCCGTATTTAAGTTTTCAGTCCGTTTGGACTCAAACGCCAATAAAAGTATATTTAAAAGCCGATTATGTTTCCTCGATTACATAGTAATAGGCTGAAACGATTATTATTATTATTATTATTATTATTATTATTATTATTATTATTATTATTATTATTATTATTATTATTATTATTATTATTATTATTATTATTATTATTATTATTAAATAATATAATCTTTATCTACGTTGTGATAGTTTGTTCACAATTTGTAATGAATCAACAATGATGTCTCTATATATCAAGGGCGTAGCCAGGATTTTTATTTGGATTTATTTTTATTAATATGTATAAATGGTGACAACTAAAGAACAGATTATTTCATTTATTTATTCATTTCGGTGGGAGGGTGAAACTGCGGACCCATCAGCCCCCCCCCCTGGTTAAGCCACTGCTATAAATAATGAGACGAGCTTGTTCAGTTAGTCACTCTTGACCAATGGTATTTCTTGAGTATGTCTTTAAACGCTCCGAAGTCGAAAAGGAACGTTCCGGTCTCGCAGTAGACACAGGAAGAGTATTTTTAAAAAAAATTTAACGCATTTTTGAAAAAATTGTATATCAAAAAGTATTGGTCTTCAGTCTACAATTAGGAATAATTTTTTTTTGTTTGAAAATTATTTATCTTAAAAGCCTTATTACGTAGTACCTACCAACATCAAAAGTTTAAAAATTATTTTTATTATTATTTATTTACTAAGCGGTGTTAACGAAATGCCCCAACCCCCTTATCATTCCTGAATATTGTATTTATACATAGTCGCCGCGGTGGATTTACTGCAATATTTTCATTTATTTCTATTACAACACTAAAACGCCCGTGAACAATTTTAATACTAAACGTACGAACGTATTATTATAATATATTCGTACGGTTCGTTTTAAAAGCAATCGTTCTTGTCCGGTAGAAAAATTCAACGTGTCGGTCAACAACACATAGGAGCGTGCGCGTCAATAGCCATTGTAACGAAGCGGAAAATAATAGAAAGTCATACGAACGTGTTATAATGTAGACCGGAATATTATTGGAAATAGCGCGGGCGTGGATAACCGTTGCTAATCGATGTCACCAAATATATATTATTGTATACATTATATTTACGAACGGTTTAAGTGAATATAATATATACACGAGTAACGTGGAAACAAAAGAAAAAATATATATATACTCGTATATTTATACACGAGAACAATATTTGGCTCTGTAAAAAACCTTCCGCTGGGAAATCATAATATTACCGCGGCAAAGTAAAAATATAAAACGAGATGTATATTTTTTTGGTCTTGTAACGTTGAAATTTAAAGAACGTTGACGGTGCAAAGCAAACCTTGTAATATATCAGATTCTGGGCGAATTGCGATTTTAAAACGATTTTTTCCTGTATACAACCATTGGACTAATAAGATAAATGTTCCGGATCATTACACTGGTAGGTATATCGATTTTTCGGTGACGAATTTTGTTGTACTTTAGGGAGGTAATTTTTTGATTTTCTCAATAGTCTTTGTAAAGAATTACCAAAAAACTAATGAAAAAAAGAATAATAATTTTTTATTTTTTTTTTTTACTACCGTTTTACGTTATTCGACAAAGTGTGTATTGTTTTGATGGAAAATGATAATACACAACAATTATCTGCTATTATCTATAGAGATTGAACGATGAAAAAATGAGGTGCTGATTATTACTCGCATTTACTACAATATATAGTCCCTACAAAACGGCCTTTTAATATTTATTAGTTTATTTCTATTTATGCTATTTTGGGTTATTTTTTTAGAAACTCGAATTTTCACCAAAACGTATATCATTTAATACAGTATTAACGTGATAAAATTTGTTCATATAGTTTTTCCAATTTTGAGCTATTTACAGTAGTTATAGTTTTCGATATTTTTATTCCAAAAAAGTGGCGATTTCGGGATTTATTTCGTTAATTATTTAATTCGTTTTTTTTTTTAATTTAATCAAAAACAAACTTTATTTAAAATTATGGTAATTTTTTTAGGAAAAGGTACGCGTATATGTGTGCCTATAAATGCGTATAAAATCAGAGAAAGTATACTGCCTGAACGCCGAATTACTATTGGAATCAATAATAATTCTAGGCGCGACGAGCCGTTAGCGGACATTTTTTTTTCTACGCTTATAAATGTACGACGAAGAGTAAATTTTTTTCCCTCCTCGTATACGCACGATTATTCATTGTGCTCTTGAACGTATTTCAATGCGTTCTTAATTTTATAACTCATATACTCGTATATAAATGATTTTCGCTGTACACCTCACTCGTTTTTCACTAATGAAGGGCACTTGATGAATGAGCAAAGCCGCACGGAGCTAAATAAAAAGGGAGATGATAGAAAGAGAGTGAGCTAGTAAGTCGGATAGATAGAAAGAATATTTCTAATGAAATTAGAACACACGTCGTGATAGTTCCTCACCACCACCACCAGCACCCCGTTTTTTTCTTGGTAACGTTACAAAAATACATTAAAACAGAATGAATAGATACACACAAAGACGTTATATACATACATATATATATATATATATATATATACACACACGCTCTCGCATTTAAAAGTAGAGTAAAGGTGAAATTATTATTAAAGACTAGAAATGAAATTGAACATTTTTATTTTTGGGGCCGCGTCGGCGTCAGACGGACACACCTGTCAAGGGGATTGTGTTTAGTTGTCAGTGTGTTTACCGATTCCCATCGTATCCCGTGTTCTTGGCACGAAACTATTCCGTATTATATAAACAGAAAATAAAAAGCCGAAAAAAAAATGTCACAAAGTTTTTATAAGAAGAAGAAAAAGAAAAAAAGAAAAATAAATAACGCGCGCGCGCGTGACTTATTGATATTTCTTAGAGCATTGTTAAAAAAAAAAAAAAAAAATGAAAAAAAAACAAACAAGGAACGATCGACTGCGCGTGTTGCGGCGTGTTAAACGTACAAATATTTTTATAATAATATAGAAATACTTTTTTTTTTCAATATTGTAAAGAAAGTTTATAATTATTATTATTATTATTATTATTATTATTATTATTATTATTATTATTATTATTATTATTATTATTATTATTATTATTATTATTATTATTATTATTATTATTATTATTATTATTATTATTATTATTATTATTATTATTATTATTATTATTATTATTATTATTATTATTATTATTATTATTATTATTATTATTATTATTATTATTATTATTATTATTATTATTATTATTATTATTATTATTATTATTATTATTATTATTATTATTATTATTATTATTATTATTATTATTATTATTATTATTATTATTATTATTATTATTATTATTATTATTATTATTATTATTATTATTATTATTATTATTATTATTATTATTATTATTATTATTATTATTATAAACAGTGCCGTTATAAAACTGTTTTCAAATATATCACGTTTTATATGCGGCGCGTTGTAAAGAGAAAGCCCGCGGTAATTATTGTCATTTATTTCAAAACTATATATACGAGTGCCTATATGATTTACGTTTGTTTTAAATCGACAGAAATTCGATGAATACGCCGCGGTAATCTATCGCTTGCCGAGCGTACTTTGTTTTATATGTTATATTTTATGTGTATACATATATTTGTCGGTTGTAACGGGATGTTGTATAGAATAAAATGCTAATCGACAAAAAAAGAATTTTTTTTTTTAAATACCGAATGAATATGGCCAATTAATGATGAATAGTACCGTTTAATATAAGAACAATGTCAAAGATTTATATATACAATCTACCTAAAACTTTTAAACGAAAAACGGAATAATAAATTTCGAGCTAAACAGTCACGTAGCTAAAGCTAATATATAACGATAAAAAAATCGCCTTAAAAAAGAAACTAAACTATATACGCGACTATAATCAGCAAGTTAAAAAAAAATCATTTTTATAAATATTGAATTTGCGATTTTCATAGAAACGTGTGCGTAGAAATGAATAGATATTAACACTTCTAGAAACGCGAAGGACGTATACGTATAATACATACATAATATCATATTCATATAAGAGTGCAAAATTTCTAGATTACTCTACTGAACTTGCAAACTGCTCAGTATTTCCTAATCTCCGTAAATCGTTAGAGACGGGCAGAAATATTGTTTTTAGGAATTGTATTTTTGGTCAATAACCGTCGACTTAACTTTTACAATGCAAATTGCAATAATCAATAAATATTTATGACATTTTTTTAAAATTATGCTATTATCAAATATAAAATTTTGTTTTTTCCCCCTCAAACACACCTAGACATAGATAAACAACGACCAATAATGATTATAATAATGATAATTTTCCAGTAAGGAACGATTGTTATTGTTATCGTGCCTATATAATGTTATGTGCGGATTCGCTTTCGTTATTATTATTGTAATGTATGAACTATTTTATTGGGAACGCGGCGCAATATAATATGTATAGGATATATTTATGTGATAATATTATATTGTATCCGTTTTGTTATTAAACCGGAGAAAATGTTGAATTATCGAGTTAAAACGATCCCGAATACATACTGCTGTATACACGTTATAGTAATCGCGCTACAAATTACAATACAATACATACTGAATAATATATTATTTTTAACGCTTGCTTTGATCTATAATACGCATTGCCACAATATAAGTGTATCGCGTAATAATGTGTATAGGTACACCTATATAATAATATAACACCGCGCATTATTAAAGTGATTATTAATTATTTGCGTACGCGTTATACGTATAATGTACCGCGTTATACGGATATGTTATTTGCGTTTGTGTGTATGTATAATACGTAAATATATATATATATAAACTTATCATTATGTTCGGGGAGGCAAAGTCGGATTTGTAATGAACGCGGTAGGTATAGAAATTTCGAACATTGTACAAATTTCAAATTTTGAACGATAATAATCGTATATATTATAATGATCCTGAAAATTGAAAAAAAAAAACCACCGAAAACAACTGGTGGTATACTATCGTCGCGGTCGTGAAAAAAAAATATCGTTTTTGTGCAGCGAATATCATTGGCGTATCTAAAACTCGATCGAAACGAGAGAGGGTGATTTAAACTTTTCAAAATATATCGAGGGATCTCAGCCTCCTCCACAAAAAAAAAATAATAATAACGGGCATAGTAATTTTAGATACTGAGCGGAACGAGAAATGTTTTACAACGATCCGTGCGTTTTTTACCCGAAAATTTTACCAGAAAAAGAGTGCTACGATCTTTATACAGTCACAGTACGCGTTTTCGGTAGCGAATTCCGTCTAGTCGGTACATTAGAGAGATCGTTTTTCGATTTTCTCGAGAGCGCCTGAACGTATGACTCAAAAACTACCGAAAGATTACAATAATAAAAAAAAAAGTGATTTCGTCGGAATCGATTGTCGATTTGTCGGAGTGATTTCTTCGTAATTTCGAAACCAGTGGGTATAGAAACTCGAAAAGTTCGTCAAATATGTAACTTTATATTATTATATTAAGGAAGAAAAGTTTTCGAAATCAATTTTGGACTATTTGTATCAATTATGAGGTATTAAAATCGTAAAAAAGAGTTAATTTTTGTTGCACACACAAAATATTACACCGAATCTCAGCTCAGAATCGTTTTAACGAACACAATGATTTTATCGTCGCTATCGAATTTATAGTGATAACAATACACTCCAAAATCTTTATCCGAGTAATTCATTTCAGCGACATTCACAACACCCCGCGGCTCGCTATCATTTAAAAAAAAAATCAATGGCCAATCATTGTTCACCCATATTAGATCTTAATATACGATTTTGGCATGTCTCGTCTCGTTTTGATACCTGGTTTATTCAACGCTATTTAGTGAATTAAATTCTTTTATTTTAATTGACCTTGTAAAAGAGTGAAAAAATTGTTCAATTATTATGCGCGTCGAAAATGGAAGCACATTTCAATGAGTATTTATTAATAAACGCTTTCTCTTACTGGCCGAATAATAAGAAACCACAAAACAACACGTTATATTATAAAACAAGTGCATAGATTCATGATAGTAAAAATATGTTGATTTGAATATAATTTATCGCCAGTGTGTTTTCAGACCTCGTCGTGTACACAACGAATAATTGATATTATACGAGTATAATTTTCTTTTCTAACGTTGTCTGACCGACACAACAATGCATTCTTCAATCAAAAGAACATTATTGTCTATGGCTCAGGCGTGCGAAAAAGCGATGCGGAGATGTGTGAAATGTGTAATGCTAATGCCATTTGTGTATGCGTGTTTTAAGGAGACAGCCGTGATGGTAGACTCGCCAAAGGCGACCGTCAACGTATCGGCCGTCGAATTCGGAGCACAACCAAAGGTAGACAAGTTTCGGGTCAACTGATTCATTTGCAACATAAATATATATTAGGACTTAAGAAAATTCCGTGTGTATATTTTACGTGGTTAAATGCGCTTTTTTAAAAAATTTTAAATGCCTCGGCTCGAATAGGCCCGGAATTTAGTAGGTAACGGAAAATGTTGACAATTTTTTTGAATTAAATCTAAAACGTTGAATGATCCGTTCGCAACAATAGAACCGTTCGCGATTAATTCGTCCACGACTCATATAAATTGTTTTATAATATAATATATTTGTATATTTCGATTCAAATTTATTCTAACGTTTTATTTTACGTGGTAACATTTGTATACGTGTGTTAAACAATTTGAAGAGAACGAAGAGAATTCGACGAAGGAGTGGTAAATCGCAGGCAGAAACGACCGTTGAGATACTATCAGAGAAGACAGTTGACGTGCGAGACGCGGAAAACAGTCATCGTCATTACTTTTGCCCTGTTCCGCGACGAATGACCACGAGGAGACGTCCAAGAACGAGGTAGTTACCGTCATGTACAATAAATGAACATATATATATATTGGAAACTAAAATAAAGACACGAGTACTTTTGAGTTAATATATTTATTTTAAGTTTCCGTCGAGAATTTATCGAATAATAATACATTAACCCGATCTATTAAGAAAGTATTAACGGTTGCTTTTAATATTCGCCTATTAATTGTACGCGTTGCGTGGGCGTGCGTTACAGAACGGTAAAAATCGAAAACAGGCGACGGGCGAAGGTAAACCTGCAGCCGATACATTATTGCCGAGTTCCGCGCCAAATAATGTAGACAAGGAATCTAGCCGTTTAATTGTCCCGGATGAAGAGCCCAACAAAGATGACGATTCTTCGGAGTGGCACGTAGTCAAGAAAATCCGAAAACCACGAGCGAGTGGACCTGAAGATGTGCCCCACGCCAAAGGTTTGTTATTTTAATATAATGTCCGCATAACATTCATATCTATTTCACATTGTAGAACAACAGACCAATAATGATAAGACCGGGAAACCTGTTCCTTCTCAATTCGAGGCGAAGAATAATAATAGGAACAACAAAAACAAACCGGTCGACGCACTGAAAAAGTCCGGAGCAGACGCGGCTAATACAAAGCCGCCTGGACTGATGTTACAGCATCATAATACGATTGGATTAAAACGCAATAGCGGCGAACGGTCTGCGGCAGGGGCCAGACGAAAATTCATGCAACGCACGAAGGTATCATCGAATAACGAAATTAAATTAAACAAGTCGGAAAACGCGCGGACTCCGACGGTGTGTGCTAGAAAAGCGGCGGCAAATAAAACCGATTCCGAGACAAAACGACAACACGACAAGACTGAGGTACACGTACGAATTTAAATTAAATTATAAAACGTTTAAATCAAATCAAATACGATAATTTATATAGAGAGTTTTTAAGCGAAGTAAACTATAGTCATTTGTAACATGACATAGGCTTTTAACTATACAGATAAATATTATAATTATTATCGTCTGTATTATCAATAGTGTCTTTGCTGAAAATTGTCGTTTATATTTCGTGTTAACAGGAGTTGAAGAAAAGCGTCAATTCAATTTTGTACAAACTTACAGAAGAAAACGTAGTTGAATTGGCAAAGAATTTAGCGGCCTTACCGGTAGATACAGTCGAACGTTTACAAAATACAGCCGATTTAATTTTCGAAAAGTAATAAATAATTACACAACGCAAAATATGATTTTCGATTTAGACAGAGCGGTTTACGGACAATACTTTTTTTCTTTTCTATTTATCGATATTTATGCGACGCAAGAACTAACGTAAATCGGTGTACAGTTTTCATTTTTTTTTTAATCACATATTCTACAGGTGCTCCACGAAAGGAATTCCGTTAATCTCTACGCGTCCTTGTGTTCTGACATTAAATCGTTGCAAGTGACCTGTGATGACGGCAATAATGCGGTAATCTTCTTGTCACTCATCCTCAGGAAATGCCAACAGCAATTTAAGGTGGATAATGCGCATCGAGCGGACCGCGTCAAAAAACTGGATGAAATAAATTCGTGCAAAGATTACGTAATTAATTTATAATTTTATATAGTACACACGAGTCCAGAGCGTAAAAGTCAAATCTCTAAGAGCCACAATTTACAAAAAAGTTGTTTTTTTTTAAAATTTAATTGAATATCGTGCAATTTGAAAATTATTAATAATATGTGTACAATGTACATAGGAGAAAAAGAGAAAACTTCGACTCGAATATGAGGTGAATGAAAGAAGATTACGCAAACGTTCGATTGGAAATTGCCGGTAACAATATATTTAGTATTATTTGCGAAAAATAAACTTACACACACCATATTTACAGTAATGTGTATTTAATATTTTTTTTTTAAATTTAATTTTAGATTTATTGGTGAGCTGTTCAAAAAGAATTTAGTTAGGAACAGCATAATAACGTACTGTATCACAAATTTATTGGAACAAAGTACGGAGGATTCGCTAGAATGCTTATGCATTTTGTTAAAAACTGCTGCCGGAAAGGATTTAGAAAAAGTACGTTTATTCAAAGTGTATTCTTTCAGTGTTAGTATTGTTTCGTATTTGTGACGAATTTATCACGTTAAATGTCGTAACACTAGGACCAAAACCAATATTCACAGTTTACGCTCATATTATTTTTACAGGCCTGCAAGTTAGACGAAATTTTCGAAAAGCTCGAGTCTCTGACGTTACAAAAAACGATCTCATCAAAAATGAAATACATGATCGAGAGCGTCATAGACTCGGAGAGGAAGTCGTGACGACCGAGATGCACTGAAATGTTATAACATTCCGTTCTAGAATGAAAATCCGATGCGATTTACGATTACACAAATGTCAATCACAGTGCCTGTGAAGTTTACATCTTTAAAAATGTTATCGTCGATAACAGAGGATCCGAGACAACGGAAATCTTCTGTTTTTTTTTTTTTTTTTGTTAAATTTACAATCTTTTTTGAAATAAATTGAAAATCAATACTGTTAATTTGTGTGTTCAAATGTTGTACTCTTCTATAAATTACGATAATATATGTAAATATTACATAACTAATTGTACTGGAACGCGATTTTCACGGATATAAATGATGATAACAATTAAAAATCGTAAAAAAATAAAAAATAAAATTGATTAAACACGATTCCGGTATAAAATTATTCATTATATGAAAGCATTAAACGTACAAAGGACATTGGAGTGTATATACATCATAAGTGACATTCAACGAACATGTTAAAAACCGAATTAAAATTACGTCGCGCATAATATTCCCGTATCCCAAATACATCACAATAAATTACATTTGAAAATTCGTTAAAAATTAACTCCGTTTTTCTGTGTTGAAAATGAAGCTTTTGCTATTTGCATTTCTAAAGTCATCCGTTAAAATTAATGAAATCCTTTCGGATATACTATCGTCAAAACATTCATAACAAAAAACTTTCTCTCTAAGAATTTCCGTGCATTCTATCAGTGTTTCGTACACATTTTAGACGCAGAGTCTCGGATTCAGAAAACCCTTACATACAGTTACATTTATGTATAGATACAGTGGCGCCCATTGAGCTAACCATGTAATGCAACTGCATGTCCACTCAGTAGTGGGTGGGTGTGGCCGTGGGGGATAGTATGTCATACCTATCATATATTGTTATACTGTCATCTAGTGTCTATAAAAGTATTGTAGGAAATAGTATGTACAATAAAATACAATGCAATAAACATTATGCATATTTAGGTATTAGGTACTAATTAGGTAGTAAAATTTGGTGGGTGGGTATAATTTTACCTAACTGCATGTGCTGTTGTAAAACCTCTGTGCGCCACTGCACCTAGTAATGGCATATCCCAAAAATGAAAAACTACTAAATGAAAAAAAGTTGGTAACTTTTAACAAGGAAACGAATTTTAATACATAACTCATGTATAAGGTAAGTAAGGTACCTAAAACATCACTTTTTCGTTCACTAATATATAGTGAACACGCGGTTTAATTTTGCACACATATGTATATTATTTTATATTCTATATCTGAGAGCCAGAAGGGTCTAAGTAAGTTTTTTCAGCTTTTCGGAGGAGTGGAAAATCAATTTTACGCTTTGTATTAAAAGTTTGATCGCGGAAGTCAAAACAATTTTACTCGGATTGGAAAGCGAAATAAATTCAAAAATCGATTGGTCATATGAATTCAGCGGTTTTGACGAAATTCGCGTGCTGCCTCTACAGACACAGATTGACTATATCGATCGCATGTCAATGTTTTGTCAGGTAAATCCGGAATAGCATTACATACCTCTCTGTTTGTTCGTGTGGTCACCCGCGACGGCGGCTGCTTGATGAGCCGCAGCGATCATCGAAGCCGATTGATATGGCGGCGGTTGTAAGTGACCGTTGAATGCGGACGCATCTGCAACGGCGACCGTTGTCTGGACCTGAGACGATCGCTGTGGACTGGCCGATCGCGACGACGGATGCTGTCTGCCGTGGTGTTCCACCGAGGAGCGATGTCTATTGTCTATGATAGCGGCGGCCAAGTGACGGAAACGGTCGTCGGCGGCCAATACGTTGACGTAATGCTGCTGCTGCTGCTGCTGCTGCTGCTGCTGTGATGCTGTTGCTGCTGCTGATTGTGGTGATGATGATGGTGGTGGTGTTGTTGAGGAGCCGTCGAGGATCCCGATGACACCATGTCGGTGGGCAGATGGTGGTGTCCGGCACCGGTGCCAGGGAGCGGTGGCAAGTACTCGGATAACAATGACTTGTTGCGACGACCCTCGCGACGGTTGCCCGCTATGGCCATGTTCAGTTCGTCCACGGAGCTGAACTGATTCATCTTAGACTCGTACGCGTACAAGTACTTGACGTACCTGAAAACGACGTTGTTCGCATTATTAGTTGAACGACTTCGAACCTAATCTATCCTAAACGAGACTTTTTCAACTATAAACCGCTATAACACAAGGATCAAACTTAATATGATATATTTGAACGATGCTATTGTCCTTTCCAAATAATAAAAAAATCTGTCCAACTCTAGTCACTAAACAGTTTGTTGTAGACAAAGTTGGGAATAAAATAAACTAACTCATGTACATCGAAAGCATAACAATGATCGTTTCTAACGTTTTTCTGTACCATCCAAAATATTTACCAACAAACAATAGTCTGCGTAAAATTTGAAAAATGTCTAAATGTGACCGTAACAACCAACTATACCAACGAAAAGATTTGATGAACCACCATTAAATGATTACTTCGTAATTTTCTATGCATATATAGTATATACATATCATATAATGTTTGGCATAGGCGGAAATTAGTGAGGGTTTATCCCCGGGTTCTATCCATTCAAATATTTGTCGTATTATCGTACCAATTTTCTTTTTTTTAAATTTTTTGGATTGAAAACTAGTATGACAGTACGAAGAACTTTTTTTTGTTATATATATTTTTTTTATCATATTATTGGATATATTTTTGTTGATTCACTTGACGGATAGTAGAGCAAAAACAATTTTAACCAGCTTGTGGATTGTCGTAAATAGTAAATAATAAGCAAAATTACGACCGGCAAAATGCGGTCAGTCTGCCAAGAACCAACGTGCAAAATAAGAGCATTTAAAGTTTAATTATCCAGTACATTGTCATACGTTATTTTTATTTATTTATTTTTTTTTTTTTTTTTTTAGTATCGAATGTGTATTGCCAAATATAAAAAAAAATGTTCAACATTTTCTAAAGGTGCGACTTTTTTAATTTTAAAACAATTCCCGCCCGCCTTTCAACACAGTTGCTGTTGTTTTACAAAAGGATAGTGAAGTTATATTTATTTAAAGGGCGATTTTTTAAAAACTATATAAATATAATACTATCGAGTATCGATATATACCGAAAAATTGAGAATTGAACATTTGTTATATTTTTCTAAACAATTTTAAATAATTTTAATACAACAAAAGTATCGTCACGTATTACATGGATAACAGAATAGGTACTAACTTTAAATTAATGAACATAATGCAGAATATTTGTTATTTGGGAACATAAATCTGCTACAAGACCCACTCAAATTTCCACTTTTTATTAAACAATTACTTTGATAAATTATGTTATTAGGTAAGTGCCTTGTAACATAATTATTTATTTTATTTGAAAATTTCTACGTTCATATGTTGCATCAATATTATTTTATTTATTTCTCCTTTATACAATAACAAAATAATATTTACTCAAATAACACAAACACTAAACTATTATTTATACACGTACATTAGGATTTTAATTTGTACAGAGTTACCTAAAAAGTAAATTTGGCTATTAGAATCGGCGTTTTAATTCATCTCATTGCGAAAACTTTGAATGGTCAGAGTTATAGATTGATTTTAGATACACATTTTTGATATGCACGTAGTAGTTACAATAAACACAGATATAGTTATAAGAGTGATAATATATTTACGAATATCGAATTCTGATCATTCCAGTAGGCGGATTAGGTATCGCAAATCCTGAATGTTCAGCTGTATAATGTATTAGATAAACTTGATTGTATGGAAGTTTAAGAATACGACCAAATGCAAACTAGGTTTGCTAAAAGATGCGAATACAGAACAACTGAAAGAATCCAGTCGAGAATAAGAAAACATTTTAAATTGAACCATTAATGTACAATTATATAGAGAAAATGAAATAAACTTAAAATATTATTCCGGTAATAAACGTTTTAGTCTCGTCATAACGCGTATATTTTCATAATCAGTATTGTGTAATAGACTATTATAAAACGTGATTTCGATACTATTTTGATTCCGTTGTTCAACACGAACTTCGAATTGGAATTATTTTAAAGAGATATTCTCACGTGTCATATCAATCTTAGTTCTCACAATATTATTAATATAATATTCGTTGTCTGCAATGTACTTACTGCGTGCGCAAAGTAAAAGCTGCGCTTGTTATGGATGGTGGTAGACCAAGACCTCGGATTATCTCTTGCCACAGTTTTTTTGTGATAACCGCCACGATACCGCCTCTCTGCACGACCAGTTTGTACAAAGTGTACAAGTCCAACACTCGTTTCGCCATGATCGGAAGTCGGCTGATCGGAGTACCTGCAAACGTAACAATAATATATACACGAATTAATATAAATAAATCTGTACGCCGCAGGTATTGAATTAGGAAAAAAATTGTAAAGGGTCGTAAAATATGCATTCCGAGAGAAAAATATGTCGTATAAGTTCTTGAAAAGCTAGTCGCCATACTCAATGAAAATTTTCATAAATCATACTTCATTATACAACCATAAACAACAATTGATGGTAAAAATAATTTAGTCAAGTACGTCCATAAATTAATTGTCATAGAAAATTGCATGTCTCTAGACCGTTTATACTTCGTTTCCTTTATTACATAAATCATCAAAAAATAATTCTATTTTCGTTCCAAAAATACCAAAAACCTTGCGTAATCCACCATTTAGGGGATGAATTCTTTTTTCAAAAGTACACAAAGTGCTTTTTCGTCTATGTCAATACAGAGTTTAATCAAAATCCTTTTAGCGGTTTAGTCGTGTGAAATCGTTACGGACAGACACATTTTCGCATTTATAATATAAGTACGGATTATAATATTTATTATTAAAAGCATATATTATTATTCTTCTAAACCCGTACTTGACAAAAGGTAAATTTTATACATATATATATATATTTTTTAATTTCTTGTAGTTGGGATGCCAAAAGTAGCGTTCATTAACGAAGTTTCCCCCGCCCACACCACAAAAACCGGAGTCCGTAGTATTATTATTATCATAAAACAATCGCGTAAGACTTACGTGAACAGGAGTTCACGAAAAGGATGCTAAATAGAATAAGGACCTGTTTTTGTGCGTACAACGCGTTACGGATAACGGCGAATAAACTGCAGACAAGAAAAGTAACAACAGAACATAAATAAAAAATTACGCCCTTTTGTGCACGCGCTAATAACGTACCTACACAATATACAATAATTACGCGATTTTTAAAATTATAATATTTTCTTTTTTGTTTATAATATTTTTGCGCGTGGCGCGGTGCAGTGCAACGCGAATCGCGTGGAGGGGCCGCCACCGATAGTACACGCCTATAATATAATCGGCACCAGACCGTCGTTGCCCATACATATACAGACTATTGCCATATTTACCGTCGTTGTTTTATTTATTATTATTATTATTATTTTTTTTTTTTTGGTCTTTTACGACTTATAATTACGGTCTGCACGGCCCGTTGTCAGAATCATTTATAAAATGAAATTAGAGCTCTCTCTCTCTCTCTCTCTCTCTCTCTCTCTCTCTCTCTCACTGTATCGTTTGGTGTTCGGCCTGTGGTCTGCGCGGCGGCGCATATGCGCGCACGTCTGTAATACGACGTGTTTATACGCGTATAATATGAGCCCGTGTACTCTCGTATTATATATAAAATCGCCCCCACGGTAATAAAAAACCGAAAATGAAAAGAAAAATATGCGCGCGCACGAATTATGCGAACGCGCACCGGATGGCAGTAAAGTTTGTCGAACGAAACGCGAAAAAGTAATTATATTGATATAACAATAATAATAACGATTACAATAATTATAATAATAATAATAATAATAATAATACTCGTTATAGGGCGAGATAATAATATTTTATCGAAATTCATCATTCGAAACGAGCAAAAAAACGTCTCATGCCCTAAATCGAGGTCGCCAAGCTTATTATATTTTATCATTTTACCGAATCGCGTCTGCTCACGAGCACTGCGCCTATATAGACATCCGATGTCCGATAAATAATCGTCGGCGACTACTGCAGCACGCGTATATACGAATTTATTATTGCGTTTCAACGTTTACGATACTGAATTCATGAAATTACCACTGCACTTACAATACGTATTATAAAACCTGAGCTAACCTATGTGTTGGTTTTTTTCTTTTCTATCTGAGTACCCAAAAATCCTACTAGAAAGAGTGCAGCCATTTTTACAGACGTAGTTTATTTCCGGTAGCATATCGCGTCTAGTTTAGTACTATAGACAGGTGATTTTTCGATTTGCTCGAAAACGCGTAAAAAAGAAAAAAAAAATTCGAAACCGTATTCATATCGTACAATAGTGATATATACGACGAGATACGCGAAACGAACACAATATTAAGTAATTATTATATAGTTAAAATCATTGCAATCGTTTCTATACATTATATTATATTACGCTATCGTTAAGCACCGTTACCGTTCCGAATACAAATTCACCGGTCTCCGTAATCGACTACAATCTTTTTTAACAATTAACGTTTATTTCATCGAGAATTCGTAGTTTTACTAGTCCGTGTCGTGTACTCTATAAGACGCGTGTCAATGCGGCGTATACAGTCGAGTTTTACCGCTTCACCGGGGAACAGTTAAAAACAGTTTAAATTATACTATTGATACGAGTACAATTCGTATTAAATAGTCGCTTTTTTTGGTAACCCAACGTTGTCCAGATTAACATACTTATATGAAAAAAAATAATCCTAATTATAGGTACCTATTGGATTATTGTAGTTTGAATAATTTTTTTTTTTTTTTGTTCGCGTTTAAAAAATTCTACGACGATTCTCATAAGACCAAGATTGGTAACCGACGGAAGAATCGTGAAAGTTTGGACTGTTGTCGTTTCCACTCGATAGGCGTCTTTCGGAAAATCGTTTAAGAAACGAAATTAGACGGGGTGTGCTACAAAAAATCGTCCACTGCAAAGTAATAGCAATTTTCCTTCGGTAATTGTACAATGTACATATATATACACACTTAATTTTCTTTCGATACATTTTGTGTAAACGTTTAAAAATAGTTAAAAATCGTTAGCCTCGTTGTAACCGTCACAGCGGTAATCGGGAAAATCAATAAGAATAATTCGTGTTTTCTCGTGCGAAATATTTTTAATTGTTTGTCACTCTCGCCCGACCGCTATAGGATAATTTAAAAACATGCGCCAAAAAACGAACCGGGTAAATTACACTACTACAGGAGACATCTCGATATTTTCAGTAGTTTTTGCATTATTACCATTTTATTTATACAGATAAGCAATATGGGCGTGTACTTTACACAAAACCAAAAAAATAAATAAAAATTATATATACGGACGCAGCGTATTTTTATTATAGGATATTATTTTAATGTCTCCGCAAAACGTAATTTTATTTTATTATCCTTTCGTACACCGCCAAAAACGATTATGTTATTACCTACGTCGAGTTATTATTATTATTATTATTATATATTCGTGAAAGGCGTACACGATACGCGCGCGCCACACGAATTTTTTTTTCTTTTTTTTTATGTTCGCCATTATTCAAATTGTGATTATCTCTCGCGTGTTTATCCATTACGATAATTATATATATTGGGTTAAGTAATCGCGCGTTTTTACGTATATTATGCGTCGTATTGTGTTCGCAGCGCTGCGTCTCGCTGTACGCGCGGGTTATACAAAATAACAATATTCTCATAATGAACGATAAATCATTGAAATAATTCTGTAGACACACGTGAATTATCCTCGGTATATATAGATGACGAAACGCGGCGTGTAAAATACTTTCGACAATAATATTAAAATGTGCCGGGTTTGACGCGCGATAATGACGAGAGACGAAAATAATGTTATACCGAAAACGATGGTGTTGGGAGGGGAGGATGGTGTTGTATGATTATACTCTATGAAAAACGCGCTTATACCATTGAACCGCGTTGCAGGGATCGACGTTTCAAAGTATAGTATTACACGATTTTCGCATAATATTTTACGGATCGAAATAATTTTTTATTATAAATATCTCGTAGAATATCATTGGAATTTTCGTTTTTTTTTTTCTATATCGATCATGAACACGATAGATTTTGCAAATATGCACAGCATGGATTTATAAACGTTTTTTCGAGTGATCGGCGGCGAGTACGTGTATACGAAATGTAATGTACGCAATAAAATATAATCTGAATGTGTGATGTATATACTGTCTACAGTGGCGTCTATCTAGGAATAATTTTCGCTATAAGCTAATTTTATTATACAAAATGAAGTGTATTAAGTATCGGCCTATAAGTTAAATAAATGTCTATACTTAACGATAGCGGCCAGCAATGCAGTCCCTTATCGATTTCAAATGGTTTTCTTATATGTATGTAATCGAATCTTTTCTTAACAAATCGCCGATTCGTATAGCAAGAGTGAAAAACACACTGTCCACGGACCGCAACATTGAAGTCGGGCGCATATACCTCAGGGCTCGTGTCCCACTTCAACTCTGTCACTTTCATTATCGACTACAGAACGGACAGAAATCGCACTATTCGCAGGCCCGTATTTTTTTCTCTCAAAAAACCATATACTAAAATTCAGCTACTTCAGAGTCAGTTGCACCGTTCATAAAGTGGAGGTTCAAAATAAAATGGTAGTGACTGGTGGAAGTCGTACAAACCCCAGTAGGCCTAAGAACGGTAACAGAAACGCCAAAGTGCGTGAAGAACGAAATCTTCTAGATACAGTCTGGTACGACTTATTTAGAATACAACATTAAAAATTAGGCCAAATCATTATTTTAACATAATGTACCGTATGTGCCGAGGTATGCGCATATTTATCGTGAGCTAGATCGTTATAATCGACCGATTACAAATCGCCGTTAAATCCTTTTTAAATCTATCACATTGGCCCATAGTCAGCAAAATCACCCCCAGCTTTTAAATCGTTTATCAGTAAAGGCAATCGGTCTGGCAAATGCCATAATTTTACAGGCCCGGTGGCCGGTCTACGAAACAAAACAAAAACTCTGTTGGTAAATAATCTACTACGTTTTATTACAACAATGTTAAATACCTACTGAAAATTAAAATAGAATCCGACATTTCACTATGAGGTCGGGCCTTGCAGAGTGCCTTCTCCCTATATACACCATTGTATACAGACGCAAAACATTATTTCATTTAGAGTATTTAATGAGGAATAACCAGAGCTTCGTACGGGGTCATCGGCGCTTCACGGAATTTATTAATAATGTCGTTTATTCGTTATTTTTCAAACGGAGTGGAAATTCATAAATATACGCAATCGAATTAATGCTCTTGGATTGGATTCTGAGCGACCTTTTGTTTTTCTGTGTACGACTTTAGAAGAAGGAATACTCCGATCGTTACACGCTTAAAATTTTTCGAGTCAGAAAAGAGAACATTCCCAGCACAGCTGTCGTTTTAAATATACAGGCCTTCTGAACGCGTCTCCGACTCGAATGAAATCATCCGAACCACTGAATAATATAACGTGTCGCGCTTTTTTTTTTCATTTTTTTTTATTCTATCGTTACGATCAGTGGCGTAGCTGAATTTTTGCTTACTTCGCGGCGTGGGGGGCCAATCAGACCGAAAAAAAATCAAAACACAAGCAGACAATCTCTTGCAACCCAGAGCGTCAGCTTTCCTTGTGTAATATTTATATCTTACGCGTGGAAAGCATACCTAGTGAATTAGATAATCAACACATCTTTGCACGAAAACGATTCATATTCGTGGTAATGCATAGACGATTTCAGATTTTTATGTAGTCGAAATTACAAACTATATCTGTAGGTATAAATAGATGTAATAAGAATACATGCGAAATTTGAATATTCGCGCCATAATATTGTATTACTTCGCAGTGTTTCCGCTTTTGACAACCTATCAAACATTTTCCAACGTATATAGGTATAGAAAGTCAAATGTATCCTTTTCTACCCCTCTCATCTTTGAACTTGATACCGGATAACTAGATAGAGCTTGCATTTTGACGCATCGGTTGTGTGATCTACGGCAACGTCTCGAAATTTCGTGTGTATTGTGTATTTCTTTTATTTTTTATTTGTTCAAATCAAAACAGTGTTGTTTTTGTACGATTTGCTTTTGTTTTTAAAACAAGAAGAAAAAAAAAAAACGTGATTATTTTATGCTCTTAAGGGGGCCACAATAAGAGTTTTGCAAGGGGGGCAAGGTCTCAGTTACGCCGCCACTGGTTACGATCACTTTAAAATTCGAAATCGGATTAGTATTTTCCTTCGGTCTCTCGTTTTCCAGACCAACGGAAGAATAACGGAGTAATTCGATCGGTACTGAATGTTAACTATTCTTTCTGACAAGCTGAAAAATCCTTCGCCTTCTTGTATCACGATTTTATTTATTTAAATAAGCGCACAGCTCAACGTTTTGGAAATCTTTTCTTTTTACGAATATTGTTCGTTTTAAACACAGAGAAAAACGTATTTCTGGTGTATTTTTTCTAAGACGCCGCAGTAGTAACACGCATATTATTACGCGTTGCTCGTGCTATCATCCGAGTTTTCTCCATTGGACCACTGTCATTGGCCCGCGTCCGATCGAATTAAAACACGCCCGTTTTTTATATCGACCTACTCGTCCGGTCGGCCACAGCGTGGCATTATTAACATTGTGGGGGGAAATCGCGGGAACCCGCTGCACCGGCGCACTGTTCATACGATCCGCAAGGATAAAAATATAAATGCGCTTTCATAAAACTAACTAATATAATGGATCACGCGTTAGAAAAGAAAATGTTTCAAACAAGAGAATTTCCGTCTATCATTCAGTGCTGCAATTAAAGTTTTTGGGTCGTAGGACAAAGAAAAATTAAGGGGCCCTAATCCCTTTCAGTACATTAAAATATTTAATTATAAAATATTAATATTTTTCTCTAACATCTTTATAATTTCAAATAGGCGCGTTTGGCGTTCAATATTTATGTCCTGTAGTTTTTTTTTTTTACAATGCCTTAAAACTTTTTATCATACCGGTCAAAGACTCCTTAATAAAATATTTTTAAAGATTTTAAGCAAAAACCGACAGTAAATGTATTATATACCGTATACGTATATACTATACATTAAGATTAAAACAAAAAATCTTAACCTTATTGCCACAAATTAAAACTTTTATTGACTACAACATTTTAATATCGTATCATATATAAGAAATATCGTATATATATATATATATTAATAGGTGTATATCATCTAATCAATCTACATATATTCATTTTAATAAATAATAATATGTACTTTGTATATATTAAGGTTTCGGCTTTCGATATAAAAATTATTATTTTTAATTAGTGCAATACATATTTTTCTTCATATTAGTATATTACTTAAGTAGGTACTTGGTGTATACAAAAATTAGTTCTAGGCCCTTCTCCCGGGGCATTTCCCTGGCTGCCCGGGTAAGATTTTTGGCATTGCTATATATATATATATTGCTTATATATTACTATATACTCGTATATTCATCGGTTATTCTTCGAATAAACGCATCAATTAAAACAACATTTTCCTTGAAAAAAAAAACTACTTTTTCTTAAAGTATATTAATAATAATAATACTTTTGGAGAAATTAAAAAAAAAAAACCGTCTAGTGCTGAATAGTTTGGAGAATAATCGTGGATATTCAAATTATTATTGACCAAAGTGTCATAACTATGGCAACATATAATAAAAATTAATTGATTTTAAAATATAATCGTAATACACGAGAAAATTTTCCTAACATTTTTAAATGAAGTGTTACGATGAAGGTTTAAGGAGGTTTTTTGTTCAAATATAAAGTACCGTTTTAAAAATTTTTAAAAACCTTTGTTGTACGATTTTTTTTTTTACATTATATTTACATATGCTTAATTATAGTGACACACAAAGATTATAATTTATGTCATATTTCGATAGACATTGCAGCGTAACACTTCATCTATAAACAATACAAATTATAACGAAAGTGTCGATCTCAACAGTTCAGTGTTAAACACTGCAGATCCTCCGATTCTTCAAAACATTTTCCTTTTTCGTTTAATCACTTAAAATAAAAGCCACCGCCTTATTCGTAGGACTGTACACGATGACCGGAGCAACGAATTACCGAATTTAAAAATTAAAACCAAATATTGAGAAAACGTGAGGGGGAATCTTTTGAAATGTATAAAAGTATAATGTGTATAAATTCGCCCGGTTTATAAATCGAATATTTTTAAATCGACCTTACTCTACCTATGCTAGTTATGTGTCGGAAACGATAACTTGGTATTTTAGATAGAAAAAAAATGCACCCCAACACGATTTACCATACCAGTCCACCGATAATAATATTTACATAAATTTATCCCGAGATAACGTACCCGACGCCGATTATCGCGCTAGTATCCCAACATAACCTAACCTCACTGCCTACACTATCTAAATACACCTATCTTTACTGTACGTGCGTATTTATTTATTTATTTACGTCAAAATAAAATGATTTTAAAATAAATAATAATAATAATAATAATAAATGTAATGCTTTCGATTTAATATTCTATATACTCAACACAAAAATATAAATATTTAAAATTATTAAAATTATTAAAAGAAAAAAAAAATTCAATAATATTATTTATCTAATTGGGAAGAATTATTATAGAAGAAGACAACACATAGGAATCTAAAAACATGTTTATTGCGTAAAAGCACATTGTAAAACTCGAAAAATTAAACGGCGTAACCTTAATTATAGTTACTATTGGAGAAAAGAATGACCGTATACTCGATTGTTTCTATAATTGAATTAAGCGATGACGAATATAAGAAAACTACTAAATATGAATAATTGGTTTCGAATAAATCTTTCGCTAGTACGCTCGTCGACTATGCAAGAATAGTACTTATTAAAAAAAGAACGATAAATATGTATGTTAAATCACGTCGTAGTCTAATTATTGAGCGCCGCTTCGAGACGCAATATAGCAGTAACTAAACACTTACAAATGTATTTTGGCTCACGTTTAACTTATAATAATATACGACGTATACCTCACAGCATGTCATACGTCGTACGAATTGAACGCCAGACAAAATCTAACGAACAGTCAAAAAAAAATATATAATACAAATATTAAATTTTTTACGTTTCACTTCTGTCCAAACTAAAAATATACTCGATATACGAGCGAATAAATACAACTCGATTATACAATACAATAATGTACATACTATACAATTATTATAATATAATATAGTTACTACAAGTGGACGATATTCCTTATAATAATAATTATTATTAGATGTATTTATAAAGATATAAAGTCATAATTTGTACAATTTGTACCTGCAATATCAATATTAATATATTAATATCAGATGATTCGACAACTGCTGACCCATCAACTTCTGCTGGGGGATCGACCAATGACTGCAAGTACCCACGTCGGTTCTTCGAATCAAAAGAGGAGAAAAACAGCCGCAGAATATCAACGCGATTATTAGAGCACGGGAAAGAGCTAAACGAGAACCTGCTAGGAGGGTTGCGCCATCTGCGACTACCAACGAAATTTCAATCGAAAATTTGAATGAAAATATTACTAATGCCGAAAATACAACAAACAATCCACAACTCCCGTGTGCTCAATTTGATCGACACGAAAAAGCACATGAGTATATTAGAATGAAATTGGCAGAAAATAATTTCGGATTTGCTTGCACGGTACGTGATCGATTACGGTTTAAGCACGATCTAACAGTACTCTATTCGAATATCGATCAACAAGTTCCGGATACGATTTCACCAATTTTTTTTTTTTTTGTACGTTCTATTATTATAATTGTATGATGTCGTAGAAGTCTATAAATTATTATTATTACTGTATTACTGTGTTAAGTTTCATTTCGTCCGCGCGTAGGGACTCCACGCACCGGTTTTTTTTTTTGAACGAGGGAAAGAACTAGATTCATTTTTCTAGCCCGGAACGAGAAAGGATTTAGTTCCTTTTTGGTAATTCTTTTTTAAAAAGAAACTTTTCGAGCACCGTGAAATCGGTCACATCGATTTCGGTATAAAATCGGTTCAGTACACACGATCTAGTATTTTTTTTTTTTTAAGGTTTTCGTAGATTTTTTGTTTTTTTTTTTTTTTAATATTATTTTTCGTTTGTGCGTATTTGTTGTGCTTCGGGTCTCGCCGCGACCTCACACGGAGACGACGAGGCGCTCTCGTATTATTATTGTGTACTGTGTGTCGTTTAATTATCGTTTAAAAAAAAAAAAAAAACGATCGCTCGTGTGTGTGCATGTGTACCCCGCCGCCAGTCGATCCAACACAAATATTTGCTCATAACGTACGACGATTGCTCCGTCGGCCGCCGGTCGGTCCGGCCGTCCGCCGGGGTGTGGTGCTGCAGGAGTACTGCGTCGGAGCACTGATGTTTGCTCATACGCGCGCATTTATATTTATACAATATATAATATAATATAATACACGTACGTGTACAATATAAAATATGTATAAAAACGCGCGCCGTCCCGGCGAACACACCCGATTTTTATTTTCTCTCTTTTTATTTATATAATTCTTTTTATCGGAACGCGATGGCTTTTAGCGGCGAAATGTCCAATCAAAAGGACCGCGGCGTGTGGGGAGAAAGACAAATATATACACTATTATAGTGTTGTATTATTGCACCGGCCCGGGTACCAGCGTTTTATTATACGTATTACCGAGGTAAACACAAACCACCTAACCTAACCTAAACTAACCTAACCCCGCACACGCACCGAGTCCTCTGGGAACTTGTATATTATACATACCGTGTACCTCTATAAGATATTAGATATGATATAGCGCGCATATGTATATAATATGCACGCGTATTATTGTAAAACGAACTCGCGGATATTCGTGAAATGGCTCTTTTTTTTTTTTAACCGACTTCAAAAAAGGACGTGGTTCTCAATTCGGTTGTATTATAATTATTTTTTTAATGTTTGTTACCTCATAACTCCGTCACTTATTAACCGATTTGGACGAATCATTTTCTATATGAAAGAGTATCATCTCCCGGTGGTTCCGTTCCAATTTCGTAAATATCGGTCTAGTATTCGGTCAGTAATTTAGTTTTTCGTTTTTTTTTTTTTTCATATTTTCCGATTTCATAAGGATTGGCCTAGTATCCTATCTGACCACCCAGTTAAATGTAGAAACAGGAATGACGATATGGCTATACTATAACTACTATGACTAAGAAGGATGAAATAAAAATATTTGAAAAAAAAAAAAACCGACTTAAAAAAAACGCATTAAAAAGTATGAAATAATCAATAACCTTTTTGAAATTCGGCGCCGATGATTATTTCACTCACTTTAGTGCGTTTTTTTAAGTCGGTTTTTTTTCTAAAAAAAATTGTTTTGCTCTCTCTCTCTTTCTCTTTCTCTTTCTGTCTCTCTCTTTCTCTCTATCTTATTAATACTATAATGTTTAACAGTTATTCTAACTGCTTGTTCATAGAGAGTAGTTTTTTTATTTATTATTAATTTTCCCGTAATCGAAAGTATTATTGATATAAAAATTTATAAAAAACAATATACTAAACTATTTTATTTCGGTATCGTTACATCATAACGACATTGCATCAGGCAGTTAAAATGTCACCTGTTGTTCTATATATATATATATATATATATATATATATATATATATAAGCGTTTAATATAATAATATCATACGAGACGTACACTCAAGCGCGCACATAAGGAGGAGTTTTATGGGTTCAAACCCCTCCGAAATACAACTACGTATTGAAAACATAATCGTAAAATGTTCACTTTACAATCGTTTATTTCAAAATAGATAGCACAAAACATTAGAAATTCAAAACAACCTGAAAACTTTTTTACAAACCTTTATTGCTAAATTTCAATACGCTTGGCGCTGGGATTAAAAAATATACCTGACGATGGGATGACGGTAGCCTGAAATGTTCATTGAGTACTTCAAATCAAATTTCTAGCGATTTCTATCCAAATATAAAGTTTCTTTTAACAATTTTTAATGTAACTACTGTAGAGCACCAGAGCAACCGTTTTCGGCGTTACGGCGACTGAAAATGTGTTCGTTAAATAATAATGGACAAGATCGGCTAACCTCTAAGCGCTCGCGGATATTTTTTGATAGGAATGATAACATTGGTATTGATGAACAAATTTGCGAGACTACTTAGTAAATTTGATTTTTTGTTGTAGAAATATTTTTTAATATATTACATAAATAAATATGTTGTTTTACACAAGTATAAAATGTACAATTTTTTACACCCTCCCTCAAATATTTTTCTAAGGACGCGCCTGCATGCGCAATATTGCATCAATATATTATTTTATTATTATTATTATTATTATTATTATTATTATTATTATTATTATTATATTTTTATTATTATTATTATAATAATTATTATTATTTTTTTTTTTTTTTTTTATAATTATTATTATTATTATGATGTTAGTAGTCGTGTGTTTATATAATACATACGTATGTGTATACAAATACGAATTATCGAAACTGCAGGAGTTACGATGAAAACGAGAATTCCAACTCTCGTTAATATTTTCCAAATACGTGTAACCTTTAACTGCCTGATAACAAGGCAATAATGTGTGTTGCAACTAAACAACACTCATGGAAACATATAAAACCACATTACATAGCTGGTCATTGTATAGAATTATATAAGTACAACTGAGTTTTAAACGGGGCTCGCAAACGTTATAATAACGTTTTGATTATAACGTTATAATTGCAAAATATCAATTGAAATGAATATCAAAAAATGTAACGGAAAACAATAAACACTAATTTTAAACTATCACAAATTAAAATACATCATTAAACGAAATAATGTATTAACGTTATATATCAAAATATCGAAAAACGAAAAATAGAATTACCGTTATTTTAATATTTTTTTCCAATTTACTACGGAAAATATAAGCCTATGGTGTAGGTTTATTATAGTTCTATAATAAGGTTGGGTTCAAACGGACGCGTAAAAATTATTCAAAGATACGTGTCTGAGAAGATGTCAGCTAGTCAGAAAAGTTTCTTTTGGTAATATAATCAACATTTTAAGAAAAATATTCTGCATTGGCATATAAAGTCAAAAATAAACCAAGGTTCTCTCTGAAAAAATGTATAAAATCAAAAAATTAAGGATAAAAAATTAGGACTTTTATAATCAATGAAGTTTAATGAAGTACTTTATGTTTAGGAGATTTGAAAACGTGCTATAGTCTATGGAATATGAATAGATTTATTTATTTGGAAAAAATAATCGATATTAAACAAAATAACGTTAAAATATCGATAAACGTAAAACGTAAATATTATATAACGATAAAACTTTCTTTAACGTTAAACACAAATAATCCATAACGCTAAAATATACCATAACGATAAACGCGAAAGGCAAATAACGATAAAAAACGTTAAAACGTTGAACATTATTTTTTTTTCAAATGAGAGCCCTGGTTTTAAACGCTTCGGAGCTCGAACTTTTCGATTTCGTTCGGTACTTTTGTATCGCAAATTTTATGATATTTACACGCAAATCGTTACTGATGCACCAACTTTAATTTTGTTTCAACAAAAAAATAAAAATAAAAAAAAACGAGCACACTGACACGATCCGTATAAATAAAAAAGTAACGAGCCGTTGGGTGTGGTGGAAGTCGCTTAAGCGAATTACTTGGACAAAGATTTTAGAATTTTGTTATTAGTACAAAATATTTGAATGCAACGCGATGAACTATTACAATCATTACTTGGCTATCTCTATCCTCTCGCGTAGCCATTTATACGCACAGTCATACAAAGATATTCCGTAGGACCCACGTAGGAATTGATTGAAATGTTTTTTTTTATCGATTTTAAGTTTAACGACAAATTGCGTATAAATAATTTAGCATACTCATTCAACCAGCATGTCCATGCAGGATTAAAGTATATTTTGTAGTTCCTTAACACGCATTGAACAAATATCGTTTTGAAATTGTAACGTCTTAATAAATTACAAATTATGTTAATAATAATTATTAGCTTATAATTAGTAATCGGTATATACGTACATTTCGAATTTCTAACGTAAAGACTTTATAAAGGACGTATTTTAGCACGTAATAGTTGAAAATAATTAATTTTTCTTTGAAAAAAAAACCATTAAATTTAAAGGCACATATTAATGTATTATATACGTAATACGCACATTTATATGCACTCATAATTCAATTTACGTAATAAAACACATTTCAAAATGTATAAAACAACTCTTTTTGTTTTTAATCGTTATATTCATCGATTCCTTTTTTTAGTTTATGAAACGTTAAACAATTTTACACTGACAATTAAAAAGACAAACATTGAATTTTATACGATAACAGTGTATTAACGAATACCCAAATACATTTAATTTTGTATTTTAATTCGCGGGCGAATTTATCGATTATTATTATATCACTTTTTTCTAATTTTTCTCCCAACATTTTTTCTATTCTATTGATAACAGTGCAAGAGACGACTATTTTGCGTTCGACCTACACAGTCGACTGTTTGTACAATATTCGATTCTTCTTAGCGGTGAAAATGAACGTTCACCTTCGTGAGTACGTCCAAACATATTGTTGAATAAATTCTAAACGCAATTGAACGGACGACGATTGAACTCGGTCAATCGAGTACGCACACGCGGAAAAAATCATTATGATTTTTATATAAATAGAATTGTTTTCTTTTTTTTTTATTCTGTTGCTCGAACTCACTTTTCTTGGGCACTTCATTGTTCGTGGGCCACATTATAATGCCCGTACGATTATTACCGTCGCTCGTATAGGTTTATAAATGCGTAAAATGTTAAATATTACAATAACTTTGTTTTTGAAAATTTTTATTTTTGATGGAAATAAGTATTATTAGGAAGTGCTCGTTATATTTTATAAAATGTATTAACACGCCATACACAACACACATACACACAACGCACGACGAGATATTCATTTACACGCGAAAAGGCTACATAATTTATAATATCCAGAGTGAAATCACGACCGTCTGGATTTTTGGCACCCTCGTATCGCGTCCTGCTCATATGTGCAGAGTTTTGTAACAAAATCTGTTGGCCACGTGTTCCGTCGCGCGCACGAGACGGACACGTTTGATTTTTAATATAACGTAAAAATATATATATATATATATATATATATACACGAGAGCGCACATATTGTATCATTAGTCGTCGTCTGGTTCCGAGTCGACGATTAAGAAGCGAATGCCATTAGTGCAGATTTTTCCTTTATACGTTGGCTATATAATATAATATCGGCGAAATAAACACAATTTCGATAGAGTCGAGACCGCGGATGTTGGAGTTTCATTAAATACGTTATATTATTACCGCGTCTGCTCGTATAATCCAAGTGCAGGGGCGGAGCAGACGGTCGGCAGGAAAATGGGAGTTTTCCAGATGGCCTGGTGTTAAATTTTTTTTTTTTTTTTTGAACTAGCTCATTTTGAATTGTTTTTATAATTTATACGGATAAAGTTATAGTTAATGAATTTAACAATTTTTTTTTTTTTTTGTTTTACAAATTAATGAAAAAAAAATTTTAATTGGAATACGAGAGAGATAAAAAAAGAGAGCACATTTTTTTTCGTATATAAGTTTATGATGGATTACCTGGATAAACCATCTCTCGGCCAAGATTTAGTTCCCAATCCAGCCCTTTATCCAAAGGAGACGATAATTTTATAAACGCTAAAAACGTTACCGCAATAATACGCGTCGTGTACGCCAATTTTTCATAATACAAGTTTACTAAGCCATCAAAATTACTTAAAAAAAAAATTAACAGTCACAAGCGAATTCGAAAAAAGGATGTGTGTTAATAACGATATACCTTTCAAATATATGTGATAAGAAATTTCCATTTGAAAGTGTAAAAAACTTTCTATTGTACAAAATACGTGAATATAAAAAAATATTCCATTAATCTAGTAAGAAACTATATATACATATATATATATATATATATATATATACTGCGGTAGGTTTATTTATTTATATGCAGAAGGGTAATTTTTTTTCGTCCTGTTCAAATACATCATTATTTTATACTTTAAATGAAAACTGCAGGGACGCCCGCCAGTAGGATGCCAGTAGGTGCAAAAATATTATTGGAGGCAGTATAAGCCGTGAGGGCTTTGCCCCACACCCCCTAAATGGCTTATTATTAACAGGTATACTCAGGGCTCGTAATCTCAAGGGGTGCAACCGCACCTCCTGGCCCCCCCTCCGGGCGTCCCTGGAAAACTGCAAAGTATAGCACGAAAAAATATTAATCGGAAAAATTCACCGCACCGGGAGAGTGGAGTTTCGTCTTTTTAAGACCTTCAAGTAGTAACTGTTAAATTTTGTATGTAATTTTTATTTAAGTTTACCGAAATGACCGCGACTTCTGTTAGATAACAATTCGGCAATTAATAGTAACTATACGCGTTATTATTATTATTATTATTATATATAATTTATTACAACGTTGAAATGGCAATGTCTTTATATATATATCTATATATATATATATATATAAAAAACATTGTTTTAGAACGACTATTTTCGTATTTATATTTAATAAATAAGTTATTATAACGACTTCGGTAACAGCGTCACGGATATTACGATTTTTCAATTTAACATATATGCGCATACCTACTTGGCAAGATGAAATATGTATAAACTATACGCATATGTACGTATTAATTTTTTTTTTTCACGTCCAACTTCAGTATATATATATATATATATATATATGTGTATATGGTTTGAATATTATTACATTCGAACATTATCATTATTATTATTATTATAATTTTTTTTTGTATAGCGTATACACATTAAATATTTAAAAACTCAATTTCTCGTGTTTTTTATTTTTAATTTTTTTTTTTTATCACTATAAATTACAATCGTATTAAATGTTAATAATAATTCTGCGTTTAATATTAAAACAGAAATGTTGACGCTTGTGTATAACGTATCGTATCAACGCATAAGGAACCCTGGAGAGATCGTAATTGCCCGCGTATCGAGAAAGATAAAAGGTTTTTGATTTATTGGCCAAACCGTTTTTTTTTTTTTTATTATTATTATACTGGCGCGCATAATATTATTATAATACGTAGAAAAAAAAAGCGGATCGTTCTCGATTTTATTATTATTATTAGGTTTTTAATCAAATCGAAAATATAATGTTAACATATTATGCAGACGTGCCGAGAGGAGAGAGAGAGAGAGAGAGAGAGAGAGACACACACACACACACACCGTCTCTCCGCGCACTACACAATATTTTGTTGTATAAATGCGTATTGTGCGTTTATACTACACATCGATACACTCGTTCTTATAATAATTATTCACCAAGACCGGTATTAGACACCACCACCTCCACCACGTGTTATGTACTCGTACATATACACGCTTACAAAATAATACAATCGAAAGGGTATTGCCAACGCGAGCGGGTTAAGTAACGCGCGATCTAATGTATGTAAAAACGAAATGTTCTTTATAGGCGACCATCAAACGGTTGCAATAAAATTTAACAAAAATCTACATCGATACGGATTGGCGAGGGGTGCGCTGGCGGAGTGTCTATAAAGATTTTCCGAAAAACATTCCGATCGACCGAACCTAACTCTTAAATTTCTACCGTCGGTTACCAGGGGCAATACGTATTGGCTTCTAATCGTCACGATTAAATCTGATTTTTTTTCTTAGAACGATTAAGTCGTGTAAAAAAAAAAAATTATTTTAGTCGTTATTTGTTTCAATTATTATAGGAAAAAGTTTTTCGTTTGGTCTTAAACAAGTAAGGCAAAGGCAGAGCAAAACCAAATTTGGGTAGGTCGCTTGCCCTTCCATGCCCCCCATAGCGCCAATACTAATTGTATATGATTTATGCGAACTACGTTACTCTAATTCAATTCTTGAGCATTTTTTTTTTTCATTTTAAATCGTCAATTTTTTTGCGGTTATATAAAATTCGTAAATTTACCCGAAAACCGTGTAGGATAGCGTTGAGATTGGCCGCATTTCGGACATCGGCTAACGTTATTATAACTTATAAGCAAATACCGCACGCAAAGACTACGTCATACACGAGAACAATTTATCCGAGTATCGCAAAAAACGTTATTTATATATCATAGCTCTTCTCGTGTACTTCATTGTCCGTGAAAAATGCCACCACTTATACGATTCAAGTTTCGTTCAATACTCAGTGAAAACATGTTCAAAACTTTAAAAAAAGAAAAAATGTTTAATTTTAATTTCAATTTCGTTTTCAACACAATAATTATATTTCGCACATTTCATCACACTATTACCGCATTTTTTCTTACATTAAAGTTTTTAATCACTTATTTTATAAAATTCCTATTAAAAAAGTATACAATAATAATTATAACCTTTTTAGCTCAGCTAAAATAACACGCCGATCTATATGACAGACGAATAATACACCAACATTTTAAAACTTATTTCATCGTTAACTGACATTATGGACATTATCGGCCTCCGACCCATCGCGTTATTATCAATATTCGTATTCGCTTAGCGTTCTTTCTGTCTCTTTTTTTTCTTTTGGCTCGGCTCCTAAGGGTCGTAGCGTGATGTCAAATAGCCTAAATCCTTTCTCAATAATTTAGGCCACCAAGTGCAAAAACCTTGATTTGAGAAGAACGTATTATTTCCCTATTGAGTTTTAACTAGTGGAACCACGGTGTGGGAGATGTTTCTGTACCACTTTGAATAATTAAGAGGTAGATTCGTCCATTCGTTTAGCCACATTCGGGTAATGTGGGTTCTCAGCATTGGACAGGAATCGGTCCAGGGAATTACAAAGAAGATGAAGAAGGACTGAGTAGTGAGGACGTGAACACAGCCAATGAATCGGCAACTTAGTTGACTGAAATATCAGAGTGGCTCGGTGCCCATAGGAACTGAACCACAAAACCGGAACTGTCGAGTTCGTAAAGAAATTTTCCATCCGAAATCGACTCGGTACTATACGGTATATCGCGTCAAAACGCGTTTACATAATATATTATTATAAACCCGATAATATTCGGATAACGGCTGCGGTACCAGCTATGGAACAGAAATTATGTACACTTTTTTTTTTCTTTTATTATTATTGTTCTTAGGAGAGACGTACACGCTTCGCCGCCGACTCTGTGATGCGATATCGTATAATATATTATAGAGAAGCGAATATTATTATTATATCGTTCGCGCGCGCATTTTACGATTTAAAAAAAAAAAAAAAAAACCAATTATTTTGTCGATCGTCGTACACACACGCGCGCGCACACGTCGAAAATTTTCCGAACGATCGAGCGAAACTACAATAAAAAAAAAAAAAAAAATACAATATAAAAAAATACTTAATGCCCGGGTTAAGAGAGGAAAAATAAAAGAGCCGAACCGAAGCGCGCGGACGACGAATACGAATTTTTTATGACTTCGGAAATATAATATAATTTAATATCGTATATTATACACGAGTATATTATTAAAGTCGCTCTCAGCTAAAACCAGCTGTGTGTGTGTGTGTGTGTGTTATGAACGCGTGGAGTGGGCCACCGTGCAGACCGAATGAGTTTTTTTTGGAGGGGGGGCAGGAGAGAAAGGGGGCACTCTTGTGATTTAAACGACACGAACGTTTCTGATAATCTAAAAATATTATATTAATCTATACGATACGTTTTAATAGCGAACATAAAAAGAAGAAAAAAAGAAAATGTACGCGAGTCCGACTATATTATTCTTCGACTGACTGACTGACTGACTGAGACCGGGCGAATAAGCCGCCGCCGCCGCCGCCGCCGACAAGCTATTAAAAACGGTTTTATTGCTGAGGTTAAAAAAAGGAAACCGAGAAACACAAATTTGTAATACAAGTATTATTAACGCCCCCGACCGTTGTGGTTTACTGCTGGAAGAGACAAAAAAAAAAATTTCGATATATTTACTCGCGGATATTTTATTGCGGATATATATGTTTTTGATTTTACGTTCTACGAACCGAGTTTTTTAAGTTGTACACCGCGTAGCGGTGGTCTTTTGTCGGCGAATTTTCAAAATATTTCGACGATATACGCGCGGGTGTATAAACGGAGAAATAATAATAAAAAAAAAACACCTTCGACAGGTATTTATTGTTTTCGAATATTTAATTATATTTATCGCGGTGTATTTATGCGATACAATGACGAATGACGAATACGCGCGCGATTTTCCAGCTGGAAAACTTGTGGATGAATTCATAAGAGTGCGCTACACGAAACCGTGCAACGCTAGAAAGAACTGAGCAGCACTGTTACGCGTTCGGCGAAAATACGGAAAATGTTTAAACAATTTTAAATATAAAACCGTTTCGCGGAGGAAAGAACCACCCCACACAGTCGTACTTAAGAGAAAAAAAATTTTTTTTACACATAACACACATACAATATTATCTATACGCTGTATAATGGGGCTGTTTTTTTTTAATATTTTTAATTCTTAAGAATTAACGAGATTTAAAAAAAAAAAAAAATACAGTAAATATTTTATTTTTAAAAACTTTTTATGAGGATTGAAGATATTGTTTAATTAATGTCTATGTTATTGCGCGGGCAAATTGTTTGGTGTAAAAATGTTGGTGTTTATAGACACTAAGTTTGTAGCCTTTGCGGAGTTCGTTCCCGCGCGAAGTAATAGTTTTGATGAAAACCGTAGGAGAATGTCTCTTAACGGACATACAGAAAAGCGAGATTTTAAACAGAGCGGTAAAACATTGATTTTTTGCCTTTTATACGTCGTGTAATTTTAGTTTTGTCGGGGTGACTAGAAGTGGTTGGTTTTACAACGATCCGTGTTGGGACCGTAGAGGGAGGGCACCCAAAACGCGATCTCGTGTGAAAGAATTGTATACATAACAATCTAATCAACACTGATACTCATAAAATCATATATTCTTCACGTTGCTCACTCGATGGTGGTATAATGGAATATTCAGAAATAAACTCTATAAAACACTCTACATACACGTCGAATTTCGCTTTGGCAAACACGTGTCGTTAACGGGTCGAGTTCGTTCGAGAGTTTGTCTATTATCAACGACGCGCATTAGTATTAGCACACGACGAAAATATAATAGTAATCGATAATATTGGTATTAGATAGACGACAGATCAAATTTGCTCGCAGAACTTCGATTTATTTATTTTTTGTTTTTTTTTTTTGTGGAGACCCGCGGTTTGTCATTGAAACAATGTTATAATAGCTTTATATTTCGAGTAATATCAAGTTTTTTTTTCACTCGTTATGTTTCTCGAATGAAGGAAAACTAAAGCTGCAAATACCCGAAATACGCGTGTAAAACTGCAGTGGGTACCATCGATTTGTACAAAATCGAATTTTTTCGTTGTTCTAATTATAATTCAAGAAAAAATACACTCGAAACATTCCGACTATAATACTGAGCTAAACATAAGGCTTTGAAATAAAACGTCAATATTTTAAAGTTTTTATTGTTTTAAGCAATTATTAATTCGCGGACGATATTGAGTGCAAAGTAGATAAAAATAAATTCTAAAAAAATTATTTTTTTTTTCAATCCAAGTAATCGTTTTGAAACGATTGCAATGTGCACGCGTTTGAGTCTTCGTATATTTAGTACTGGTCTAAAGCAAAACGTTTAAAACGTTATACAAATTTATTCGATAGATGAATAAATCTCTTGCGAAATGTGTTAAATTCTTTCATATTCTATTTATATTATATTAACGACTCGTGCGAGTCGTATAATAGATATTAATAAAAATACCTAATAATAATAATTGAGCTTACGAATTATATTTGTCCTTGCCGGATACGTATTTTACGTATAAATTAAAAACACCATATTTTCCTTAATCCTGCGCGTTAAAATGCAGCGTATAATACACGTGTATATTAGAAATGCTCAAAACACGTATTAAAACACAGGAAAATAAGCCGGGCGGTCACCCATCCGAGACTATAATTAAATTTTTTTTTTCTTATCCATCTTCAAACGGAACACTGAAACGTTTAAAAAAATATACCGCAATGCGTATAAATATATATATATTATGTATACGAACAGACGCAATGTCAACGAGAATATAAATATTTTAAGTAAATACGTATAATATCGTTGAAAAATATCCGACGCCATTTTCTGTGGATTTATTTACGGAGTTTTATAACAGCCTACATCGTCGTCCGATACAGAATAATGTGTACCACGACGACATAAAACTGTTTATTATAAAAGTAATAATTTACAAAACGAATTTCTATTTTAATTTTCTCGCCCATAGTTCGTACATAATATATAATATTATAAGTGTACAATAATAATAGCGTCTAAACGTCTCGTAATATTGTTTGATTTTATTTTATTATTATTATTATTATTATTATTTTTTTTTTTAAGTATTCCGCGGAGCGACTATAAATTATCGATTTAAATTTGAATATTTACCCGCCGCCGATAAATGTCACATTCCCAGCGATTGCGAGCCGAAAAAGAAAAAATACGATTATATTTATCGATTTCTTTCTTCTGTTTTTTTTTTTTTTTTTGCAATTTTCGCAACCGCAATATACCTACCGCGGTGTTTGGAATTAAAATACGTTTCTTTGCTCCGATTACGCGCACATTCTGTGTTTGTGTAAAACTAATAAAAAAAAAAAAACGTGTATTTTTTCACACAAACCATTTTCAATATTCGACTTTTATTACGAATAAATTGTCGTTTTTATTTTCCATAACAAATTCCATTGTATTTGTGTATACAATGTTGAATCAACGAAAATACAAAGTATAAGAATTACGAATACGAAATCTGTGATTCGTACGTCGTTAGCGTCGGCGTACAGGCGGTGAAATCTGACTTTTCAACGTGGACTGCAATGTTATACAACTAGCTGAAACACCCGGCTTCATCCGTGCAATGTTTAATTTATAATTACATTATTTCTGGTATGACAATATTACGACATTATTTTGAACAAGACACGATTACACGAAAAAGTTGAAGGCCATGGAAACGTGAAGAAAATTATTGAAAAAACGGCTGGACAGAAATAAAAAGCAACATTGAACCAAGTAGGAGAAAAAAGAATTCTGTTAAGTACCATAAAAGAAATTAATGGAAAAATAGTCGGTCACCTACTGAGGCATAATCCGATTATGACAAACATATTTGAAAGACGTCTAAATGGTAGAGGAAAACGGAGGAAAGATGACAAAACAAGCTGACTGTAACCGATACGTATAGTCATGAGAAGACTGGATTTTAGCAGAGAACAATGGAGAACGAGATCTGCAACGATCTTTAGCCAAGGTCTTTAGTAGAGAAAAAGAACGGGTTTAATTTGTAATTATAAAATATATTTCCTCTTCGATACCCGACATTGTCCAGATTAAGAGGCTTGTGATACGTATATGACCAAGTACTGGATTATTGCGGTTTGAAATTCGAATAATTTATTATTTTCTTTTCGTTTTTTTTGATAGTTTTATATGATTATATGTATATACGGCATTTCTTTCAGCCGGTTTAATGTGATTATGATTGTTATTATATATGTAATACGAATAATAGTGATGATTTCACAAGCAGTAGCGTAATCACCCATATTAGGTCAAATCACCGCCCTTGGAATTTTTTTTTTTATTAATGAGATTGAATTTTGGAACAAAATACAAGTGTTTTCGATCAAATATGTACTATCAAATCATAAACATCATTATAAGCAGTGACAAAAATTTGTTAAAAAACGGAGAGCGTGAAGGACTCGCGTTTACGTGCCAACAGACGGCAAATACGAGAACGAAACTCGGTTTAGGAAACGCTGACGAGCCTAAGTGTAACTATTGTGTTCATTCGAATCGATTAAACGGGTATTGTCTTTAATTTCATATAAAAATGTGTCGCCCATACATCTCGAAGACTTTCTCAACGAAATGTTTCAGAAGCCAAGAAAAACAGATATATGAAATATATGAAGAAAGAATTTTTTTTTCGTATTCGTCTTATTTGAATGAATATAAATTTATTTAAAAAAAAAAAAAAAAATTATTGTACATTTATTCTTATGACAAAAATATTTATCCCCCCTTTCCCAACTATCTAACCATAATCACGCCACAAATTCCGAATTGGTATACGTGCGCAGATGACTGCAATATACGGGGCGGATAAAAAACCGATCTGCGAAACGGCCACACGGACGAAGTCGATATGATAATAATCGTATGCGTATAAAATTTACCGTGCAAATTTACTGTACGATTCAGTCATTAAATATGCATACAACGGACATGACGTTGCGTTTTATTTAGCGTTTAAAAAAATAAAAAATAATAATAATAACTCGCTCGCGCGCCTATTTATCTATATATAGGTATGTATCATGTATTGTTTGTTGGCATTTTATCGCTTTTGTACATGACTTTTTGATTTTCGACTCCATTATCGGAACGCGCACGCGGCCGGTACACATAATAATAATAATAATAATATATTTCGTTATAATATATAATATTTCATTATAATAATACACGCTTAAATATATATATTTTTTAAATATTATTATATTGTATGCGCGCACATTACGTATAACGCGCGTCACGGTTACGATTGTATTGGGTACGTGGACAAATCGTATTTTGCACGTTTGCAATAAAACGCGGTGTTTGTTTTAAATATTCGCGTTTCGCCAAATAACATTTTTTCTATCCCCCGTTGCACAGTATAAACGATTTCGAGGTCGAGTATTTTATATATATATATATATATATAAGCGTGTAAACATTTTGTGTTAACAATGGAAAAAGTAAAATTTTTACCACGAAAAAAACACGGTAAGAAATCATTCTTCGAATACGCGACGACGACGCGAACGACCCGGAATAATTTCGATAATCATTTGTTTCGCGTTTGTATTGCAAAAAGAAAAAAAATCGGTGCTCCTCTGCTGCAGGGGTTGTTTTGAGTCAGTGTAAAACACGTCTCGCCTTCGCGCATTACAATATGTCGTAATACATTTTTAAATGTTCTCACCGGACCCGACAATTTTTACATAACTACACAATATATACGCACGTCCGCGCATAATTCCAAAACTTTTAAATTTCCGTTTAAAAGTGGCCGAATGCAAGTGTAAACGAAATATTCGACGAGAACCGGCTGATTTAAAATTATCGATAATAATCGATTTACCGACATATAGTAAAATAGTCGTTGAAAGTCACGATTTATCGTGATCGTTCGCGGCACCCCGGCGTTTGCGTCGATATGCTTCGATAAAGCAAATTATTTTCTGTTGAGAAATAGGTGGTATACATATATATATATATATATATATATGACGATCACAGCGTCTATTATAGTAATAATCTTCTTTGCCATACAGGCGCACTGATGAATAACAAACAGGGCTGGACCGAGGGCCTGGCAAGGTGACGCCTGCCAAGGGCGCAACATGTCGAACGAGTGGAGGAGCGCAAAATTTAATATTCATAATCTTATGATTTTTTAAAAATTTTATACATCAACATTGTTTAGAAGATTTGTACCCAAATATGGAAGTAGCACTAAGAATTTTTTTAACTATGCCTGTTACAACAGCTACTTGCGAGAAAAGTTTTAACAAATTAAAGCTCATCAAAAACTATCTTCGTTCCAGCGTGTATCAAGAACATTTATCGAATTTGGCTGTTCTCTCGATTGAATATGAAATTGCATCAAACAAGGACTGTGCTTCTATTATTACGTCCGCGTACATTGCACACATTTTGAAAAATAATGATTTTTACCAGAAAAATAATAACAATAATAATTAATAAAAGCAAATAAATTGTGTAGAAAGTGAATTTTAAACTTTAAATGGACATTGTGAATCAATACATCACTATTGTTATAGAATATTATTTTTGAAATCTGTTTTCATACTTAAAATATTATTAAATGTATTATTTTTAATTTATTTATAAATATATATATATATACATAATACATATTATACGGTTGAGCGTACTATTTTTTTTTTATGTGTAAACATCTATTACAGCGGTATGAGGGTAAATCTCGGGAAATGGGACGGAAATGTGCAAGCTGTTGTCATGACAACTAATAATAATACCAGTATTTATTAATATTAACAATGTTAATTAATTTACACGCAATTATAAATTGCGTGTAATGTGTAAGCTGTTGTCATAACAATTAATAATAATATTTATTATCGAAATTACTTTGAATGAAGATACCAATATTCACAAATCCCAATCACAATTCCGTTCCATTATTACCGCTCACGCGACGTTTACACATCAAAGTACTAGCAGACCAGTTTTTTTTTTCTGCGGGATGCGACGAGAACAAACACACGCCTGCTACAGTGTGTAAGCTTTTTAAATCCGTAACTCGTGCGCACACATAATAATATTATAACCGGTTACGCCGTTCGGACGAGAGTAGTGTCGAAATTGACGTTCACGGCTATTGGTCTTGGCCGAGAAAAGAAGTTATATTTATGACACGTACATCTATATAATGTATACACATGTGCGAACGGCACACATATTTCCGCGTGACAGTGAAATATCGTATTATAATAATTGGCAAAAATGATGCATTTACAGGCTATAGGCGAGGAGACGTTAAAGTCTCCAATATATTATATTGAGTACATCAACGCAGTCATATTATGTGTACCTAAGATTCATTTCACAAAAACGAATATTACTCCTGTAAAATTAGAAGAAGAAAAAATTGACCCGCAATTGAATTGGTGAAGTATACGTATTTTGGAGAACCTTTTTAAAGTCAATTTCGTCATATTTACGAAATTATTTCTTATTATCATAATACGTACAGACACAACGCCACTGCATAAACACTATAACATCAAGTAGAAAACGATAGAGAATAAAATGAAATGAAACGGAGAAATTGATTGTAATTCAAAAGGAGAATGAAACAATCATTCGATTATATACAGCAACACATTCGATAACACGTAAGATTTTTTTGTTCGAATGACATTTTCAAAGACTATAAAAGACTAATTAATACTATTATAGAATACCCAATAATAGTAATGTTCGATTATATTATCACGATAATAAGGTTAATACGCGCCTGTAATCCGAGGGAATTTTTCTTTCAAGTTTACACTCCTGCGTGCAGAGGAGGTCTTAACGAAGAGAGTGAGTGGCCGTTGGAATCAGTAGCCTGGCTGGTTCTTATAGAATCGTTTATCAAAATGGCTCGGCAAAATCCCGGCGGTAATGTAATGTCTCATCATAACGTGGCAAAGTGTTGTCAGAATTTTAATAACGGCCGAACAAACACTCAGAAGCTGGAGACCTTCGGATAGTGACTTAGGAGTTTGTTCAAAAAGTTGAACAGCCTATTCGTGATGACCGCCATCTCAAAATCGATGATTCTTACGAAAATTGTCTAAAAATCGGTCAAACTGTGCTTTATGTCAGCCTAAAAGTGCTACGTCGAGCCATTCAGAACACAAGGGGAGGGCTCTTGTGATTGAGATGGATGTTTTGAATCATTCCGCCCGTAGCTCAGATCTCGTACCGAGTGCATATTTTACTCTTTTGAAAGGACTGTGGGCGGAAAAGGTTTTTCCAACGATGGACGTTTGAAGAATGCGGTGAACGAATGGGTAGTGGAGTTGGTAACAGAGACGTCTGACGCGCGGAAATAACAAAATCCGTATAGTGACATTCGCTAAATACAGAAAACTTAAGGCGATTTTGTAGGGAAAAATATTTGAATGACTTCTGTAACGTGTCCTGTAAATATTATTAATGCGTATTTCGATTTTAAACCACTGCATCGCTGTAAACCTAATTTTCCGAATTTACCTCGCACTAGGTTTATTTACGGGCAATCACGTAATGAATAGATATATATACGAGTACCGTATTTATTTATTTTTTATTCGGATTTAACCCGAACGTTCGGAATTCGGACAGATACGTGCGAGGTCACAAAAACACACACACACACTCGTTCGTACACCGTATATAATACGATGACGACGACAGGTTGAGGATGGCGAATGCCGAATGCGCGCACGTGGAGGATTGATGACGACGTCAGGGTAGATGAAAGTGATCGAATGATCATCCGAAATCACGACCCTGCTGATTGATGAGAATAATATCCACAAGAGCGGCGATAATTATTTTTGAAAAATAAAAAAATAAAAATTCTACTATTGTAATTAATTATTCGAAATATTGTAATGGCAGCGCGCGCTTCAATCTGCCTCCGGCTACAATCGGATCACACTAAAGACTAACAATAATTCAAACCATCGCTGCCGCGGCACGAACACAGGGTGTGCCGTAGCTCCGAACGCGGTGCAGTGTGAACAACGCGTGTATAATAAAAACAATGTAAGATATATACATAATAATCGAGTTCTTGAACTACAACTTTTAATCGGAAATTTGTTAATTTTTTTTCTCGTGTTTTCCCACTTTACTTCGTGTTCGTTCAATTCGTGACAGATAAAAAATTTGAAAAATTCAACCCTATATATTTCCGTTAAATGAAGGCGCCTCTCGTCCAAATGTTCTTTTCAAATATTTTTTTATATTATACATAAAAGTCGAGAAAAAAAATTCTCTGCTGATTAGTGCGCAACCATCATGTGCGTACAATGAATTTGCATATATTGAAGATATGTATAATACACAAAAAAACTTCTTTTTTAAATTTTTATTCGATTAACCTAACTAAATACGTCCCCGGCGGGGACATATCTCATATAAAATGAAATTTATAATGAATCATTTTTTTCCCCGTTGCAAGAATACTTGGACCTATCTATTGTTTCAATTAAAACTGTTTTTTTTTTATAATATTATTGGCGTATGTAATGTCTTATTTAACGGCCGGTAAAAATAAAACAAAAAATCGTTGTCATTTGTCTTAAATCACGATGTCAAAAAATATTGAAAACTTTTAATATTTCATCAATCGAATCTTGAGTTTATTGTACAGAATTAAACATTAAAAATGTCTGATTTATTCGAGCGAAATGGACGATTCAGATTGCACTAGCCTAGCAAAAAAGTCAACAAATAAGTATTATAATGAGTAATTAAAATGTTTTAATTTATATATTGATATTGAATAAAATATATTACGACATAACGGCCGATAAAATAATACGCGGACACTAAAAAGATATATATATATACTCGTATATATCCTAGAAAAAACCGAAAAAAAAAATTGTTTCTTGTCTCTCAGTGGCGTCATTTGGACCACGCAAGGCATATATTTGCGTATTTAAAATTAAATATTATAGTAATTAAGCCCGTATTTTTAAATTGTTTGACCCGCGCAATAGGTAGTGGCTCTGCCATTCACTGGTCCACTTACACATTTTTATTTTTTTTCGAAATCATAAACTATACCAAGCGGTTAGATAGATACATTAATATTACAGATTAAATGGAAAATAGAATGTGTTTACGATTGTTCGCAATGAACACGAATCACGACGTTGTTAAATTATGTTTTTACTGCGTTCAAAAATATATTATATGGTAGTCATGACTTTGGATACGTATTTATCTACAGCCGTTAGTGGTAGTGTCGCAAAACGAACTCTGATAACGATTTAAAATGATAATACACTACTTTGTATCGTATCAATAGACCGTGCGAAAGACAATAGCACATTTTCTAAATTATATATAAACCGATTTTACGAATAATTACTTCGATTAAAATAATTATTACAAAGGAGGATTAAAAAAAAAAAAAAAAGTGTTGCGGCAAGAAATCGTGAAAATCAAAAGAAATTGCATACGGAATCTGCTTCGCTTTGCTGCAAAAGGTTTGAAAGATATGTTTTTTAAAACAAAATGTAATGTACAATTTTTTTTTTTTTTTTAGTTGACATTTTTTACCGCGAAATTAATTTTGAATATATTAAAACAAAAAAAAAATAAAAAATCGTGAAATTTTTACCATTTAAAACACATGCTACGCTACTGGGATACTATTATATACTGGAAACAAATGAGTCATTTTATTTTTGCAGTATTGAAAATATCAGAGTCGTGGCCTGCATAAAAATATACCTATGCTTAAAAAAAAAAAAAGAAAAACGATTGAAATGACGCCACTGTGGTGGAAACGTTTGTAAATTTAGACGCGTATATCTCTTTATTGGCCACTGGGATGTTCGATTTTAAAAAATATATTATATTACACTCCCCGGTGTCCGTCGGCGTATAGGTGCTGCACCTAAACAACATATTAATATTATATAACGCGTATAGTTTTACTTGATTCGAAACACAGAGCGGTAAAAAGTGTATAATACCTCTACACGCGCCCAATATAATATAATGTGTTTATTTTTAAAACGATTTTTGTTTTGAAATTATCGCGCACGTGCGACTATTAGTCTGTGAAGACGAACAAAATATTCGTGTATGTACACGGGTATATTATAACGACCACGGGTAGACGGCAGCATGACGTCTCGAAAAACGAGGATAAAAAAAAAACACCACTACTCGTCCGCGATCGGATCGCTTAATTTCAAACGATGATTAATACGTTATAATATATTTTCGTGACGTTCGATATAAAATTGTCTATATAGGTTTTCATTAATTCCGTATGTGAAAACGATTAAACGGAGCGAGCAGCGTAACCTCTCTCTATCCGGGCGTTTTTCGAATTAAATGAGAGAAAAAAAAATTATAAATATCGAATTAACAGTGTTTTTTTTTTTTTGTAATGTATATATTCGCGTTAAAACGTTATTTTTCATACGAAACTCGTGATCCGTATCCCGAACAAAATTATTTTCAATTTGATTTTTATTTTTTTTAAATATTAGACTCGGTTCTCCGGTCGTTTAAAGTAGCCGACTTATGCAACTCGAACCGACCGCGCGTCAAAACGTTTTCATTTCATTTGCACAGTATTCCTCGTATGTGTACTGCAGGTAATAACTAATAATTAATGTCAGCGAGATGTTGTAAAGGATTATAACTTGCGTTGAACGATGGACCGAGTTCTTATACCGATTCTGTGGAACTTTGTGAAGAAATAATGTCGTTGCATAAACGTTTTAAATGAATAAAAATAAAAGAAAGTGAGCCGCGGGCAATTTTACACGTGTAAAAATTACTTTGATAGAAATATTTCCTAATATTTATGCGGTGCTGAGAATTTCGCTAACCATATAACTGCAGATTTAGCAGAATGAAGCTTTTTGAAGTTAAAAATAAGACAAAAAAAAATCAACTCGAAGTTCCCAGGATCTTTTAATGCGGCGATTGACTACAATTCCAAATGAACGTCAAATCGCGGACGACTTGTGGACACGGACGAATTGATTTTTGTACTTTTGAGAACAAGAAAAGTACATTTTTTGAGTTGCAAATAAATCGTATAGTAGTATAAAATATATTTAGAAGAATAAATAGATAATTCAGAAAAATTGTAGACGAGAAATCTCAATAATGAACTTATTTTCAAAAAAAATATATACTTTTATTGACTTCTATGTATTTTTTAAATTTTTTCTTATGTATCACAACAACAACAAAACCTATTCATTTTAAGAGTGAATGATAAATCGTTATTTGTGATCAATTAATTTGCCGTTCTTTTTCAGATTATCTACTTTAAGAATAAGCAGGCTTGAAATATAATCATACTTATTATACATATATTTTTTTTTCTTTTTACTATAAATTCGAATAATAGTACCTGTAATTTTCAATTTTAAGATATTTTAAAGTCATATTTAAAGCGCATATTTCAGTACTTTTTCTTTTTCTCTTTTATTACTATATAATACGAGTCCTATTATAAAGTATATTTAGTAAACCGCAACGTCTGCGCGTGTCTTTTTGTTCATTCGGCGTATAATAGCTACTGAACCGATAGCGAGGTAATCTAAAAAAACGATTCTGTAAGACACGTAGAAACCGTGTAAGGAAAAGAAAGGAAAAGACAGACATTTCTTTGTGACTTGTTCGAAAACGGTTCGACAGCATAGCGAAAAAACTCCGATTAATTACTGTCGCGATTTTCTTCAAAATATTAGCAGAGCCGAACGTTTTGAGCCACATCGTTCAGGGAGGTGCTTAAGTCGAAAAAAATTATTGTTGCATTTTTACACGATTCAAAATAAAACGTGATATACGGCGCGTTGTACCGTTTCAAAAATATTGACAAATACCTACGCGTCGAGAAGTGATAAATCAGCAACTGGAAAAATATTACTCGTTCACTCGTTTAATATAGAATATTGCTTAAAACAATATTATGTAGATTATTGCTGTATAAAGCGATTAAAAACGGGGGAGGAGTACGAGCGTCTAGAGGCAGCAAACGAGCAAATTTCTTATTAATCACCATACGAACATAAATAATATCGTATAAAATTGTCACTCGCGTATATTATCTAAATATTATAAGTCATTTATATTAAAAATTATTTTCAAAATAATAATAATAATAATAATAATAAATAAAAATAAATATATAAATGTAGCATATGTAATATGTATATATATATATATATATATATATATATATATATATATATGTATATACATATATTTATATATAAACAATGCCTTATTTTCCGTATGCGTGAACAAATTGCGAATCAATGTGGATATACGGAGACTCTTCTTTATCGTTTAGGTCGTCTATTATTTGCTTTCTCGCGTTGCATGATAATTTATTTAATTGCTATTCCTCAGTTATTTTTAAACGAAGATTTTTTGTTGAAAAAAAAACAGTTAATAAAATTGAAATATATTATAACCAAGTGAAAATGTTATATTTTATAATATTATTTAATTATTTATTTTCATGCGATAATTATTAAGAAATCACGAGATACCTATATGGTAATAGATCAGAAATTTGCTGGCGTACTCTATCTATAGACGATCGCGGAAGAATTCAGTCTCGTTATTTAATACTGCCATACCGTGAATGTAATATTATACAAATAACGACTAAAGCGAAATACATTTAACATAAAAACCTACGACGGTACGCGCGGTGGCGCAACACCCTGTAAATATATCAAGTTCGACGAGCACACGAAACAAATGATATAATAATGAAAATCGAAAAACCTCGACGCTGTAAAACAGCCCGAAGGCCGATTTACAATAATAATAATAATAATAATATTAATATATTATATTATAATATTACATTAAACGCGCGTTATTCACATTATATACATATGTATATATTATTATAATGTTTTTATATAGTCGCGCGCGCACCGCGGTGTCTTTTGATATTGACTTGGAAAACGCAATAAAAAATAAAAATCGGCTGGTAATGGAGAATTATTATTAATACGACGTGTAAACGTATACACTCGTAGACTCGACACGGCGCGCATATTATAATATACCTAATATAATAAATTAATATTATTACTAAAGACGAATGTAATTATAATATATAAAATACCAGTGATTCCCAACACAGAAATTGTTTAGCTATCAAATCGGACTTCAGACGTGCTATCCGACACCGGACCGAACGTAAAAAAAAAAACAAAAATTGGTAAAGAAACCAGCCTTCGTCGTATTAATATTTCTTTCTAATTTATATTCGTGATGGGTATGTGCCTTATCGGTGCACGGGAATAGTGACACGACTCAAAAATTGCCGTTTTCGAAATTATTATGAAGAGTTAAATACTCATATTTCTATGAGCAATAACGACATTTTTGATAATTCTAAAAATACCCGCGAGACAGCTATCGTGTTGTTCTTCCCTTATCGCATAATCGCTAGTTTGTTATCATGAAGAGTGACTCAATTCTAGTTGTGTCTCGACAGTCAAAACGACTGCACCATTAATTTTCGGCTAGAGTGACTCAAATCAAAATGTGTCAGTTATATTGAAAATAATCAAAAACATTATTTGCAACACTGACACAAGTCAAATTAAATACCAAGACCGTGTAATATTTTTTTTTTTTTTCAATAAAATTTTGTTTTTTTTATTAATTATTATAGTAATAAAATTGTTGTTTTTGTATGCATTCACTCATCGTGTTTTGGTGGATTCTACAAAATACCAATATTGTATGAAATATAGTTTTCAGAAATATCGTCATAACTCAAAAGAAGGATGAAAAATAGAATATTTTATGAGGTTATTCTTAATGTTATCAAAAAAATTTGACATTGTTCGGATGACAAGTAAACACTGATGTTTATTCCCCGAAAAAATGTTAAATTTAAAAAATATGTCAAGATCTATATATTCAATAGGTCAACGATATACAAAAGTACATATTTTATAATAATTTTCCTTAATATTTTGAAATACAATTTTTTTTTTAAATTTCAACATGTCTCTTATGCACTCGAACGAATAGTATACGTCTGTACTATCGATTATTAATTATAAATCGTTTTTTGTGCAATTAATAAGAATGATTTGTAAATTATTATGGACAAAAAAGTAATAGAATTTTTTTTTTTTTTTTGTGTTAAAATTTTTATAAAATTGTGTATTTTATATTTATTTTTATCAATTATTATATGCATGCTCAATATGACAAAAAATTAGTTTTTTTAAATCGGTGGTGGATGGAAGCCTGTGATTTTGAAAATCTAATAGAGGGAAATAAATTTCTTTGGAAAACTTTGACATATAAGAAAGTGCAGGATTCCCTCCCCAATATATATGGGATTTTACAATATATATACATGTGTATACAATATATATATATATATATATACACACAGTGGCAGTGGCGTAGCGAAGATGGTAGTGTTAAACAGGCTATAGTCTATTAAGTATTAGGAATAGCTATTTTTTCCACCAATGAACAGTGTTCTTTTAAATTACTTCTTAATGATTTCTACTTTTTTTCTAAAAAAAATCTTACAATTTTTATGTAGGTATACTCCAAATTATGTCGGCAATCACATTAATTTTTGTATTATTATTATCTGGGTATATTTTTCACAAAATTAAAATGTCTTAGAAGAATGCGACTCTATATGAACGGTTTAATTTGCTTGGGCCATTCTCTTTCTCTTTCCTCTTTTTGGTTCATTCTAAGCCTTTTAGTCCCAATTCCGTAAGAGCCCTCTCCTTCTATTCTATCGCAGTTTTTTTCTCGTTCTTACTACCAATAATCTTAAATCTTTCTGAACTCTGTTCGTCCACCGCTGTCTGGACCGTCCTCCGATTTTCTGGACGGTTAGCTTCCACCTTGAAAACTGCTCGATTACTTCCTCTGATTTTCAGATGAAATTCCTTGCCTGAATTGTCCTTTTTAAGATTCCACATATAGGATTTTCAATTTTTTCATTATTTCTATAATCGTATTCTCCTTCGTTATTTTCCTTCGGACAGAATGTTTTTCTCGATATCTTTCTTTCAAACACTTCTGGCTTTTTTCCTAACCGATTTTGTTGCGGCCCACGCACCGCATGCCTAAAGAGATTAAACTCTTGCTCGGGTCTTATAATATTCATCAGTTTAATAACTGATGAATATTATAACTATCGAGTTCGTTTCGTGTTTTATGCAGTTCTATTTCATTTTACGTAATAACGCGTCATGTTTCATTTTTTAAAGAGCTCTAAAACTACTTACCTACCTACCTAGAACCCAGAACAAAATATAGCCCCCCACCACTGTCATCACCACCAACATTATAAAATCCTAAATGCGCCACTGTGCGACTGTACGAGTCGCAGGAGTATAATAATATAAAATGTATATGTAAGGACGAAGAGGAAAACATTTCGAAACGTTAAAAACAATAATAACGACGTCAATGATTTACATTTGAAAATTAAAAATTATATACGCGCTTAATTATTCGGTTCGGGATAATAATAATAATAATAGTAATAATTTTATGTAGATTTGTATAGGTTCAAATACTCGTATTTATAATAACGGCCCGTGTACCGCGTACACCGGCCGATATGGTTATTTCAACCACACGAACCAGGTTAATAATGCGTAGTCCATCAATAACCATATAATATTGTGTGATGACGCGATCGCGGGGTGGACGATTATGTGAAAATTTATACATTTTAATAACCGGCTACCGCAGTTCGAACTAATTATATCCAGAGAAATCATAATACCGTTTACGATAATTTCTCCACTTGTCCCGTTGCTTATTACTTATTACGATTCGGCCGTACACACTTATTAACGTTATAATCGATTTCCATTTGTACGCAACCGCTGCAGACAATATTGTGGACGACAGGCGCGCAGCATCAGTACAGCGCATTTGTATAATATTATCTGTTCGTGTGCGCGTCTCTAATAAACTCGGTATGTGTACGCCCGTGCTACATGAATTATTACGTTTTGTCCTCGTGTTTTCATACACGAACGCTTTAGAGATATACTTTTTCGTAGAATAATATTATAAAAATTTACAACAGCCGTGCCACTCGGAATGCTCATTGCAGTCTTATGCGCATAGATTCTTAAATATATAATACTATAAGACGTAATTGTGACAAAATTGATCTCGTCGCGATCGATTATTAGAAAATGTATACTCGGTTCCTTTAAAATGGGGTGCGCACTCCGAGCGCGTTCGAGTATTACTTCATCACGTTTTTGCCTCATTTACACGCCCCTCCTCACTTGTCAGCGAATCTAAGCGAACGACCCATTCCTCTCACCCTCGTGCCTTTACGACAGCCAAGTCCGACCCTTCTCAATTTAAAATAAAAAAAAAATTTTAAACGGTCTTGAGCGTATAATTATTGATTATTATTAAAAAATAATAATAATTAAAATTAAAAAAGCTCAACGAAAATATAATATATCCGTTTAAAGGCGTTACAATCGAAAGACCCGGTTTCATTTATCCATTCTTCTATATTATCAATTGTTATATCTTTAAACAAAATGTGAGTGAGACTTTAAAAGTGATGCTGGAAACGATACGCGGCAGCGATTTTAAAATGCTTGTCAACAAATTTCAGCAATTTTCAGACCTGCACATGGGCTACGGACCTCCTGCAAATTTTTCGTTACGCGTTATTTTATGTGTTTTTAAGCTAAGTTTTTGATTCTATTGCGATCACTTAAGTGACAATTTTAAATAAACTACAATAATTGAAACGTTCAATCGCTGACAAAATGCGTCGATAAAAGTATTAACGAATAAAAATGTCAAAATGTATAATTTCTCTATCGTAAAATGGAATATGGAACACTAGCTGAATTACCTGCCTTCGTCAGTAAACAGTTAAACTGTTTAATTTATATTTACATTATTATGGGTATTATTAATATTTCTTAATAGCTGCTGTTCAGTACCCGTCGTTGTCCACATTAAGGTTCTTTTATGACAAAAAATAATCCTGAATAGGTATACTGAATTATTGTTTTGTTTGTATTTACAATTTTTTAGAATATTCCTATATTATGTATAATTCAGCATAGCCCTCAGTATTTACCAAATCGTATTAAGAAAAAATTCTACAACGATTCTCATAACCAAAATTGGTAACCATGGAAATCAATATATACTGCCCCTGGTATCCGGCGGAAGATGTTATAAAATAAACTATATAAATAGGTACGTAAATACGTTTATACGGCCAATGGGGGGAGGAGGGCATCGGCCACTGGCCTCTTCCATGGCTACGCCACTGGATATAATAGAGTCAGGTAAACTGCAGGAAATTGTCCATTGCAATTTTCTCCTCTTGATTGTACGCACTTAATTTTCTTCAAGTACATTTCGTGCACGTGTTAAAATCATTAAAATTTAAAAACAGTTAATATCGATCGTTACGGCAATACGTTCACTCACACCTCGTATATTAATAAAGTATTAAAACAACGAATTAAAAAATAATAATAATAATAATGATAATTTTTACAAAACCGTAGGAAAAAACTGATTTTTTTCTCCTTTTTTTTTTTTTTTTTATACACCGAGTACAGAATATTTACTATAAAAATTACACGAAAATCACGGACGGATATAAGTGTATTTTGCTTCGTTACGTTATAGTTTTTGAAAAGGTTATATTTACTGTGATTGGTTTTTTCTGTTCGTAAAATGGAAATCGTTCGAGAAAACTCTCGACTAATTTTACACGCGATAATAACAATATAATGAAAAAAATAAAAAACCTAGTCTTGATATTTTATAGTGGTTAAAAGCGTCGTATTATTCGCGCGCACGTTTAGAATATCGCGCGCGCGTCATACCAATGATATTTATTGGCAAACGGAAACCGTACGTTTACAAATTATTATAATAATATGACCACACACTCTGCGCGGTAATATATAATTTTTTTTTCTTATCAAAAAACCATAAAACCCGTACACGACATTTAAGTACTGCATGCGCGCAGCTTATTACGTACGCGTAATAAAATATAATATTATCGGCGTTTTACTATATTATTATACAGTCGCGCGAGACGTTGCGGGTTAGTCAGTAGTATATACGCCGTGCATCGATAAATTCCACAGACCGCGGACTTAGAAGTTTTATTTTTTATTATTATTAATTATTATTTATTTTATTTTATTTACTCGTTGGTCGGGTATGAAAATATTCACTCGAACGCATTGGTCGTCGCGAACATTGTTCGAGAACAATACGTTTTTTTACAACACCATAGTTCTTAGATTAAAAAAAAAAAAACCATAAATATTAATCGTTTTTCGTTTAAATAAGCCGTGTATTATAATATAATATATTCGTCAGACTACCGTTTTAACATTTTCTACATTAAAAAAGAAAAACGTAAAATATATTTATATTTTCTTTCTTAGTACTACGACGATATTATTATTATTACAGTGGTGTAGCCAGGATTTTTAGTTGGGGGGCTGAGACTGATAATTAATTAATTTATATGTTAATTATTAATATGTATAGACGGTACCCACTTAAAAAACTGATTATTTATTTATTTCGGAGGGGGGGGGCTGCAGCCCCATCAGCCCTCTTGGCTACGCCACTGTATTATTATTATTATTATTATTATTATGAGATACAATGTGTTAATATTATTATCGTTACTTTTTAACGTATTGTATTATTAAACACACTAATATATTATAATATGTTAGCACACGCGCGTATGCGCTTGTTGTAAAACACACCCATTGCCAAACGTCTAAATGGCAAGTTATTATATTATACTCGCAACAATATTACAATATATTATTATAAGTAACATTGCGCGCATATATTATTATGTTATCTCTTATGAACGCCGTTTATGATAAAATCGCGTCTTACTACACTTAAATTAATAATTTGGAAAAATTTACTGCTAGCAACATACGGTGAATTGTAATATATCTATACATGATTATTAGCAGGACACTAGCGCGTAAACACAAAAATATATTTTCAGATGGTTTACGTTTGTACACTTTTATGTATGAAATCAATTTGTCCCCATTATCCTGTCCCGATTAACAGAAACGAAAAACTAATATACAATAACAAAATACATACTTAATTCGTACTTTATTTAAAAATTATTAGTAGTATAACGTAAATTACAAAAATATAAATAAATTTTTTAAAGAATGTTCGATCCTTTTTTTATAATTTATTAAGCCTTTGCTTATTGACAAAGTCTGCACAAACGTTTAGCTTCTTAGTTTTTGGGGAACCTTTGTTTCCATTTTCCATGAAATACAGTCTCTGCAGCTGATCAGTGCACTTTTCTGCTTCTCTTGTTGTAATTTTGACGAATTGAACGTCGTCGTCATCACTTCTTCATTTTGCACACTTCTCTCAGAAATTTCGTCGAAAAAATTATCGTAGTTCCCATTTTCATTGAAGAACTGCACAAAATCATCAACGTTTAAAAACGGCTCCTCGTTTTCTACGCATTGTGCTACGTTATTTCCATTGGAAACAAGAGGAGTAAAAACGGGTAGATCAAACAGTAGTCTGAAACCGGAAGAAGTGAAGTCTTTACTGAAGACGAAAAGCGGAATGGCCGACCGTCAACTTCAAAAAATGATGAAACATTCGAAGAAATTCAAAATTTGTTTCGATCAGATCGCCGTTTACGCATCCAAGATACGGCAAATACATTAGGAATATCGTATGGTTCAGTGCAGATCATTTTGAAAGATGATTTAGCAAATGCTCCGCTTTTGTGCAAAATATGTTTCACGCATTTTGAACGAAGACCAAATGGAAAACAGAAAATTGATCGCCTCTGATCTTCTCGAACGTTCAACAAACGAAAACGACTTTTTGTCGAAAAATACTACTGAAGATGAAACTCGGGTTTTTGCTTATGATCCAAAGACAAAATCGCAGTCACCAGAATGGCACAAAACAACGTCACCGGGGCCAAAAAAGTCACGTGTTGTCAAATCACAATTTAAGAAGTCATGTTGATCGTTGTCAACGAATAGTTAATTCACTGGTAATTTGTACCGTGTGGACAAACAGTCAACTCTGGTTTTTACATTGTTGTTTTAATTCGTTTAAAAGATTCGAAGGCCGGAAAAATGGTCGATTTTCTCGTCATGATAACGCACCACGTCTCTCATTTTATGTAGTTCGGCAATTTTTAGCTGATAATAAGATTTCCACTACTCCATAATCACCATATTCACCAGATATTGCACTGGCTATATCCGAACCAAAAACTCAGGCTCAAAGGGGAACGTTTTGCGGCGATTGAAAACATTAGAGTTAATGCCATAGCTAATTCCAAGGTCACACCAATAAAAAGATATCAAAGATGTTCCAGACAGTTACAGTTTCGCTGGAGTAAGTGTGTCTGTGATCAAGGACGATATTTTGATGGAGATTAACTTAATTTGATTTTAAATTGTATATAAAAAAATAAAATAAAATTCCGGGAACTTTTTGATCCCACTACGTATATGATAACGCACGCTTATTATTTATTATTTATATTTAATTATATATTCTACTATAGGTTTACGTATAAGTTTTGTTTTAGAAAATAATACACAACAGCTGGCGAATAGTGTAAATTAATTTATTGTATTTGTGCTAATTACCCGTGTACCATTGCCGTTTATTATTACACGCATTTATATATACACATACACACACACACACACGGGATTGTTGCCGGTGGCATATTGTGTACGCGGTGACACACACATATTTTTCAATTTTTTTTTTTAACGAAAATCAATTGTACGCGTTTATAATAATAAAAATTATTTTTTTCATAAAACCGACTGCGGCTTTTATATACCACGTATATACACGCTATGGTATAATATAGTATATATTATCGGCACTATTATTAATATTGTAATGAACCGAAAATTAATATTTACATATGTATAGTTCACCAAATTGCAAAACATCATTAGACGGCATTTGTCGTTATTAGAGAATTCCGTTCTCCAACAGTACTCCGCTCGTACGTATAAAACCCCATCGTCAACAGCAGCTTAGAACCGGCGCGGCGCGGGGATCCGCTGAATAATAAATTTGTAACGTGCCACGCGTTTTATATTCGATAATTACGGAATTTTTTTTATTTTATTTTTTATGTTTTTTATGCGCTTTTTTTAATGTAATTATCGTTAACTCGAACGCGCCGACCAACGATCCAACACGTGTTTACATTACGGGTGGTTTCGAGCCGTTCATATATATACCGTACATGACTCGTATAGGTACACGTTCAGGCGCGCGCTCAACTACAGCAGCTTGACAAAAAAATTGATGATTTTTACATATTGTCATTATTATTACTACAATAATATTATTAAAAAAGATATTCAATAATGACTTGTTTCGCTTGAAACGACGCTTTCCAAAGGTAATAAAACCCCAGATTTTGAGGTCGAACCGAACTGATTGAAATTATAATTTGAAGCCGAACGGGATTTATAATTTTTTTTTTTTTTGTCCGATACCGAAACGAACTATTCAATTTAATCCGAACCGGACTTCGAAAAAAATTTTTTATTTAAGGATTTAAAACGACTATGCGTACTCCGCAATAGATTTCAAAGTAAATCGAACTAGTTAATAATTAATTATCAGTTCATAAAATAAATTACTACTACGTATATTATAGGTACGTTACAATTTTACATATTTCGCAACTGATTAATTAATTACTAAAACAATTTATTTTTGAACCATAACGCTAGGATGAATAGATGTACATTTTGATATTTTCGAGTAGCCCACTTCCGACACCCAAAACAGTGCGACAAACCGATAAATACGTTAAATCTTTGTGAACTCGTTTAATGACGGATTGGTGGAAAACTTATTTTCCATCCGAAAAATAGAACAAACTCTTTTTTATTCATTTACCCCCTTAATTGAAATCTTTTTCAACAAATTCAGTTTGAAAAAACCAGTTGGAAATGGTATTTTTTTTGCGCACAAAATAAGACTTGTACACAATAAAAAACAACATACAGTGCCATATTCGTGGCAGGGTAAGATGGAGCGGACAGGGGGCGCAAACTAGCAAAACTCTCAAAAAAAAATTCACCGTTTACTATAATTTTTTTTTTTTTTTTTTTAAATGCGTTCTAATTAATAAATTGTATTGGATATAATTTTTATAAAAACATGAGTATTATATTTTAATTACCATTCATCAGCGTATACGTAAAAACAATGAATATCAAATACACAAAAATGTACAGTAATAATGTCAATACTCTAAACTGTGAAAGAATTGAAAGCGCTAGAAATTTTCAAAAAACATTAAAAAATATTCTTATTTCATTCGACATCATCAATGAATTTTCTTTTATAAAAACCACAAAATTATTATCGTAATACAATTCTACCGGAAATATACGTTTTAATAAATAGTGGTTTCCTTATAATTAGGACTCACGAATATATATAATTTCAAAACCATAAAAATATGCACTATAAAATATATATTTACGTTCTTTTTTTTTTAGAAATATACCCGTTAAAATAAAAATATGTGAAAAAGAATTCGATTTTTCAAAATAAAATATTTTATTTTATTTTATTATTTAACAATGTTTTGCAGTATTTTGACGTTTTCAATCCGAAAAGCAATACCAAACATATATTTTTTAAGTAAATTATGTGGTAAATATATTTTTTTAGAAAAATAAATATATCCAAAATATTAATAATTTTCACTTAAAAACCATCTATATGCAATGAAAAATCGTAAAATAAAGAAATATGCAGAATATGTAAAAAAAAAAAAAAAATAACAAAAAATATGTAAAAAAAAAAAATTCGGAATTGAACTTTATATTTCAGATCTATTGACTATAATTCACTACTCGTAGTTTATCTAACTACTTTTTGAACCGTTTAAAAAAAAACCATGCGAATGCGTATAAATCCGGGCATTTTTACTTATAACGATTAATGTGTACATAATTTAATTACAATTAAAAAGCTGAACACGCAAATAAATGTAGTCGTCAACGGTTATTATGTTCCTGTTATACTCGTCGGTGATCTCGGTATCACGTTTGCTGGACCGTATTGGAATATTTTATAATAATATATTTTCATATTTATCGGGTTACAGGCGGCGTTGTGTGCGCGTTATAGGCGTGTTTGAGCGCGCGGCGCGGCAGAGAGTCCATTATTAATATAAACGGAATAATAAAAACCGATATTTTTTTATAGCCAAATAAAACAAAACCCGAAAAATGTTTAAGAAAAAAAAATATATATGGAGAAACGTGTTTTTTTTTTATTGGGAACTGCAGACGTAATACGCTATAATATATAACCGGGGCGGCCGTAAATCTCTGTATAGACGTACCAATACCCATATCGTACGAATAAGGTTTTTGGTCGATTATTTTTAATGTCCGAATTTAACGCGTCGCGTTTACGATTTCGGCAAGACCCTATTGGAAATTCGCTTTTTTTCAAACACGGTATACATATTATAATATGTTCTTTATAATGTGTTCATATTTTTCGATTCCGATACAAAACTCGTAAATATAAAAAAAAAAACTCCGATAAAAAAATATCACAATTATTCTATAGTGGTAATAGTTATTATAATTGTGTACTATTCTTATTAAAACATATGCATAATATCGGTTTAAAGTCAAAATGATAATAATAAAATTTATGTACGATGTTCTAATGCGAAAAAAGAATTTTCAAATGGCATAAATTACTTGTGTACTATCCGTACAGTGCATGTGTTGTGCGAATTGTGTGACTACTTTTTTTTTTTTTTGTTATAATATTTTAATTTTTAACATTGTTATGGAATGACAATCTGAAATGAACATTCTTTCCATTTCTTTTTCTTTTCTTCTGACCGACGTGTTCAAGAGCTCGTAATTAAAACCATAACTTCTTTTTCGGATACACGTTATACTTACTGAGAATCGATCAATTTTTAATATTAACACGTTTAACGTGGTATCGTCGACACCAAACAAGCATTACTAAAACTCTTTATTCCAATGATGATGATTTTATCAATCTCGTAAAAGAGTATATTATAGTGAAGATTTGCAAGAAATCGAAAAGTCTTACTTGAGTAATTTTACGTCAGATGTACATATCGATATAGTCAATATTTTGTTCGTATTTATTAAATAACGTGTTTACTTAAAATTGACCTATAATTTTCAATAGGGAACACTTATTGGGTTTAACTGTATGCTCATTGCAATCGGCGAAAAGAAAGCAACCAGACTCGAAGAAGTCTTCACTACAGAACACTGCAGTAAAAAAAAAAATGAATATATTCTAGGCAATTGTTGTATTTAATTTATTACTAAAAAGAGTATTTTAATTCAAAATATTATATAAAATCGTTTGATTTTCCATGTTTATGTATATTTAATACCCGATTGCCGGAGAGAAACGGCAACTGAATATAGTTATCGTATATTAATTTATTTCTAGAACAATTATTGCAGTACACGTACAGTGCGCATAATATAATAGTTATTGAATTATTCGTACAGGTGGTTGTATAAATGTGTGTGTGTAAATTATTTCGTATTCGACAGTTATCAACGCATCGACAAAAAACAATTATATATTTTGTAACACGCGTTTTCTAAACGCGTTATTATAATATCGACGGAACGATAATTTGAGGTAAAATTTTCAACTAAAACAAAATCAATTCCGTGTTTTTTGTTTTACTTATAATGATTGCCATCAGCGAGTCAAAACATATAGCGCGTGTAACGTCTTAAATGGACTCGTTACGATTACGTGGAGTTAATTCTGCAGTGAGAAAAATTAACCGATCGGTTTTCGGAACGGTTTTAGATTACAGAAAATTTAGCGCGTTCTGTAGGAAATTTTAGTTGTCATGAAAAAAAAAATTCTGTATTTATAAAAGATTTAACGTAACAAATTATTCATTTAAACAAAAATGAGATAAACGCAAGACTTACCTACCTACAGTATGCAGATGAATTAGAACTTAAATTCTGTATAGATGAAAAAAACGTTTTAATTCACATACATATTATATATAATCACTTACTAATTCTAGTCGATGTAAATACGAAATATATTTTTCGTTTGTTAAATAATTTGGGATAGGATTTCATGCGATTCCTTAACGGAATTTACCGTCCACGGTGCACACTGATTACTTTGGAATACTAATGACTATGGGGAAAAAATGTATTGTTCTTAAAAAAAAAATGATAATAATAAAAACGATCTATTTAACGGATGATATATAGCAAACATAGTTTTTGAAATATAACGTTTGAGATGAATTCAGTATTAGTTTAAAGAAAAATTAATAATTTCGATATAGGTACGAGCTGATGTACGTATTTTACTAAATCATTCCACGAGTAGATGTTATTATTGACTGGAAAAAAACGTTTTAATTTATCCGCGAATTCCGGAGGCGAAACCAGATCTTGGGTGTATACGAGTATACATATAGTGCGACGTAAATAATAAATACCTATGAAGTGAATATTTTGAATTTGTCATTATGCTAATGGCTAATGTCGGTTAGGTTTTATTGCTACATTTCGCGTGCAATACCTACCTGTGTATGATTACGTGTCCGTGTTCCGATCATTCGAAAATATTACGTTTTAATCTCAATATAATATCAGTTTTTTTTTATGGAACCTTTTGTTTTGTTTTTTCTATTTAAGAGCATTAAGAGCTGTCCCCGCATATTATACAGACGTGCGTTATGTATTTCGCCGCGATAATATTATGGCGTCGTAAAATTAGCCATTATTTGAGTTTGTATGATTATTATTAATATATTTTTTTCACATTGTACGCGAATAATAGTTGCGGTAATATTATTTTCCCCGATGACAATTATTCGTAAACGATAATGAAATTTCAAAAAAAAAAAAAAAATGAAAAAAAAGCTTATAAATAGTAAAAGCTGAAAAACTAATAACTATAATAACGATGTACAGTATATAGCGTGTTAATGGTGCGCATTTTCGTTTCGCTTACCTTGCTCTTGCATGTAGCTGAACAATGAATCGAGAAAACTACGCCTGTCTGTTTCGTTGCCGGCCGTATATAACTGAAAAAAAAGTTCATCGTATCGTCAAATATTATTTATTATTAATTATTACAAAAAACTTAACGAATATCATGTCAAATAAATATTCTGCTGTGTGTGGGGGCTATACTGGTATTAGAATCATATTGTTTCACTCGAGATTTATACATGTATACCGTTAATGTTTGGTTAATGCTTAAATATATAGAAATTCGAACGTGGTTGAGGCTCGTAACGTAAAGGATTAATATTGGCTAAACTGTGCGTTTGAAGGTTTATTTTTTACTTTATTTTTTTTTAAGAAACAAAATTAAATTTCGTTTTAAATTCCGCGAACAAAACTCGTAATTGTATTGACCATTGGTTCAGACGTGAAGATGAAGAAGCGATTTGCCAAGTAATTTTTAGATTCTGAACTTAGCGAGGAACCTATTTGATTTACAATGACGTTAATTTTTCGAATAGAAAGAATGCTAAGATGATCTCGGTATGCGTTACGTTTCGGTAGTTAATCGTATTTAGATGATAGTTAATTTGAAACGTTCTTTGTATATTCTCAGTAGTTTTCTGAAAAACACGAAAATTAGAAAAAAAAAAATTTGTCAATAGATTTCAAACGCAGCACAAAAAAACCTACCGAAATAATGGGCGTTGTGTCTTGATATTTACACCGAATATGTGACTTTGCACTGTATATATATATATATATACGTGAAAAAAATTTTGAAAACTGTCTTCCAGTTTTTGGAATATTTATTGCAATTATTATATGTTGAGCTATTCAAGTCATAAAAGGGATAATTTTTGGATTTAAACGGTAAACATGTTATACAACGTAGGTGGTGAGTAACATCAAATTTATAAAAAAATCCTAGACAATCTTAGCCACGAGTTTCTTCTATTAGGTACCACATTAAATTTTCTGACAAAGTTTATTAGAACCGAAGCCCCGCACAGAATCGTTCTACTGAATTCCACGCTTTATCATTGCTTTCAAATTTGTATAGTAATAATCGGGATAAATAATTATAATTCAAATCTTCTTTTTAATTTTAGTAATAATTCAAAGAAATTAAAAGTCGATTAATAATAATAGGTTTCAAATGCCACCTAGTTCGCCACTGCCTAACGCCAGCCCTGTATACCTGTTATTACTGGAGTAATAATTACTAGAATAATTTCTGATGACGAATCGTGGGTTTACCATTACGATCCCGCGACGAAACGAAAGACTTCAGTTTGGAAAGGCACCCGATTACCTCCACCAATAAAAAAAAGAAAAGTGCGTCAGGCGAAATCAATTGGGAAAATTCGTGCTTATCGCGTTCTTCGATTCTGAAGGGATGGTGAACGAGCATTTTGTATATCGCAAAATACGACCGTAAATGCAACACATCAGTTCTTAAAACATTACGCCAACGCTGCAGGCGCGTAGAAATAGATTATTAATTATGGTGGTCTTTTGATTTTCAGTTGTAAGTAATAGGTTGACATAAAAAAAAAAAATTGTAATTAGGAATTTAAAAAAAATGTTGTGTAAATAAATATGTAACACATACAAATATATTAATAAACTAAAGACTTTATTCATATTTATATTTATATTTTCTTTCTTAGTACTACGACGATATTATTATTATTATTATTATTATTATTATTATTATTATTATTATTATTATTATTATTATTATTATTATTATTATTATTATTATTATTATTATTATTATTTCTATATAAAAAGAGTCAAGTAAAACGCTACTGACTCGAGGCATTTCTTCGGGGAATCAAATTCAATACTGAAATTTCGAGGTCCAGCAAAGCGTTGACGGGTTATCTCAAACGGCTTCCAGAATAATCGTTCTCAAACGCGTATAGCGTGAGGAGAGGTGCAATCTACACGAGGACATTATTTTGCGGAGGAGTAATTTTTGTTCTAAATAAAAAAAAAAAAATCTGATTCTTTTCGGACCACCCATTGTAGTTAATACAAAAAAAAAAAAACACTCGAGAATTGCACCTCTCCTCGTTCCCGTTATGCGACGTATCCTATACCGCGTCATAACGCTTAAAATTCCACGTTCCCATTGCGATACCGTGTCGGAAAGCCGTGCAGTACGTAGGATATTTCTACAAATCAAACAAACGTGTAATAATATTTATTTGAAACAAAAAAACCTAATAGCGAGTTCGGTCGTTCGGTTTTTTTTTTTGTCTCGACGAGGCGACACCTTCGAATAATAATTATAATAATAATAATTACTGCAGCAGCATTGCCGGCGGCACACGTTTTACCGCGCTGCTCAAAGACGGCGGTTAATATTATATTATATAAATACACACACACACACACACATTATATTATATTGTTTCCCACGACAATTAAACGCTTACGTACTCGTGTACATTTATATGTATTACAATATTCATCCGCGTGTAAATACACACATATACACCGACCAGAGGTATATTATATACTTTTTACGCTTATTTTCTTCTCTACGGTTTTTTTCCTTTTTTTTTTTTCGACGGATAAAATATTATTTATACGAGTACAGTGTACACGCGATGGAATTTTGTTTTCGGTCCGTATCGAAAACACTCTCCGCCTCCCCCAATCAGTCACCGAGCCGACGTTTGTATATTCTCCGCGTTTTTTGTTTTGTTTTTTTTTTTTACGCCGCTCTCGCGCCAAACGAAATATTAATGGTTTCCGTGTCATTGTTAAATTAATAAAAAAAATAAAAATAATAATAATAACACACACCGAATCCGAGACGTAAGATTAATATTTAATAATTTTTATTTTACTTTATTTTTTTTTTTTTGTTTTCTTCTGGCGCGCGTATTAAAGACATAGTCTCGGGGTCGCGGTCCGTCGCGACGTCGTCGGCGCGTTCGAGGGGGTCTAATTAATCGGCTTTTCACGGGCCCCGTTGTAATATTAATTACCGGCCGTTTATCCGCGAGCTCACCAGGTTAGCCCGCCGCCGTTTGCTTAAAAATATTTTATTATTATTATTATTATTATTATTAGGCTATTGTTATTATTATATTATTTTATTAATAATATTGTTTAATGCGTTTAAACCCCACTGCGCGATCATCGAGAAACCGGCGCGTAATCGCTCTGTTCGGGATTTATCCTCTCTCGGCCGCCGTTATTGTTATTATTTTATTCTCTACGGCTGCAGACACGGCCGGGTAGTGTACCTATATAATAATATTATATAAAAATTATTTTTTTTATATTTTCGACCACCGAATAATATTGAAAACAAAAGAATTACGAATATTAATATTTCTCGAAACGCGTAAATAATATTTAAAAAATGTATACATAGTTTTTTTAAATTCTGAGCGGAGCATTGAATACCTATTGCGGGTTTTACGATTTGTTTTTCTGTATAGAAATTTTTGATTAGAAAAAATAATGCTCATTGAGTTTACTATACGTCCCGGCTGTAAATATCATCGTCTAGTTGTTTGAAACGTGTTTTTTTTCGATTTTTTTCGGTATAGTTAAGGGAGTAATTCGAAACGACCCGAAATTCGGAAGAAAACCTATCTTCCCAATAAAACAAAAATTAAAAAAACTACAAGAATTACGGTGCTAGAGTGTTGAAATTATGTAATATGTAGTTTTACACAATAAATAAAATTTGTCAATAAATATCTTTTACTTTCGTGCAATTTATAGAAATATTTAGATGTTGAACTCTTTACGTCATGAAATGGGTAACTTTTGGTTTCAAGGAGTGAAAATTTTATACAACGACAAATTATTTTAAATGTTTCTATTTTGTTGACCAGTGACTAGACGACCCAAACGTGTCAAAAGAAATATGGAGTTGTTACAATAATAATAATATTTTTGAAGGTCGGAACTCAACGAATAGGCCTCATCCATCATTTTCAAAATCATATAAATACCTTTAATCAGAAGCCAAATGCAGAGTTTTCTTCTATAAAGATTTTTTTTTTTAATATGAAAAGAAAAAAAGGAAAAATTAGACAAAGCGCGGAATTTCAAAAACATCGAGAACATACGAAGATGATAAATATTCATAAAAATTCTTTAATTATCTTATTCCGTATACGCGAATTGTAATAAATAAAATAATTATAAATCAAATACGTAATTTTCGGCAATAACATAGTATATTTAATACGATGTTAACCCATATAAATTTGTGCGCCATAAATATATAACTGCTGTAGTTAATTTTAAAAAACCACCAGCAAAGTAACTTTTTTTTAAACACGCCACTTAATTTCAGAACTGCTAGTCCTGAGCTTGAAAAAGCGTAAAGAAAAATCGAGTAATAATAAGAATAATTAGAGATTTCGTAAGCCGCAAGTGATGCCTAGGGACGTATTTAGAAAGGTGTAATTTGGGGAGGGAGCAAAAATAAAATTTAAAACGAGCATAGATATCTAGAATACAATAATTAAGTTAACGATAAAACGGAGGCATATCAAATAATCGAAATTTAATTTAATAATATATTATTTAACACTTCTGTTGAACCAATAACGATAGAACGTGTACAGAAAAATTTCTTAAAGTTTGCTTCCTATATTCTTAATGTCCCGTGCCCTCCACATAACTATACAGTTATTACCGGTGTATTGAAACTACCCAGTCTTGATGATCCTAAACGTATGATTAGCAGCAAATTCCTCTCGAACATTATTTCTGGCACCGTTGATTCTCCTCCCCACTAGCTAGCGTCAACTTTTGAGTTTCGGCTCGCCGGACTAGAAATATTGCTCCGTTTCGTCTTCTAATTTCATCCTAAACTCACCTCTTATCCGCCTTATGCGTCACGCCAGTGAGGACTCATCGTTTGATTTTTAATACTATTATTTCAGCCACTCATATTTCTTTATTTTAGTAACATAATTGTCATTTTTCAATGTTTAATTATTCTAAAAAAATATTGATTTATGTATATGTGTATGTATACGTATGTTTATGTATGTAGATTGTAAGATTCTGATTGTACTAATGTACTTATGTTAATTTGGGCTTTTTTTGTCCGTAAAATATAGTATAAATAAATAAAATTATTGTACCTACTCGTATTAATTTTTAATAATTACACTTGTTGCAATAGGTATTTAATTAATAAACGTTGATTTCGCGTATATAAAATATAAATTATTTTTTTTATATATAAATACAGCAAATTGGAGGTGCACGAGCTCTCTGTGCCCCCACCCCTCCTTAAGTACGCCACTGGTGGCACCAAAAAAAAAAAAAAAAAATCGTGAATGTGCCGAGCACGGCAACGGCCCACGCAGGCGCGTCACACGAAACAACCGCGCCGCCACGGCTTTTCAGTGTACTTCACAGACCGACACTATACTACAATATAAACGACGCGGTAATTCGATACGATATAAATGTATTAATGATATTATATAATATAATAATATAATATACGCCGACGACGGACGGCCGGATTAAATTTAATAATATTTTCTGTACGAACCGACCGGTCGTTTATCATTCGCCCGAGACCGAAAATACACTCGGGGGCTCTGGACGCGCCCGATCGAATAAAACGCGTTACAAAAAAATTTTAAAAAAAATAAAATAAATATCGCGTTTTATGTTTTATGCTCTTACACCCAAAGACACGTCGTCTATAGTAATTATATTTTTTAATCGAATATAAACCAGTCACCGATATTGTATTCATATCGGTGCAAATCGTTTCCGTCGATTTTATTCAAATTATTCGTTTTGTTATTATTATTTTATTAAACGTATTCGATGTCGACAAACGATTTAAAAAAAAAAACAAATAACATTATTCGTTTTCAAAAAAAAAAAAAAAAAGGATAATTCAAAATCGACACCTTACAACACTCGTCAAAATAATATCGAAATTCCACGAATAAGCACGAATAATTAATAAATAATATTAATTATTAATAATAAAGAATCACTTTTTCTCCGATACGTGATTACGAGAACGTATCTTTTTAACTTTCACCGAATCAATATATTATATTAATGATAGTTATTACTCTTTTTTCGGTACAATAACGATATTTAACGGATGTCATAATATCACTTGCAGTATGTATTGTTTTTTGTTATTATTTTTAATAAACTAAGTGGTTTTTCTATTTTGAATAGGTAATTCATAACATTGTTACGACGAATGTCAAGTAGACCTCTTATTATTTAATTTTCTTTATGAATTTAACTGATTTATTTTTATTTTTAATGATTCGAGAGACTCTTGTTATTAATGTTGGTATCAAGTGGTGGATCACTATCATTTAATTTTTTTTTTTTCATCGGTAGCAAAAGTAGTACTTATTTTTATTAAACCTAACCCAACCTAACGATTTATTATCACAGAAGATCAAAAACCATTTATTATTTGATATTTTATCGATTAAATTTTTTCCGAATAAGTATATTTTATAGTATTAAATGTCCAATTTTTTTTTATCTAATTAGACGATTCAGATTCAGATTTCGAATTCATTTGATGAATTAGACACTCTAATGGAACTTTATCAACGTAAAGTATAGAGTACACTCTGCAATACACCAAAAGTATGAATTGTCGTCTAAAAGGTATTTAGACGAAAAATAAGGTAGTTATATTTCAAAAAATAACATCATAAATAATAAGTAAATGCTTCATTTATTCGTAAATTTATTAAAGAATATTCGAGTCAATAAGTGTTTAGGCACATTTACGCGTTATTATTATAAATTGTATTATCTATATACACTACCGGTCAAAAGTTTAAGTGTTCACCCTTTAAAATTACAAATTTCCCATTAAAATTTGTTTGTGAAAAACAAAAGGAAACTAAATACATGGATTAGCTCCCTCGTTCACAGGAACTTAAAGCCATAAAATTGTTATGAGGACGAGTTAGATCGAAATCTACGAAAAACGCAATCAACGAACTTATAGGAGTTTCTGTGAATAAAATTTGGGCGTTAACATTGGAAAAATTAATATACACGAATATGAGATGTGTATGCGTCCGTTTTGAAAGCGAAAATAGTATATTTTGAGGAATCGAAAATTGTACATAATCGTTTAAATCGATCGTTTTTTGAACCAATAACGTTTATTTATTTATTTAATAAGTTATAAAAATTTTTAAAAAATGTTGATGAACAAATTGTATATTTTATTACTTTCTTTTTTTACAGAAAAAAAATAAGGTGAACTTCAACTTTTTGACTGGTACTACAGCGTATCAACCAATAAAAAATAACGCCTCGACGTTTTCAAAATATATAAAAGTCGGAAAAAAAAAACAATTTTTACGTGTAAATTCTATTGTTACAGACAATTCAGTCGAGAGCTGGTACGTCGAGAACGGGCGATGTAAATGAGTCGTACCGCGAGATACGTCGGCAAACGCGTCGGACAAAAACAAAACATAGAAATTAGAAATATTATTAATTTTTTCGGTATAAGTATAACCGTATTCGTGTATAAAACTCAGCTCAGAAAACAAATAAACGCAGCTGTATATGATACACGACAACGACGTCTCATCGACGTCACCCTGCAGAACACACACCGGGTAGTAAATACACGCTGTGTTTATAGCGTGTTAAAACGTTTACGAATCGACATTAACAATATTTATAAGTGACGAACAAGATCAATACGATATTAACAGCAGTGCGTCTTTTACGGGGAATCGTGTAGAATAATAAGTGACGAAACCGATATATTTTACGACGAGTACAATATTCTACAGGAGGTATCGTAAAGATTTCTAGAGATTACGTTGTTTTCCTTATCATTATCGTTATTATATTAAATACTCGCTCGAAGCGCACCGATCCTCCACCCACTCCTCATAACATTATAGACACACGTCTTGTCCTCATCGAAGTCGCGTTCGCTCTTCTCTACAAAGGAGAATAAAAATCGTTTTCGACACATAGGTGTCAACACGCATTCGGTAAACCACACACGAGCACGCACGTAAAACACACACGCTTGTGTGTGTTACGTGCGCGCGTGTTTATATAGAAACAGAAAATTGTTTTTTTTTCTCCTTCCCTCCACCCGTTTTGAGTTGCACCGGGCGCCCGAACGGGGGGTTCGATGAAAAATACGCGCTGGTCTCGTGAACACGAATAAAAGGGCTGGTCTTCTTGTGTACGAAGGATTATTGCGTTTTAATAACACGTTTTGGGGCCCCCTCGCTGAGCCACATATTATACACCACGTGTCCCGATTTATATAATCGTTGAACGAGCGCGCGAGTTACAAAAAAATAAAATAAAAATTCATCGCGACAATACAACGCGAGACGCGGTCGCCGCAATATTTAGGTGCAAAGCGCGACGAAAAACGTCTCGTTAGCGCGAGGATCGCACTGTTAATAATCGTCGGTGTTCAAACGCATTATCTCTCAGTCCATTGTCGTTTTTATAACGTTTTATTATAATACATAACGAGCAATAATATTTACCCGATAAAGACACGCATGAATTGTCTATAATCTGTTCTATTTTATATATATATATATATATTTTTATACAAATTTCGGATTTGCCGTCGCCAAAGGATCTACTAACAATGTGTATATATATATATATATATATATATATACAGAGCCGTTAAGGGAGGCAAGGGGAGCTCCAGGCGCAAAATTTATAAGGGAGCGCGAAAAAAATGAACGGAATTATTTAAATTGTCGCACACAAAAATATATATGTTATTTCCTAAGACGTATTTGAATAAAACTCAACACTGGGTAGCAAACGTGTAATGATATTAAAACTATATTACAAATATATTACAAAAATAATAATGTAAATAAAACATTATCGTTCGCGACGGACTGGAAGATAATATTTTCGTGAACACGGCAGATGGTTACGGGTAGAACGGACGGTATAATAAAAATAATTATATTTTGAATTTCTCTCTGGTTATTTGACTTTCTGTAATGTCAGGTTGAAACGTTTAAAAAAATTTTTGGTGCCGATTTAGCAATTAAATATATAACGAAGTTATCTTCGTTACAGAAACAATAAAAGAAATCGAATTTTTTTCTGAATATCCAGCGAAAACAATATTACCAGAACTACAAACCGCTACTCCGTTAAATATATTTAACGCAATATTATATAAAAGGTTCATAGGCGCAATAAGGGGGGCTTGAGGGAGCTTAGCCCCCCCACATTCATCAGTGGCCCCCTCAGTTTTTTTAATTAACTTGGATCATTTAATGTTTAAAGGTTAAACGTGTTATATCATTGTTATGTATTAAATATTTACGTAATAAACCATTATACGTACGTAAAAGAAATATACATTATACCTACACATTTAATACAAATCTAATCGAATTTTTTTAAATGTTCATTCTGCAACTGCGGTCGATTATTTTCAATCTAATTATTCGTGATTGGCTTTTGACATTTGCCTGAATCTAATCTATAGAAAAAATCGATTTTTCCTTATCCGAATAAGATTTTTTTTTTTTTGTTCCTCGTCCGATCCAAACACTGCAAGACATTACTTACAAGTTACAACTCATAACCATAGCCGGCTATGTGGCCTGTATTTACACGAGCGTAGGCCGCTGGACGAATATTGTAATAAAATTCGTAGATAATTAGCGAACCGGTGGCGAACGTTTATATATTTAAAAAAATAATAATAATAATATAAAACTCCATTTGTTTACGTGGAATGCGTGGTACCGGTGGCTGCGGCATCATAAAAGCCACGCCGAAAGAAGAAACGATTTGATTGATTGTGCAACTATATACACGAGTTGTAGTGCACGACGTATACAAATACAACAAATAGATTTTATAGATATTATAAATTTGTGTGGCAACGTCCGCGCGCACAGGATTTTCTATTCCAACGCAGTGCGCTCCACAGCCTGATTTACAGATTTTGAGACAGGGGACTCAAGATTTTCAAGAGGCCGCTATTCCCATTTTCATCTGTGAATTTTTAAATATTTTAATTCATTCCATTTCAAAAATTGATTCATTGTTTGTACGATGAATTCAAAACAATTTTTTTTAACGGTTTACTGATCGAAAATTCATTACGAGATTTATAATATTCGTACTTTGAATAATACCATTTTTCGATTTTCCGAGTAAAATCAGCGTTTTAGTACTGAGAAATAGCAGTTTTTTTTTGTGCGTAAATGAAAACTAATTTTATTAATGAATAGGGATGAAAATAGTTTGCTCGAACAGTTCGTTCTTTTCTACTTCTTTTTTTATATTGCATTACTACGTCTTGATCAACACAAATTTTTTCTACTAAACGATTAGTAAGAAAATACAAAACACTTTTCCTTCGTTTAAATTAAACTTTTGTATCCGGTAAGACGCTGTGATATATTTATCCAATCATCAAAACCTACTTTACATAACTGATCATTATCAGGGAAAAATAGTTTACAAACATACAGAATCGGATAACCATTTTTTTATCGCTTTTAATATTTTTTTAAATTATTTTAATCGATACAAAAATATTTTGTTCTAATATCACACCGATTTATAAATTCCAATAAATATAATGAATCAAAATGAGGCCTAGGTACTTGCCTAAATCAGGCCCTGTTGCGCTCCGAGACACGCGCGACGGAAGTCTCGGGAATAGAAATTGACCGCTCATATATACGAGTATACGCATATCGTTAGTGGCGTATTTAGGCGGGAAGGGAATTTGAGTAAATCCACCCACCCAGGACCAAAAAGCCTATTTTAAATGTGCAATGTCAATGCAAATGCAAATGGTCAATTTATATATTAACACACTTTTAACGCTATTGTCGATACGTAGTCGACAACAACTCTCTATTTAAGAAAAATGGTTATGATAAAGATTCAATCGAAAAATTCAATAGTGACGACCTGCAAGAAATCGAGAAGACTTGCCTTAAGAAATTCTACACCGGACGTTAGTTGATATAGTAAATAATTTATTCGTTTCTATTGGATATGACTTTCACTTAAAATAAGTTATATTATTTTTAACAATATGGCGCGTTAACCATTTTTTTTTTTTTTTTTTTGATGAAATAATTATGGATATAAATGAATGGAAGGTGGAAAAAGAAAATAATACAGCTAATTTATCAAGTTAAAATAGCGTTTAAACAAAAAAAAATATGAAAAAAAGGGGGCTTATTCTTTCTCTAAAAAGTATTGGCCGGTAGATCGGAAAAATGCATCTGAAAAAATTCGTTTGGAACGTAATAAAATATGTTCCATGTCGACGAAACCGGGAATGAAATAAAATTGCAAAAGAAATAGAAAGATGAATAGACGTTTTCGAAACGTGGTGCTACATACAACGGGAATTATTTCAATTGTAGCCGGAAGATCACACACAGTGGTCAACTTTTTTGGGCACCCAGTCGTCAGCGCTTATCCACAAATATATTTTAAATATTTTTCATAATAATCAGGTAAAAATTTGTAAGAAACTAGTAATTATTATTTCTCAATAAATAAATATTCAGTCATATCAAAATTGCAATCATTTTTTAACATCACAATTAAAACTATAATGTATTTATTTTTTTATTTTTTTGATATTCGTATATTTTATTTAAAAACTTGACGAATTATATTAATTTTTTTGAACCAACTATCTGTCAGTATATAATGTGGTACACGATAATGTATTTTACACGGAGGAGGAATAATTCGCTGCTACTGAATGTCAAGGTTCATTTACTTACTATAATAAACACGTAACTATCATATTAATAAATACATACATATTTATCAGAGTCTAAAAATGTAATTTATGTCGAAATTCTTCAATTCCATATTTTTTTATATCGCTATTGTGTAATACAATATTTTTTATGACTTTAAACTCGAAAATTGTACATAAGTGATATCATGAAAATTGAAAATTTCAACTACGATTACACTTATCTAATCGTAACTTTAAAAAATGTTATTCTTATCATATTCATTAATTTCAATAATAATAATAATTAAACAAAGAACAGTTTTTCGTATACAAGGATTTATTGATACGACACGTTTTGCTAAATTGAAAATGACAACAAAACGACTTTAAAATCTCTAAAATCTGCATTATAATGTGTTTTTTTACTTTGCCAGTCGATTGAATTGTCGTGCACACGACAAAATTAATTTATATATATATATATAAAAAGAGAGAATTAAAAACATATTGTTCTACTTCATGAGAACGTGTATTATTAGAAACGATGACCAACAAAATATAACGAACAGAATTATTAAATCCCAGTACTAATCTGCACAAAACAATCACACGATATAGTTTGTTCGACAGTGAATATTTATCTAGTAAAATACATACAACACTGCGTGACTACAATGTCCGAAATATCGTTCAAGATTTCACATTTAATACAATATTATATTTTACGGTTATCCAAATTATTATTTTTCCCAATTAATACCATTTTTCTCAGTAATCATTTTTTTCCCAATAATTCATTTTTCGCAATACCATTTTTCGCCATAAAGGTGAAAATGTGATATAACATATTTTTATCAACAAATTCGCGTTTTCCTATAATATACTCGTATATATATATATATATATATATATATGAAAAAGCAAATATATAATATTAAATGAAATGGGTATTATATTATTAAAATTTGAATAATACTACTAATAATACGGTAATTGACGGATATTATTATTATATACTATTTTCACCTGATCTCGTGATGTATAATAGTGCGACGTCATAGGCGCGTGGTCATGAAATAATTATTAAAATGTACTTAGTTATTAAGTCTTGTAAAGAATACTTTCATTTTGTATTCAGAATACGCATTCGAATAAATGGATGAAAACGTATTCAAATACTTAAAAAATTTTTTTCCTGCTAATTTATGTTAATTTTTGAATGATTTGGAAATTAACATTTGATGGCTCAACATTTTACTACATAATGTATAAAGTATATGAATCAAATAAATGCTAAATAGTATATACATATATCGTATCAGTTAATACTAAATACACCGAATATTCATATGTAGTTATTATTGAATTGTAAACATCAATTGTATTGAAAAACCCACGTTTTCGTTTAAATATTAAATAACCCTTAATTTTAATATTTTATATTAACCATATAGTAAAATCCACCGCACGTTATATTGAGAGCATAAAAATGCTTTTATAAAATCAAAAAACACTCTTTTTTTTTTATATTTCGTTTGAAGAAAAAACTAATGTTCATAAATTACTATAAAATCTACGATATAAAATTTAAAAATGTTATAGTCACATATCTGAAATTGTTTCCAAGTTCAAAAAAAAGTATTTTTATAGTGAAAAATACGAAAAAAGTATTCGGAATAAGTATTTGAATATTTTTCACGTTAAATATTTAAAATAGTATTTGAATACATTTATTCGAATACTTCACGCGATTTGTTATAATAACTTTAAATATGATAATTTCAACAAACTATATTTTTCCGCCGAGTTTTTAAAAAAATTGTAAACCGAATTTTATTAATATTAGAATTATCATATTTATTTTATTATTAAAAAATTCTGAATTGGAAAAATATTATATTTTTTTTCTTTTTGGGGGAGGGAGGAGGAACAAAATCGAGAGTAATAATTGTTTATACACTTTTAGCTGCGTCGTACCCGAATATCGACACCCAAAACGTTGTACTACAAATACAAATATTACGTATGTTTGTATATACATATATATATTACTAATAGTGATTCATGGTAACATTTCTATTTAATTTTACATAAAAAAAAAAAAACAAAAATTAACAATGTGTTTGTGATGACACTATATACGTATATGCATATATAATAATATGTACGTAATATGTTTTTCGCGGAACTCCGAACGAGGATTCGTGTGTAGGAACCGGCTATAAAGTTTTTTTTTTATCAGTATTTCGAGTAAATATATATATATATATATATATATAATAATATTATCGAATCCAAATACCGTATAATATTCTGCATTCGGTGATGGCGTAAGACACGCGCGTATGTATCCGAACGGTATCCGCCGCCGCCGCCGCCGCGTTGTTTGTCGAAAACCAGAAATTTCACGATATCGACACCGGTTATATATTGTTGTGTATTTAAAAAAAAAACAATATAATGTGATTGATGTTATTCTTCTATGGAAATGTCAGCGGACGATAAAACTCGAGGAGTTATATCGCTTTGTGTACGTTTCTTCTTTTATATTAACCACGCGTATTGTCGGTAAAAAAAAAATGTAAAAAAAAAACATTTAACGTTTAATTTAGAAGAACGCGTACTGTACACGCAGCAATACTCGGTATATGTATATATATATACGGCGATAATTTACCGCGCCGTACCGACGAATTTTGAATATTAATTCATTGTCAAATAATATATGTTGGAGAGTTAATAATAATAATAATAATAACGAGAAACTAGTTCTTTTCGAATTGTTCGGAATATAGTGTTGCATAAATTACGAGCCCAGAGATGAATAGAACTAAATTAATAGGAGAATATAATTAAAAAAAAAAACACGCGTAAACACGTGTATACACGGTGTATATGTATAATATTATAGTGACTGGTGCAGTGTAGTACTACTACTATACACACAAGATTGATTCCGGACAGTTTACTTTTTTTGAATAGAAATGGGATCTTTTTGTGAACCGCGTATATAATGTACGAGACAAAAACGATTCGTGAGAGATGTTGTACACACAAAAGCAGAAAGCACTCCTCCCGCCGAACGATTCGGGTATATAATATTATGTAGAAAAACACCGACTCGAGTCAATTATATATTTATTATTCTTTTCCGTAATACGCTTGACCTTTATATTACAGAACACTAGACGTTTAAAACACCGTGTAATCACGAAGAACCGGCTATAAATGAGTACACGAGTTTTTTTTTTATTTTTATTTTACGCTGCAATATGTATCACCGTGGCATACAGAAAAATATTATTTCTACTCGCAGTCGAAAATATAAAAAAAGTATAAAATAAAAATACATTCATAGCCGCAATGATCGACAAATTGTATTTCCTCAGAATCAATGGGGTATTTACGTGAAGCGAAAAGGGTTCACCCGCTCCCCCAAAAGATCGACAAGTAAAAATTACTATTGCGCATAGATCGATTCAATTTAATTGTGCTATCAATCACATTAGGCACTCCGATTAACTATTTCGTGAAAATTCTGGTTATAATGAAAATATTATCACAAAAGTTTATAATATCTGCTGGAAATTGGGAAGACTTACTCGAGAAATTCTACACCGAAGTCATAGTCGATAAAGTTGATATTTATTCGTTTTCATTTAAAACATAAATATTAAGGTTCGATTATATAATTTTTGTACGTTAGCAATGGTCGACAGAACCTGAAGAAGTTCTAACGGCAGGACTGTATAAAAAAAAAAAAAAAAAATAGACTTTTGGAATTTTTATTATGATTTTCTGTTTCATAAATTACAATAAATGTATCAAAACCACACATAATATTAAAGTATGGCGTATTGTACTTTTTAAAAAATTTTTAATGCGATTTACCGAAATAAAAAAACGCATTATTTTCCCCCGAACAAATATGAATAAAATCAATAAATAAAACACATTCCATATGTAAAAAAAAGAGGAAGCCAACCGCGGGGTGTTGTTGATGTAGCTTTCAGTGAATTACTTGGGTTACAATTTTACAGTTATGTTATTACTGTACAAATCTGAAAGTAATTTTAAATCGCATTGCGTTCGGCAAAACGATTCTGAGCGGAGCTTTGATGTAATATTAATTATTATTAATAATATGTATTTAATATAATGTGTATAGAATAAATAATTTACGATTTTACGTTACGTCATTTTAATATAATTTCTTAAGACGAACCAATTAATTTAAACATTTTCAAAAATTGTTCTCTTTTCACTTTTATATAGTACAGTGTGACATATTTGGTAAAGAATTTCAACACTCTAGGACCATTAGTTTTGTATAAACGTAATTTTCTACAAAAAATAAAATATACTTTGTCGAAAAATTTGAAATTGTGACAAACGATTTTCGAATATATAATTGAATAGTGAGTGACGCACGTACGTCTGCTATTGTATTAAATGTGTTTAAGCGTCAAAACCGAAAATTTATGAGTTAAATATCTCAAAATCTATAATTGCTATAAATAGCCCAAAATTGAAAGACATTTTTTTGAAAATTTTTCTCACATCAAATGACCTCTTTAAAGTACCAACTATAGATGCAGTTTACTACCGGAAAAAGGGCCAGTGACTGTAAAGATCGCAGCACTTCTTCTGGTAGGGATTTTTTAGTTTACAGACATAAAAAAACCACATCATTGTAAAACCTATCACAAAACTCTAACAAAAATATGTCGGGGGAGTGAGAGGATACCGTGATGATGGAGAAAATGCGACTGAATGGTTGGAAAATCTGGAAGTCCGTCTTGAAGTACTTCAAACTGACATTGAAAATCACCTCAACGTTACTTGTAATTTCCCAGTTGTACAATAGACTGTCACTCGTTTATCCTTTTATTGTTAATTTGCTCGTCTAGATATTGCTTAATTACTTGTTTACCCACTTATATGTTTAATTATTTTCAACGACTATATTCTACCATAAATTAACTAAAGCCGAAACCATATACTACTACTAATAATAATAACAATTGTAAAACCAATACGTATTCCTCGCTCCGCTTAGAATTTAAAATTAAATAAAACAATTATTGTTTTCACCGTCTATCACCGGATCCACACTAGAGACTATATTTAATTTACACGTATACATCTTTTTTTTTTTTTCGGTACAAATACTACGCGTAACTGCGCGTTTACACGCAGAAACACGACATTAATCAAAAACAGACATCCCTGCGGTCGTCGGGTTTTCGAGAATAGATCATCGTTCGTATACGTTATTTGGAAGGGATCGCTTCGGCATTTTTATGTTCGAATCCCGCAAAACCATATTATGTAATTATACACGCGCGCGCCCTCGAATTTATATTACACACAAAAGCGTATAACGAAAGTGTCTACCACGGTGTCCGGCGAAACGAAATTCGTTTGTATTTTACACGATTGGTCCGGATGGGAATCAAACACGCGATTAAGTCGATTAAGTCGTGAAACAATTAATGAAATATAACATTGTCTCGCCCCTCGGCCATTACGGTCACCCCTGCACAAAACCGAGTATACGACCCTCGCACGAATCGTCTCTTCGCGGCCGTACCGTTTCGAAACGACACACACACACACACACACACACACACACACACTATCTATCCTGCTATAAAACATAGACACGTTTGACAAACGGCCGATAATTGAAAACGACACGCGCGAGTATATTATATTTAATCCTCTCTTCCAAAGCCGGATCATATAATAATTATCGACGGAAAACGTCTGTATTATATTATTGTGTCGTATCTCTGTCGGTATATCGTTTAATATACGTACCTATTGCTTCGTAATGACAACGCGTACGATGCGGCGGCTATTCGACGACCCGTTTTTTTCCCCCCGTCTCCTTCTGAACTGCCGCACGCCGCGCTATAAGACTTACAAATTGGTAATAATAGGTAAATCTTTTCGGATCTCATTGACGCTCCGAAACAGTGGCGTATTTAGAATTTCGTTGCCCTAGGTACACATTTATTCATTGCCCCCCTCTGATCACACAACTGCATGCAAAAAAAAAAATTCTTTTTAAACTACGTAAATTTGCAGCAAAATATTAGTTTTCCTTTAGTAATAAACCGAGAAATAATAAATAATATTTAGTGCTGGTTAAGGAAGGCAATTTAAGTGTTTAGGTCAACTATCAGACAACTCCATTTTTTTTTTTTTTGACAAAACAGGTTTATTCAATAATACGTTGAAAAGTTATGTGCATTTACGACTTACGTGCAACAACAATATTTCTCCTATAATTCGTTGTTGTGATATTAATGAGTTGTACGATTCTAATGTTTTTTTTAGACAACTCCCGGAGTTATATGGTTGCGTCATATAGTAACCGGTGAACATAATTTTTATTTCATGCAATTAATGAATTAGGCAGCAGCCGGTTACAATGTACATAAATAATTATCAGTTATCACGCAATATGAATGAAAAAAATGCATATTATTTTGGCTTCTGAAAATTATTTGATTATATATATGTTTTTTTCAAACTGTGAAAAAAACATCGAGTATTTCAAAAACAAGTGGTAATATTATTCAAATAAAACCCTTAGAAACGTGTTGATCCCAAAAACGTGATGCACGGTGCGATTGCCCTCCCTAGCCCCCCTAAATACGCCACTTCTCTAAATACTATACGTTTAAAAGACGCGGTTTCTATAGTCTTGCGAATTGTTGGAAATCCATGTGACGCCCATCTTCGTAATATATAAATCGTGGTGAAATCTGCTTCCTTTCCTAGACAGAAAACGAAATCGACAAAGTGGCTGAAACCTGCAGTGATATTCAACTTTTTACGCTCGTAAACCAGATACGGGAAACGTGTACGAATCAAATGTGTGATTGTCGAGCACGGAAATGGGCTTGCAATAGCTCTGACGAAGATTTGGCGTATTGTGAAATTATATCTGACGACCAAATTGCAGCAAAAGAGGATTAAAACGAGATTTATCTCTATCGACACAACTAAAGTTTCAGAAGCTGTAAATGCACCTCTATATTGTTTTGCGACGGGTGGAAGATCAAACATGGAAAATACTGAAATCTTGTTATTTCGTCGATTCAGAAAACGCGCTTTTAAATTGAAAATCGAAGATTTAATAAGATAAAGTCATAATTGTTATTACTACAATGAAAAGACATAGAGTTTCATAAAATACAAAGTAAATAAAAAAAACAGCGAAGGAATTGTGTACACAGTAAATTAAATGGTTAAAAAACAACAGTAGCGTGTTATTAATATTATTTGATATTTAAGTTGATGTAAAATATTACTATTATAGATCTGTCATATATATATAATATTTAATTATTCAAAAACTGAATTTATGTTACATGCAATATTTAAAACTAACTTAACTTTTCTACTTTAAACTCCTTACCGCTTAGCCTTGTATATGATATGTATTATACAATATAATATAACATTGTCACGTCGTTTATTCATTTATTAGAGATAAAAAACCGATATTTTTAATTGTATTAAATATATAATTCATATATTATGAACTCAACAAGCTATTGGATGAGTAGCGACTGCGTTTTATTATATTGTGTAATTTGTCTTAATAAACTATTGTCACTATTATTATTTATAATATAAGATAAGAATAATTACATTAAATAGCAACAAATAAAAAATTATACATATATGATACACGCACGCATAATAGACAATTTTTTTTAATGAAATATTAGTTTCGACGAAAATTAAATATGTACGATATACGGAATACCGTGAACAATACCACTTTATTAGTCGGACGGGAAATAGAGACTCGGTAATGGGTTGGGCTGTCGGATTCGGCTCATTTCGATGCAAAACCGACGGCATCCTATAACGTGGCGTTTTGTTTTTTGTAACTTGAATGCAATATAATAATATAATATGATAAATCATGTCACTCAGGAAACGATATTGGACCGCGAGGTCGATTACCTATAATATACATGACGTATACATATTGTATTCGTAAGACATTTTTCAAATTTTAAACGCTTACATAAAGTAAAAATAAATTACGATTAATTTTTTTTATTATTATTAATTAAATACGAGTAATATCATTTAAATCATTCGCGCGTTTTAATCGATTTTTATGAAAAACGTTTTTTTCTTTCCTCTACACGTCAACGAATCCTAAACAGGAACTCCGCACAAGGTTACCGCGCCAACTATGATTCGATAAACACATTTAAAATAATAACCACCTAACAACATAATCATTTTATATAATATAAATATAACGTTTAATGAAGTTTGAACAGCTGCGTCGACAATATATCAAACCTATCCCTCCCTCCCCCCTTCCCCGTTTGAGATACAACCGATAGCGATTATTTGAAAACATAAAAAAAAAAGACCGACCCGCAACGACAGAATTACGCGCGTTAAAAATACGCGTATTCCTACAATATACTGTAGGCACTAGGCACATATATAATTATGTATAATTGTGCGCAACTTTTTATACAAAAAAAAAAAAACTAATATTTGTTTGATAATAATTTCAACGAATTACGACTGTATTACACGCCTTTATTTATTTGAAAAATATTGTCATTATGGAGGAAATGATCGATTTTTCGGTTGTACAGGCTATATACGCGAGTACGTATAGATACGACGATAACGCGCGTACAGCACTTCTTGTGTAAACGTTTTGAAATGAAACACATAATTTCGTTATTCGTGTATATGCGATAAATTATTATACAACTCGATATTATTATTATTATTATAAATATTATATCGTTCGAAAATATATTATTTATACTCGAACCAAATCACTTTGACAGATCTATTTTCGCACCTAATATAACGTTATCGCGTTATTATTTTATTGTACCTAAGATTACCTCGAGTCACTGTATTATAGTATCCGTGTCGCCGGATTTCATACACCACGAGTCAGGGACATAAGTAAGGGGGTTGGGGGTTAACAACCCCCATTTCAAAAATACTAATTAGTAAATAAATGAAAATAATAATTTTTTAAATTTTGATTTACGAGTAGATACTGCAAAGTCCAAAATGCACATTTCGGTTAAATATATTCTTAATTGTAGACTGAAGATGAATACCTTTTGCGATACAATTTTACAAAAATGCGTTAAAAAAAGGTTTTTTTTTTAGATACTCTTCCTGCGTGTCTTTCGCGAGTCCGGAACGTTCCTTTTCAGCTTTGAAGCGTTTAAAGACATAACTACTTGAGAAATACCATTGGTCAAAAGCGACTAACTGGACTAGCTCTTCTCAATATTTATAGTGACGCCATTGTTGATCCATTACGAATTGTGAACAAACTAGCACAACGTAAACAGAGATTAAATTTACTTGTGTAATATTTAATAAAGTCTTTAATTAATATATTTGTATGTGGTGCACAATTATTTACTCAACATTATTTTTTAACTCCCGATTCACTCTTGATTTACAATTTTTTTTTCATGTCAGCCTATTACTAATAATTGAAAGTCAACCCCCCATGTAAATAATCTATACTTAAGCCCTGCTGCGAGTATCGACCAATTTTATAATATTATAATTAAATACAATTGTTTTTCTTGCCGGCAAATTCAAAGTGTAATACGCGTAAAATACAATATATTAACTAACAGTAGGTTTGCACAAATTTTTCCAAAACTTAGTTACAATTTCGTTAAAACGTTTAGTCGTTTTAACACGAGAAACGGTAAAAAAAAAATTTGATTCTTACGATTTCAAAATATTTGTAAATAAAAATATATTTAAATAAAATAAAATAATATTACTAGAATTATGCGAATGAAATTCGCGTGTTTTAAAAATATAATTTTATTGCGAAATTATGCTCGAATTGTATTAATTCATTATACTAAAAAATTTTAATACCTAATTTATTTTTCCGCGTGAAATTTCTGCGTTTGCAGATAATAATCGAAATAGCCCACCAATAATATTTTTTTTCTTCATACATTTTTTATAGAAAACAAAAAGAACCGCATAACAATCAAACTTGTATTTATTCGTTATTTTATATTTGCATTTTATAATATTTCGCGGCAGAAATAGATGAACTTGACCAATCAGTTTAAACACAAGTGCGTACATACTCGCAATTACGAAAATTTTACGTGTATAGTTGCCGCTACCGGGGAATTGTAAGCTGTACAAGTAATTCGAGGTATACGACCTATGCAGGATGATAGAGACCGGTGTTGGCCGAGGGCGAACGAGTATAATAATAATAATAATAATATAATAATAAAGTATCGATCAATTATATACACGTGCGCTAAATTGATATACGTGACTGGAAAACGATTGAGACTGCAGAATTAACGAAAAAAAAAATCCTACAGAAATAATAATATTATGTTATCTGGATCTTTCGGCGGCAAGTGATATATTTTTATTCTAACACCACTAGTCATTATTTTAATGGCCGACCTATGGGCATACAAGTTAGTCGGTTTGCACATCGTTTATACACATCAATTTACGATCGAGAAATTTGGAGAGAAAAAAACAATTTGTATAATTTAAGAAAAAAAAAATGTAAAGCGCCATAATTGCGAGCAACTAACCTATTTGCACATAGTACGAGTGTCCTTCGAGGCACAGCGTGTACCCGAGGCTTACGCTTTATATACTATCAATTATTTACAATATATTATGTTTGCTAAATAAATATTTATCGCGGGAATATAGTTTGCATACGTTCTATACGAGAACGTAAAAGAACAAAATAATTATATTATACACGTTACATAAAATATTTGAATTGTACGGTTTATTAGAGAAAATGTCGAATTTTACTCTATTGTATTCATAAACAATAATATGTATTTGACAAAATTAAAATTTTTTTTTCTTTACGCACTTATATAGAAGTTCCTATTCGTCATACTTCTGTATTAAAGCCGATGCACTCTAAGCAAGCGAATTTTTTCCACGCTCGTTCAATAATAATTATACAGCTGAAATACCTGAAACCACGGCTTACACCATTATGGCCACCTAAGCAGACGACACTAGTATGCTTTGATGCAGAAGAAATATCTAGATTATTACAAATTCATAAAAATATAATTTACAGCTGATCTCCAAATAGGCAAACTAAAATAAATCCAGACAAATCTGTTAAAACGTTAAAAAAATCTAACCCACTGTCTTTTCTTTTCCAAGTGATTCAAATTCCAACCTCGTCACAAGTCAAATATCTCGGCATTACGCTTAATAAAATATTAACTTCAGATCCTCGTCTTGAACAAAAAAGAAAACAGCCAATTACATTCGTTTCGACCAGTTTTAAAGCTTCTAATTCACACCAATCTCATAATATACAAGTCTGTTTTAAGACTCATTTGGCGATATTTGTAATTCAAATTTGTGGCTATAAAAAGCTATCTCGTATTCGCACAAAAGCGTTCCAATCGAAATTCGATCATTCTACTCATGATATTTTCTGCACTTATTGTTATGTATCAAATTTCACGTTTCACATATTAATCAAAATCGAAACAATTAACGATGGGCGTCATTTTTGGGGGGCAGAGTGTGCGGTTGCACCCCTTACTTTTAATATAGTCCCGATTGGCCTGCTTCGGTAACGGTACTTATTGTTAGTAAAAAAGAAGTTAACAATATCAGTTAATTAAAAATTGCCGGTTTCCACATATTTAAAATATAATTAATTTTTTTAGAGCTTTATGCTTATACAAAAGTTTTAAATATAAAATATAAATTTAAATATTATACGCTTTTCTTCTTCTTTTTTTTTTTTTTGATGCATTTGTCTATTCAAACTTTTTACGCATTACTTATTGGTTTTCACAGGTAAAATAATCAATTATTTATTATTTTTTAGTTTTAAAATTGCTTTTATTAGTTACCTATTACTATATTTATGTTGATTGTTATTCATAATCTATGGAAAAAATTTAAATCAGGATAATAGAAAAAAAGAGACTTGAATTACGTCATATAAAACAATTGAAGATTTTGTACCTTAAGAGAGGAAAACAAATTTATTAAAATGAGAAAATCGAAAGAATCGAAAATTTCGCTCAATATAAATGCTGCTTTGTCATTCCTAAGAAAACAATTAATAACACATTATTAATATTTTTATCGTTTAACGTTATATATAAGTATACACTATAATAAATACATTGAAGTAATGTACTTAATTAATTTATTGTCAAATATTTATACTTGTGATATGATTCTATTATGGTTATTGATAGAAAACAATACGTTTCTATTTATACTTTGCCAATAAGTGCATTGATTATATAACTATACGCTGTACAGTAGGTATCAGATTTTTCCTTTCTTTTTATCCAAGATTCATTTATTTAAGTCTGCAAATAAGATTACAATCAAACGAATGTAATTTAAATAATTTTTTAATCAACTATATACATAATGAGACTTATTTTCGTAGAGATTAAAAATATATTGGAGGATTTTGACTTTTGAAAAAAGTAGATTTGTAGTCAGAAACCCGACGACATTGTCCGTATTTAGTGGGGGTCCGGGGGTGCATTACACCAGGGCCTTCAATTGTATAATATACAAGGAGCTCTTAAATCAGCAAAGGCATCTTTATATTTTTTAAATATTTAATATTTTACAATGTAACTAGAATCTTGGTGCGACCCTTACGACTTACTATTTATGAAAATATAATAAAATACTTTTTCGAAAAAAAAAACATTTAGTTGGTGGTTATCGGCTTAATTGCAGAAGAAAACTTCAGAGTGAGTTTTTTATTACTGACAGTTGATAGAGTACTATCACAGCGTATTTCAAAATTTGAAGGAACTCATGATGTTGCTAATAAGTTTGAATTTTTAAGACCAACGATGACTTTACAAAATAAAAATCATCGTACGATTTTGTATTAAGGTACAAAGACGATATATTAGTTCGAAATTTCCGTGTCGATTTTTATCGCTTTAAAACCAATTATTGTTCCGGTTATACAGTTACAACTGTGAAATAATGACTATAAAAAATATAACACAATTTATCATGAATAATGGTTTGCCTAGCAGTTTTCTTGATATTTTAAGCACTTTTATATTATTCATGTCCATACCGCAATAGTATTGCATCTCCTCAGCGCTCTTTTTAAGAAATAAAATGAATTAAAAACTATTTAAGGAACACCTTACAACCAAAATCGTCTTAGTAGCCAAAGCAATAATAAATATAGAAAGAGGAAGAACAATTGATATGAATTAAATGTAAAATGCTAAATCGAGACGGAATTTTATTTTTTTTTAAATAACGTAAAATTTAAATATCAGATCAATATGTTACCAGAGTGTAATTATGAAGTGATTAATTTGTTTATTTAAAATATTCTTTAATATTGTATATTGTACTATTGTAAATTGACCATTATTGTTTAAAAATATTTAAAAAAAAAAAAACCAAAAATAGAGATATATTTATTGTATTAAATTTGTTTATTTACTACAGCAGTTTCGAGAAAAAAGCATCATCTGCATGTATTGAGAGAAAAAGAAAACTACAAAAAAAAAAAAATGAAAATGAGTAAAGTTACACAGAGAAAATAATAAAGTTAAGGCAAATAAAAATTAGCAAAAAAAAAAATAAAAATCGTGTACCTACATAGTGAGTGAAATTGTCAGAAAAAAAACTACGGCGTGTTATTATAATATTATTTTATATATGTTGATATAAAATATTTTTTTTTAAATCCGTTTGCATATTTTAAATATTTTCAAATGTATTATGTTTAATTTCTTTATATTTATGTATGTAATTTTTCCGAAACTGAATTTATATAAATATTACGTTGTATATTTAAAATTTCTAAGTAAGAGTATGCGATATTTTTCTAAAACAATTTTCGCAAAATTCGAAATAGGATTTGATTTTAAAATGTTATATCAGAGATGCGTGTTTTTTATAATATCTCCTTTTAAAATTTCTAAACGTTTTACCAATATTATATTTATTAAAACTATATTTTAGTTTGTGAATTCCCGTAGGTATAATAATTATTTAACATTTGTCTGTGAATTGTTTTAATTTATAACCTATTTTTTTCATTAAATAATTATTAGTCTTGGATGCGATGAGACGTCGTTATTTAATATTTTAACGAATTTCTTTGAAAAATATCGTATTTTGATATTTCATAGTATAATTTTATTATTTATTTGTTTACGTTTTTTTCATTAATTTTTCCACGTTATCTTTTGATTGTGTTTTATTTTTTTAGAACGTTATAGTGTTAGATAATATTAAGTTGGTAGTTATAACAGTAAAAGAACAAATAGGAATAAAAAAAAAGAATATTAAAGAAAGCAATTTTTTTTTCGTAAAAGGCTGTAATCATAGGCATAGGCGTGCGCACGTGTGATGCTTATAGGGCTACCCCTGAAACTTTTTTTTTAGATAGACACTTAGGTAAAAAAAAGTCAATAGCTCATTTTTTGGAAAACCAGAAATATGTTTATCAATTTTATTACAAAAATTGTCATGACTAACGTGCTACCGTGTTTATCACATTCCAGAGACGCTAAGCTATCAGTCAATCAGCTGTGGTTCTGTGGTGTTTATTATCCGCTTTATATTATTATTGATGAAGTAAGATTTCAAAATATTGTAATATTTTACATAATGTTTGTACTGTAATAATACATTTTTTTTTTTTTTTGTTCTACTCGCCTATGTTTTGTTCGTCTATTTTATTTTTTGAGGGGATGGGTGGTCAAAAAAAATAATAATAAAAGCAACAAAAAAAAAAAAAACGGAATCCGCGCACGCCTGTGATCGTAAGGAATAATAGTTTTCGAATGTCAAAAATAATCTAATATTTATACTATACGAGTATAGGATATAAAATAAATAGAATTGAAAAAAAAAAGTGTTTTAATAAAATATTATAAATCCGTTAATGTGTTTTTCGGTTTATTATTTATTTATAACGATATTGTTACGTTACACGAGATTTACAATAAAGTCTCGGATCGGGTGGCGGGGCGGAGAGAACGTGTGCCGCCACAACGACAAATAGTTTGCACATTGCCACCAACGGTTCGCGTCGATTCGCGTATTATGGTTTTTTAATACGAACGTGTAAAAGTGTTGTTAATACGCGTTTACGTGGAAAAAAAAAGACAGTCACGGTTTTCAAGAGTACTGCACACCGTAATAAGACGTCGCATTATTGTTATTATCCAAGTGTAATTATTATTATTACGCCGGGGAGACTGTTCGGAGGTGGATGGATGAACGTACAATAATAAATATGTGAAGGTGTCGAACGACGTATATAATATATAATGTGTTCTTGTGGCCCGTGAGCGATCGTCTACCATTTATTCGGCCGAATCGAATAAAAAAAAAAAAAAAAATTATTTTAAAAATAAAAATAACCGTTCGCGGCCAGTATAGTTGTTAATCGGACGCGATTATTCATCGTGTCCCCCAGCGCGCGTAATATAATTGGGAGGGGGGAAAGCAAATAAATGCGATCGGTTTGTCGAGGCGAACGGTGTACGAGCGCGGGGGCGGAAAGGGGTACCCGAGGCGCGGCCGGAGGAGAGAGGGGACAAATAATAAAAAATGAAAAATAATAATGACGACGAGCGTAGAGATTCCCATGTACGGATGGCCGCCAATCAATCAGCACGTATCCAAAAACCGTAATTATTAACATCATCAGGTGGGGCGTGTAATTCTTTTCTCTCCTCTCCTCTCTCGACTACGTCTATTTATTTTTTTTATTATTATTATTTTTCACTCGTGCACGGTATTCGTTCCTCTTGGTATTTTCTGATCAATCCACCGGGATTAAGGAACAGCAGCAGCAGCAGCAGCAGCGTATATTTCATACGCCGCTCGACTGTCGAATGGTGCACACATAGTGCAGGTGGGCGTGCAGTGGCCCATCAGTCAATATATAATATTATATACAGTACACGTATGGGCCACGTGGAAATCACATTTATTTAGAACAAAAGTAATTCCGTATTATATTGGGCCCCGCAAGAATCTTAATAGAATACATTACCATATATATATATATATATTATATTATATGATATACTATAATATGGTAATACATTTTCTACATACGATTGCCCCTCAAATCGTTTTTACGCGTCCGTTCGTGTGTGTATATATATATATAAATATATATTAATATTATTCGGTTATACTTATTGTACGCTGGAAACGGATTAATTTAACGTTAACGGCCGAGAAAATTGGATCTGATCGATCTTCGTGTACATGTGTGTGTGTGTGTGTGTATATTATTTGAAAATATTACACGTATTTAAAGGTCAAACGAGTTTACGGGGGCGGTGCGGGTGCGAGAGAACCACCGACAGAGAGAGAGAGAGAGAGAGAGAGAGATCGTTTATTAAATGCACGAGTACTTGAATGCGTTTAGTAGCAAAAAAAAAAAATTTCAATGAAAAAATCCAAAAAAAAAAAAAAAAAGGTAACGAGCCGCGTGTGTTGTGAATTACTGGGATAAAGATTTTTGAGTAACGTTTTTTTGCAATAATACTGTAAAATCGAAAGCGACGCGATAAACCATTGTATTCGATAAAAAACGATTTTGTGCGGAGATCCCCGGTGTAATATTATTCATTAAAAACATCTAATACAAAATAATATATTGTATGTAGTTTGTGCACTGTGCATAATTTAACTCAGTATTAAGTTTTCAGGTCTTATAGCGAAAAATTAACCGTTTGATGATTTATTATAATTACCTCAAATTCTATAAGTGCTATAAATAGCAGAAAATTAAAAAAGAATTTTTGAACATTTTTTTTTTTTACAGTGGTACAAGTGTAAAGTTACGTATTCTTTTCAAGACACGTGGATAATTCTTTTCGGAAATAACCATAACCGATTAGGATAATATACCGTGTCGAAAATTTGAAATGGCTATAAAAAGAAATAAATCGTTACTAAAGATTTTCAAATTTTTTTTTAATATAGTAAAAGCAGCGTACGATTGACATTGTATTACATGTTTACGTCTTGACACCAAAAATTCACCCTATTATGTCTTAAATACCTCAAAATCTATAAATGATATAAAATTGAAAAAAACTTTTTGAAATAAAGTATAAATCTTAGGTCGTAGATTTCATTTATCATACCTACGAAGACCGTAGGCCCAAGGGAACCGGTCGAAAAGTAAGAATTTCGTGTTTTTTTTTTGGACCTTTTTTCCATTTTGTGTCCCGTAAAACATTACGAAACGATGTTTAAGATTGATGTTTTGATCGTATGTCAAATATTTATGCGTCATCGAAACGAAAAAATCGACGTTACGAACTAGTTTCTCATTCGATCTCAATCCTGTTGTTTGCATACGACAGAACTCGTAGCTTGCATCGATATATGACAATAATGATTTGAATTGAAAAAAGCGCGCGGAAAATTGAAAAAAAATCACGTTCTTTTCGTTTTCCAAACTTTTTTTTTCGAATCCCAGACGCCATAACATCCACAGTTTTTATCCGATCTTGAATTTCTCAACGAAAACACAAGCCTGGAATTCGTACCTTTCATATTGTATATATATATATGAAAACTATATGCTCAAAGGAACTGGTAGAAAAGTAAGAATTTCATGTTTTGTTGGACCTTTTTTCCATTTTTTTCTCGCGTAAAACACTTGAAAACGTTGTTTACGATTGATGTTTTGCTCGTATGTCAAATATTATGCGTCATCGAAACAGAAAAATCGCCGTTACTACCTTAGTTTTCATCCGACCTTAATATCGTTTTTCGTATACGATAGGACTCGTTTTTAGCTTACTTCTGATCGGAATTTAAAAAAAAAAATTTTTTAAAAACCAATGTTTTTCGTTTTTCGAACTATTCTTTTTTTTCGAATTTCGGACGCCATAACTTCTATAGTTTTTATCCGATCCTGAATATCTCAACGAAAAGAGCAACCGGACGTCCGTAGTCGTGTAGCGTCTTCGTAGTACATTATTTTATTATCACTTACTACAGCTGAATCGGCCGGACTCGCCGGTGCGTAAATTTCAACGAAAATTTAATTACCTATTTACATATTTTTAAATAATTATTATTTAAAAACGATTCTATACGCGTATTATAAATACGTCACAAGTATTAACATTATCTGTTAATATTATATATGTTTACCAGTATATGCTTATTTTAATATTCGAAGAACTTACGCGTGATTTCGGACGAACTCGTCGGATACTGCAAATTTTTCTACAATATTTTTATGTGTAACCGCACCACTTAAAGTTTTGCTACGGATTTGTAGGAGTATTTCAGAAAATTCTCCTGCGTATACATCTCCCGTTAATAGGAATCGCGTATTTTTTTTATATGGTAAAGTCGTAACATACAAGTACGATATCCTCCCCTACTCGGACAAAAAAAAAAAATGAAAAAAATGGGTCAAGTGAAGACACTCGGAGAATAGTGTTTCGAACAACTTTTTGGAAAAAAAAAAAATCCGTAAAAAATTCCAATAGTATCGTCATAGTATTCGTTTATATATACAAGTATATATATATATATATATATATATATGTATACAAGGATGTAAGGATAAGGATGAGTATTATTATAAAAAAGCGTATTCGGCCGTAGTGCGCGGGATACACGACGATGTTGTGGACCGGCCGGCGCACGGGCGGCAGGTGCTGCGCGACAACTCGTCGTGTGACAAATCGCGCGGTTGACGTGCGCGATCGAAATCCGTGTCTCTCACGGCATAAAAATTATAATATTTTATACTCCGACCCGACGCATATTATAATAATAATAATAATAATAATGATAATAATAATAATTATAATAATAATAATAACAACGTGTACACGCGGTATTGTCCACACCGGTCCTATTCCCGCTCTTATTAATTTCGCCGTCTCTTGTGACCGATTCAACAGGTGTGTGTGTGTACATTTTTCTTTCATTCGTTTCCCTTTTTTTTTTTTCGTTTCTTTTCTTTATTTCTTTTTTTTTTTTTGTCTCTTGTACCGTCTTTTTCCGCTATTTGTTTCATTACCCGCGTCCCATACACGCGCGCTCGTACACTGATTGTGGTCTTTTGTGTCGTGTGACCCGAGTGTCGTCGACCTCCATGAGAAAAGACGGTTCGCGCGCGCGCGTCAACCGGCGGTGACAATATTGTCGCGACTTCGCTTCCCGATGAGAACGCGTTGTTTTAACCGCGATTACATAAAACTTAATTAAATATTAAAAAAAGGAGGGGTAGAGCGAGCCGCGGAAGGTCAAGCGAATCGCACTCAGATTTACCAAGACTTTAAACTTTTCCAAGCGATTGTTAAACGCGGAAAATATTAAAGATATTCCAACTTCTTCTGTCAATTTTAGCCGCGATTTCAGTGAATTCGTACAGTTTGTCGCCCACATAACGATTCCGCTGTTTTCTCTCCTATTAACAACCTTATTTCCGTTTGGTGGGGTTCAATTGAACCGCAATTAAATACGCCTGCCTGGATAATTAGAGATGAACCAAATGATACAGTAAATCACCCGTATTTCTTTTAACCTCGACGAAAAATAATTTTTCTTCAAAAATTTGGGGGACTGTAGATGTTTAAGCCGTGACAAAGCGTACCCGACACGTCCCGTAGCTGATGCCACGGATAGTGTTGACCGGAGGTTAATTTTATCCAGCCGAATGTGTTGAGACTCGTACGCGCGCTAACCTGGAACACTCGATTCATTGTGTGACCACTTTTTCAGCATTACTCCCTGATCGCAAATCTCGAATAACAATTTATTGTGAAAATTACTTTGCCGGCTAAATTTCGGGACAGTCACACTGCACATACAATAGTCGCGAAACGAATTTCTACAATACAAAATACGTTAAAAATTTGCAGAAAAAATACCGAGTGCGCCGCTGTTAGGAAACCATTTTGCTATATTATTATTTTTTATTAATCTATGCCGATGCCAATTTAATATTTAAACGTATTATATCGTTTAGAAAACGTTATGCGAATTTTCGATGAAAAAATCGATTGTTTCAACTGAGACGTCACACGTTTTATATAGATATCGCGGTCTACAAGGAAACAGTATACAATTATTTTAAAATCGATTATCGAACATATATTATTCATCACTTAAACAAGTTTCTACTTGAATTGCAGTGTACTATTATCATTGATTTACTCTTTGGGCGTACTTATGATTTTCCTGTAAGAAATGATAAAAACATTTTCACACAAGAGACGAAACACAAAATTAATATGTATATCGCGACACTTTTTCACATATAACTAAAAAGAAAAAAAACCAAACGCATATAATATTCACTATAACGTTTTACGTATTCTCAACACATTATCTTTTCGTACTTATATTAGTCAATAAAATAGTTAATAATAACCGTAAAAAATTAAAAATAAATAGCTCATAAAAACGTATTTATGACGTATAAAATTGCGCTTAACTGAAATGTTTATTTCCGATTTCTCATCTATATAAAGAAAATCCTCGATACGTTACACGGCATACACTTACGGCCTCGAAAAATTAAAAATGTTTACATTAAAAAAAAAAGGGAGATTTACATTGAATTAATACGAGCTTAATTATATAGCCTATGGTTTCCCATTGGGTGTGGGATAATATACGTAATTATCTCGTAATAACCACTCGTTTAGTCGACAAATTGAGATGTGGCCCAGTCATTGTTTTAAAGATACATTTTTTTTTTTTTAAATTAAAAAATAAGCATTTTTCAGTAATATTAATTGTACGTAGTAAAAATAAATTGAGTAGCTATTATATTCTACAAATCACGTGTATTTAAAAAATTTTGGTTTTTCAAAACGTGCATTTTCTAATCGTAATAGATAATTTTTTCTAGAAAAAAATATAATACCTATACCGAGTATTTAAAAAATTTTTTTCTTCTAAAAGCATCATAAATATATTTGAAAAAAAATCGTACTTATAATAAAAAGAAAGAAGAAAAGTTCTAAAAATCACGATTTGGTCAATTTAATTAAGTTAAAATATGACAAAATAAGATTTCCAACCTTCACTTATAACTTTATGTTATGGAAGTATTATTTTTTTATATTATCGTATCGGTCAGTATTTTTGTAGTGAATAATTAAAAATCACGATAAACAAAATTACAAGTCGGTACCATATAAAATTATCAACAAACTTCCAATCGCTTTCTAAATTACTCATACTATTCACTTTTATTCTTTCGCTGTTTTTCTTTAAATAGTAACGCATGTTCACATAAAATACCGTTTAATTGAAAAAAAAATTAAAATCTAGCGCCCTTTACACAAAGTCTAGCCGACTAATATCGAACTCTTAAATCCACCTACGCCGGTATGTTATTGAGTTTCTTTTAAATATTAGTTCTATAGAAATATTGTTAGGAAGAAATAACATTTACGCGGGAGTTGCTTGGGGGTGAAGCCGATACACGCGACATCCGAAATTTTTTCCAGACCAGTATTATTGAATGTATATGTAGGTATATGTATAACAGAGGTGCAACAGTATATTTTCAAAGAGGGGGATATCCATACTCTTTTAAACATTTCAGTTAAATAAAACAATCTGGATTACTATAAATTTAATACATTTTTCACGAAAATATAAATCAATGTTTATTAAACATTGATTATAAAAATTATAATTACGTGTATAATATTAATAAATATATTATATATTATTATTATTATTATTATTATTATTATTATTATTATTATTATTATTATTATTATTATTATTATATAATATAAGAAATAAGTATTTTATGTTATATAATTTTCATTAAAGTTTTATTGGATTAAATTTGAATCGTAAATTTTAAATGTTTAAATTTCAATAAGAGGTCCGAAATTCCCTTTTTGATAAGCCCCTGGTGTATAGCAGAACTAACGGGTAGTTCTAACCAATATGGGCAGTTGTAATTACACATTTGGGCACTTCTTAAAAATTTAAAATACATAAATTTGTTGAATGGGTATATGTTTTCAGTTTTTGAATTTTATTTTATTAAAAAAAAAATTATCTATCATTATTTTATTTCAAAGTTATCAAAAAAAATTATCTATCGTTATTTTATTTCAAAGTGTATTAAAATGCCCAATTGAAAGAATTATACGTTTTCAGGGATCCTAGGGATACAGTTCACCACTAGTGAAAAGAAGCATTGAGTTGTAAAACAAAGAACAGGATTATTTCAAAGGTGTTTTCTTCGAAGCATCTGATAAAAATGAAATAATTGTAAGTGAGGATAGTGGTGAAGAGGTCTAAGAAAGGAAGAAGAAAACAGTGATTTAATCTGTGATAAATATTTTGTAATTTATAAGAGTATAAAGTAGATATGTATTTACTATTTGTGTTGTATTTATGTCATTAATTTTTGGTATCCTTAATGATGGTTGTCTGGCAAACATTTTTATCCACTCGCACGAAAATATTTTGTTTAGTTCTGAAAATTCCTTAGCACAAGCTCTAATGTATAATGAACAAGCTTTTCTAGAACTAACTATATTAACTATAACAAACCGACTAACTTTAGCTCGTATCGCAGTACAGAATACGCGGATTATTACTAGACGGTGGCGAGGTGATCTCTTACCTGTCTGAACTGTTCTTCGAAAGTCCACGACTGCGCCTCGCCTTTTCTGGTCATCATAGACGACTCGTTTTCCGGCGTGTACTCGCGGCCTGCCGTCAGTGGCGTGTCACCGGATCGGCTCGACCCGGGCGGCGACTCCGTATCGGTCGGTCGTCTGGACTGTATAGGCATAACGATATGATCGGACGAGGAAGTAGTGCCGTTCGGATGACGGTAAACCAAGTGCTGTAACATGGACGCGGTGTGGCCACCCATCAAGCTGTGCGATCCGCTCGCCAAACGACGGGCCAACTGATTGAGAGTCTCGCGCTCTTCTCGCTAAAAATAAAGCCAAAAAATTAAACTATTTCAAAGCTATAACTAAGCAAATAAAAAAAATATATATACTACGTACAACACCGACAAATTTAAGATGTAAAAACATATATTTTGACAAACTGTCTCTATATAAACTTGGTTTTTTCATTTTTTTTTTTTTTTGCTTCTTTCTTATGTATAGAAGAAACGATTTTTTTCTTCTAGTAATGGGTACATACGTACACATGTGTGTATGCTTTATTGTGACTGGTACACGTATCGATAAAGTACTTTTCAATGATGATTTATTAAGCGTTTACCAAAGTGATAGTAATAGAAATTGTAGGTCAGTAGACTACAGTTTTAAACTTAATATCGTCAACGTGTGCCAATATCTTTGTAAGATTTTATCGTACACAATTGTCGAAGGTTTAATACAAAATATTAAAAACGAAGAAGAATGTATTCAAAGGGTGAAAAATTACGAAAATAATATTTGTCCATTATTAGCATATAGAAACGAAATGGAACAAATTTTTATGTTATATTTCCATTACATTCCACGGGGAAATATTTGCTCTCAAATCCGAACACTATTTTTTTTTTAATAGTTAACGACAGGGGCGGCACCAGAAATTTTTTTCTGGGGGGGGGGTCGGGATTATTGCAAAAAATGTTCGTTGCGGCAAATATTACGAGTATATTATTGCCCCTTTATTTGGGTTTTTCATAATGATAATATTAATTATATTACTAGGATTGATATTTTGGTATACTTAATACTTATATCTGCTGAAGACATTTAGTTAAATCATATGAATTAGATAGGTGTGAGCAAATAGAAATAAATAGAAGTTTTAAATAATATTAATAATAAAATTTCGTATCTAATAGATATATTTAAATAATTTAAATTATACTATTGAAAATCGTATAGACATGAGTTTTTTAACATTTCGTAATGAATTATTATCGTGTATACTCGATTTATTAATTATTATGTATATGATTTTGATTCTTAATTTAAAATTGCCCATGAACCTGGATACTTTTTACTATTCACATAAGACATTAAGTAAAATTAGCATTTAGTATATAAAATAATTATAGAAAAACTTCCACTTATTACTCTTTTCCTAGGTTAAAAACTATATGTTTATAATAATACACGTTTAAAAGTAATAATGCCTTGTACATATATTTAATAAAAACTCCAAATAATTTTACTTATAAAATAAAAATTTTAAACAAATAATAAATATCGAATATTCATATTTATGCATTATTATTTACGATTCGAATAACGCAAAAGAAGTATGAGTATCTTTTAAAAAATTAATATTGATCCGTAAAAAAAAAGTATTCAAAAATGCTACCGTGAATTTCGATTGTTTCATTAGTACCTAGGTATATTATAACAGGAGTGTAGTGTTATACCGTCTTCTCGGGAAGTGTAGTGTAAAAAAAATATTGAAATACATGGAATATTTTATATTATTATAGCGTTTTCTGGTAATATATGTAATAAAATTCGAAATCATATTAAATGGCGATGTATTATCTAAACAAGTGCTCACGAAAATAAAATAATACTTTGAATTACACAGCGAAACGTATTGAAAACAGCAAATAAATAAGTACTTGCGATTTAAATTTTTGTTCGGTCTTAAACAGGTAGGACAAAAGTGTGGCAAAATCAAATTTGGGTAGAGTGCTCGCCCTACCTTAACCCCTCCCCTTGCTTCACCACTAGTTAACGACGAGAAAATATCGAGTATACGATAAATTCGACAATTTGTTTTGCGACAACAACTGATTCCAAGTAAAATCACAAGAGAAAGCTTTGAAACTTTTTTTTTGCAATGAAAATAGGGAAGCCGATGACGAGAGATTTCATATAAATATTTCGTGAGTACATCATAGGTGAAACTACGATTCAGACCAGTCAGGCCTGACCTAATACAGACTGGATAACGTACATAAATTAATAGAATTTAAAATTAAATTTCCGCATCTGAAATGCCTACAATGTTCCGTTTAAATAAGTACATAGAAGTTATGTAATTCACGGGCAACATCACTTGTACCATTTAATCGTCGTCTATTATTATATACTTATTTATTGTTATTTTTATTCAATATTTAATACCCCTTACTCGTAAAAAAAATTTACATTAAAAAAAAATACAAAAACAGTAAATTACCTCGCAGAGTTGGAATTTAGAATTTTTTCTTTTTGCATATTTATCATTTGGCGTGTGTCCTAATAAAATCGACTACAGTTTCGCTTATGGCGTACGCGTACCTGCATTTCCAGGATGTCCGGTTCTTCTTCCGGCGAACAATCGTCTTCCGCTCTCCTGCGTTCGTCCTCGTCCTCGTCATCTGTGCCCTTGGGCGACTGCATCCAATGGTACGACTGAGGTTGAGGCTGTACGCTCAAGTTCAAATTCAATCCGAGCCGTGCACTGTCCGCGGCGTCCATCGTCATTTTCATACAGTCAATTATTGCGGGCACCTCCTCCGAAGTACTACTCAGCTGCGCACAACAAATCGATTATTATTATTATTATTATTATTATTATTATTATTATTATTATTATTATTATTAAAACAACACAACACAATCGTTTTCATAACAATATTTCATAACATCAAAAACGTTATAACATTATTATAATATACAGCGGCCGCTACACGCGGAAACTACTATACATAATACATATTCTCAATTCGACCGGTTTTTGTGCCATATTACTATTACCTACTCGGAAAGCATTAACGAATTTCTATTCGATAATAATTGTTACAAAAAAAAAAAATTTTTGTCTCTTCTCCCCATCTATTAATATTGTAACCACAACGCGTTTTATAGTGATACAATAAACGATTATAATTAAATGTAATAAGGATACATACGGTTTCTTCGAACCTTCACGTATTTCTTTTACACTGTACATAATGTTATAATATACGCGCGCAGCTATATTATATGGATAAATTTAAGAATAAACAATGTCATTAGTGGTAAAAATGGCAATTAAACGTTTTGAAAATAATACTGCGTAAAATCGTGAGAATTTACACATTAATTTTTATTTTCGAAATTAATAATACAATTTGAGACGGTGCAAGCGCATCTTCATCATAAGCAGTGTCGAGACTTATCTGCGGTTTGAAATTTTTTTTGTTTTGCCTTTTATCTAGATAATATTGTTGTATACGATTTACACGTAGTACGCGCTGTCCAAAATAAATTTAAGTTTTACCAGGATGAACATTTTTTTTAATATTTTTTTTTTTTTGGAGGGGGGTTATTTTCTAATAATATTTTAACATATATTCTCCGAACGTATAATATAAGGATTATATTTAATTACAAATAATAATAATAATATGTAGAAAATATACGTCTAATCAAACAGGTTAATGATTTTTTTTTTTTTATTTATTTATTTATTATTAACGAAAAGAATATAATGTAAAATCTGTAATTTTTTTACAATAGGTAATATTTATATTATGATAATATATATATAATATATTATGTTAATGATTTTACACCTCGAATCTTCATAAAATTATGCTGAATAATAATATGTAATATTTCGTTTAGTTAATGTTAATTTATAACACACTGTTCTCTTTTCTAATATTTTTTAAACAGTTTTATTATTATATGTTAAAACATTCTAATTATTGTCTCGTACTGAACTATGTTGTATAACGAACACGTATCAGACGTGAATATTGTTGTATTATTATTTATTATTGAAAATTATGTACATTTATACATAACAGCCGAGTTATTATAAAATATATAGTAATTTTCCAAATATATTTATTAAATTTGTATGATTCTAATATGGTTTATACGCCATCTTGAATACTCGTTACTCTGCGTCTCCATTTTATACACGAGTACAAGATGTAAATTGATTATTTATATTATTAGATAAAGGGTCATTAAAAAAAGAAAATTGCGTTTAATTTTTCGCGGTTTAACAGATTGGTGTAATTAAAAAATATATATAGGTATATATCAGTTATTTATCTAGATAAATTTTTAAAACAGTTATTTTTTATCCTTATGTAAATACATTTAAATTCCATTATCTAGATAAAAAAAAATACTTATCTGGGCTCAACATCGAAAATGGTACATGTAAACGTCAATCTTTCGCGACTCCCGGAAGTCATACCGAATCGGGAAGAAATGCGTACGACAATAACGACTTTGAAGTAAATTAATAATAAAAAAAAACTAGTTTCGTCTCTCAGCAGACGTGACAAAAAAAAAAAAAAATCCCGAGCACGTGTTTCATTAAAACTACATTAGTCCAGTTGGCGTTCGGCCACACGTCATTTGGCTTTATCCCGACTTTCAAGGAACACTGCGACCGTGGCGTTGCGTGTGGTGTATACACGAAACGATTTAGTTTTTAATAACGTTAACAGATTATTAATTAAATGACGTGCGCACTGTACAATTTTGCTCGTTTCATCATCTGCATTAACCTATAATTTAATGGTTGAAATAAAAATTGCCCACCTCGCAGAACAACAATAGACAAGTTAATTGATACGGATTTAGTCACGAATTGTTTAGCTACGAAATAATATAACAAAATACGTTATTAAACGCAATTATCGGGTACTATATAATTCTAAATATCTGAAAAGCTTAATATACGTTTCATTGTCCAGGAAATGAAAAAACAAAAATGTAATTACTATAAACACACGGTCTAGATATCTGGAAAATACACACGAATAAAAATATTGGAGCGATTTGTTGTTTATAAATGCATTTATAATTGTACAAATATTACATATAAGCGTTAAAAAAATTATATCCCAGGTTGTATTATCATAGATTTCGGGCTCATAAAAATAAAACCGATTATGATTCTAATTTCACGGTTTACTGCGAAAAAGTCTGTATTAAAAGTGAAATTGGATTTATTTTTATTTTTTTCTTGCTAACGTGTAACGAAAATCAAAAACTTAACTTGCTCTAACGTCCAACTCAAAGCGAACGACCATCGTTTGTCCTTTTATTTGGTGCATTACTTTTTTTATGACTATTAACCCGTAACCACTGGTGCGGTTTCCGATACCACTTATCGGGTAAAAGTTAAATTCATTATGATGAATCTATTTATGTTGTGGTAGAAAAAAATCAATTTTTTTAAAAATGTTGATTATTATATTTATCATTACTATTTATAAGTTATTGTGAATAGACATTTATATAATGCAAAAATATTAGATATATAAAAAAAAAATACAAATTTTACACATTATTAGTTGTTAGTTTTGCGTAAAACATTATGATTTTAAATTGTTATTAATATTATTTATTATGCGTTATGATGTTCGGCGTAGCAGTCTAGACAAACTTCTATTTAATGTTCACGAAAAATATTTTTTATACACGTAGTGCAAACTTTTGTAGCTTTTCGGTCTTTTGATCTCTCGAAAAACGAACATCTAATATGTCGCTGTGGTTGGTCTTGAATCGATTTTGAATATATTATATTGAGTTTAATTTTGATAGGCCATGGCAGTGAAATCATTGTTGAAAGATATAGCAATTGGTCTTTCATGAGACCTAATTTTCCCGGCCTAAATTTTCTAGAAATGTTAAACGAGTCTCACTCTTTTTGGCGTTTGTATGATAAATTATTTGAGCATTTATTCTTCCTATATTCAATAATGCGTATAATGTTGTTTAGGGGGGGGCATCTAGAGCTTTTTCTGGCGTCACTATAATTTTCGGCCGTCAAATCTGACGTATCGACACTTCCTCTTATTGAATTATACGCTATTATAACATCTGGTTTTTTTTTGTCATCGGTGTTTTTGTCCATAGAGTTATTGCACGAAATTACTACCTATATATCGTTATAGTCGAAATCACTCGGAAATCATTGAATTCGATGATTTACACACGCCAAGTGCCTTAGCAAAACCAAATAATACATTTTTTTTTAGATCCGTCCGTGGCCAACTCGGCGAACAATCGACTCCGGTACTTTCTTCGAAAATTCTGAAATTTTCTTCTGCAGCCGACTGTGATTCCGCATTTGATTCTTTATAAAGAAAAATCCGTACTTAAACGATAATTACGGGAGTAGGAATAGTTTCATTTTTTAATTTTTTTTATCCTGACGAATCCGATCGTAAATTAAAGAACTCACTCCAAGTAGTAACACACATAGGTACGCCGTCAAGTAGTGATTGGACACGCGCGTTTAAGGAGTACGCGCGTCCGCAATAAACGCATACTATACTTCACAGACGTGTTCGACCGGAAATACGGTTTACCGTCATTGTTGGACGTTAAGACACAGACACACACGTGACGCTTATTATTGCTGCGTTCGTACCCGGGGACACGCGATACGTGTGATATGTGTGACAGGTATTTATGCACGGCGGTGGACGTAAAAAATATTATTTATTTATTTATTTTTATTTTTTATATTAATGAACGTGCGAGTAGAAATCGCAAAACCGTTGTGCACACGAATCGTCAAGGGTGTAACGAATAATAATAATAATAATAATAATAATAATAATAATATTATATTATTATTATTATTATTATTATTATTATTATATTATTATTATTATTACTGTGGCCGGGTGTCGATGCCCTAAAAAAAACCCCCCTATAAAAATGCATTTACGACCTACAAAAACACGAAAAACGCCTTAAAAACTTACAAAAATACGTTTGAAAAATTAAATTTATTATCTAAAAACATGTGAGAAAAATTAAACCCTTAAAATCGTTTAAATTACTATTATATATTATATTCGTTTATTTATTACAATATTAATATACAATTAAATATATATATATATATATATATATATATATATATAAAATGCAGTGCCGTAATTTCAATTTATCTCTGGGGAGGGGGAGAGTTATATAAAATTTGAAATTTCGTCCCTATAATATTTCGAATTCAACCATATTGTATTGAAATAAATCAAATATATATATATATATATATATATTTGTCGAAAAATTTGAATTGGTTATAAAAAGACATTGTGACTTAACGATTTTCAAGATTTTTTTTGAAAAATTTGTCTCGTTAATACCAGTCCAGAGTTACATACGTATATGGTGAAAATTTCACGGTTGATTTCACGTTAAAATTACGAAGAAATAACGATAATCGAATAATGACCGACTAGACGGCAATTTGCTACCGGAAAATAGTGCTACACGTAAGGTTCGGAGCACTGCTGATAGAATTTTCGGGTAGACATAAAAAAAAAAACACGTCATTGTTACAACTATATAATTTTTAACCTTTTTTCTTTGGTCCTGGGGGATGGGGGTTTAATCCGAAAACCTCCTTCCTCCCCCGTAAGCACGGGTATATCGTGTATTATATTGTTTACACGACGTATTTAACGGCTGCCGAGAAAGGAGGAGGTGACGTCAAGTGTTTGGAAATCATTTCGCGGTGTTTCGGAACGGAAAATGTTCAACGACTCTTGTGAATATTTTTCTGCCGATTATTACCTAACCTAACCTAATCTAACCTAAACGCTGAACACGCGATTTTCGTTTTTCTCGTCTTTCCGCCAACGTACCGGCTGCAGCGGTCTTCGATGATCCGTTTAGGAAGCTCGTTTGGTGCCCTGTCATTATAATATGTCCATTAATTACCGGGTGATAGATTTCCCCCGTTCGGTACGGTTTAAAACAGTTTCTTTTTTTTTTTTTAATATTTTTAGGGCCGTTAAATAAATTCCCGGCTACATCATTAATATTATCTCGCGACTACTGTACCACACCGGCTATGCACGACGGTGGTACGCGCCGTCTGTCACCCTCTCGGCACTGTGCGTACAATGCACGTCGCGCTTTTCCGCCACCGCGTTAGACGCGCGCGTCCGAAGCGCCAACCCTCTGGCGAACCGTCTCTAAATGGAAAACAAGATTAGTGAACGTCCCGTCCGAATGACGTGTGTTATTTTTTTTTTCTATTTTTTTTTTCGTGTATATCTTCGCCCGCTCTCTTTTTCGGTCCACCCCACATCCACCGAGAAAAACATTCCTATATAGGTACGCCATCTCCTCATCAATTCCGTCGCGGGGCGCGCGCGCGTGCTCTGTATTAAAACGTGTCGCCTAAGACATAGTATCGGCACATACAGTAAACAAGCAGTTTTCCTTTTATTCTCTTTTTTAATACATAGATACACGTTTACATACATGCATACACTATACACACATAATACTCGTTTTATTTTAAAATTTCCAAAAACGTTTTATAAACCGTAAATAAAAACTGGGGTGAGAGAATTGTATGCGCGTTTCTCTTCTGGAATATCCGCGAATATTTCGATATCGAAATTTATTTCTACACGAGCGATTTGTTCGCATTCAGCACAAATATGTAATTACAGAATATATTTGTATATTCGTTTTCATCCACGGACCGAAATTAAAACGATTTGAACGTTGTCTATACGCGAATAAATATAGATATACTCTCCGTCTTAAATAGTTCATATCGGTATACGAAGAGCTCCTCCTTATTGATTTCATATATCCGTATAATAGACACACCGAAGATAAACGCGTCTAAAATGTCCAATAAGACTTATACCGCGTATCTGTCATAATTAGGGTTTTAAAATTTCATGAAATTTATTTCTTTGAAATATTTCATTTGAGTGAGAAATAAAAAAATATTTGTTCCGTTTCGATAAAGGTAAAAAAAAAAAAATTGGTTTTATTTCAATGAAAAATAAAATCATTACTGTTTTGTTTATTATAGTATACTTTTTGCATTATTAATTGTAAAATAAAAACTAATTTATTACATTTAACAATACACAAGTATTAGTTATTATACAATGTATATACTATAAATCATTTAAATTTTAATAAGTTATTAGACGAACGTTATACGCTTTACAACTTACGAAATACAAACACAACCGTAATAATTAAATAATTGAAAAGCAACGATTACGGACACGGTCTTAAAATATCTTCCAAGACCGTGATTACGGAACTCGGTAACATTTGTTATCAACACGCCGGTTTTTCCTTACCTATACCAGTTAGCAGTTATACCAGAGACCTCAATCATTGTGCCGAAACGATATCAAAAATATGAACTGATTAAATGACATTTGTCAATCACTATCTCAAACGTAAAAAAAAAAATATTTTTCAATATTTCATGTGGAATATTTCGAATTTAAAACCCTAGTCATAATACATAATAGCGTAATGTATCGATAAACGTGTTGACGAAAATTTTTAAATCTACGAACAAACTATTGCGTTATAATAAATAAATTATATTAACACATTTCACGGCGTGATTGCGTATAGTATAATTATTTTTATTATTATCATGACGAGTTAAGTAATAGCGCCTGTTACTTTTGTGTACGTATCGAGAAACGTGCTTGTACGCGTGTACTTAATAAATATATACGGCAATATATATTTTAATAAACGCGTTGTTATTAAAAAAAAAAAGTTATTTTTTTTCCCTCGACAAATCTCGAAATTCGTCATACGATAAAACGTGCATAAAAACAATATTAATACGTATATAATATTTACGTGTTTTTGAATTGTGTGTTCATATAATGCGGTACGTATATTTACCGTACGCGTTTGTATAATAATAATGATAGACGGTTAAAACGAATCTTTTTATTAGGCGTTTTTCATGTGTCTATGCGCGTGTGTACTATACTATTAAAAAACACTACTAATATAATAAACTGCAGCGTTCGGACGGAAACTTCACCAGTACAATGGGAAGTTAAAAGGCCAAGTAAAAGAAGCCGTAGTCACAATGGAAAGTCACACCACCGTATTATTTAGTGTACACCTTCGTCAAATGTAGTCTAATTATTATTGTTGTGTGGACGTACCTATACGATTGTACGCGACATTAAAACGTGTCATTTATACCGTATGCAAACGCGCGCGTGGGTCGTTAGATTTGAAAAAAAAAATTTAATCGACTCGGTGGGCGTCGTATATTAAATATTATTTAATCGGGACCAGATAAACACTATAGTATATTATTATAATTATAACGTGTGCGAGCGAAAACAGTATTTAAATTAGAAAAAAATGTTTTATATCACCATTCACCACGCACGCGACGTTCGTTAAGGTAGGTGTTGAGAGAAAACACAAAATATATCAAATATAAATCGACGACGAATAATCGACTATTATGTATGTTCCGGGGCGGATTTAAAGCACTGCGAACTGTGCGACCGCATAGGGCGGCCAATCTTGGAGGTCGGCAAAATCGTGTTTAGTTTTTATATGTAATAAAATTACATAATTTTTTTTTAAATTTATTTTACCATTTCAAAATTTTGAAAGGTGTATTTGGATTCTGTATTGGTTTATTTTTAGTAAAGCAATAATTATTTTTTCATTTAATTTATGATACAATCGAACTGGATAAAACCGAAAAATCGGAAACAAAACGTGAAGCTCGTGGACTTGGAATACGAATGGAAAGTCGCATTCATGGCTATTCGTTATAACAATTAAATGGCGTTTTTCTTGTATACATTTTTACTTTATAAAAATAAATAGCAAGTAGGATAATTGAATCGGAACGTTGTTTTTTTTTTCAACTTTAATTAAATGAAAAAATAATTGCGTATTATTAGGAAAAAATTAATTTATTTAAGAACGTTTTGTTACATAGAAGTTTTTTTTAGTATAGGAGCGGGAAATTTCATTTGGAGCATTGGACCGCATGTACATGTTCACGAGGATTTATTTTTCACCAAATTCTTTTTTTTTTTTTTTGTAATAAAAATAATATAATGCAATAATATAAAAAATAAAATAATCGATAATTTACCTATAGCGTTATTCGTCGTATATAATTACAATTTGTAGTTATACGGATCGCGTGATTATCTCGTCGCGGTAGACGCGTTTTAATTTTGTGGAGAATTCAATACAGCCGAGTAAAATAGTGATAAAACCCAATTGGCCAACCGAAAATCCGAACTAATAATATCCTTAAAACAAAATATCATCGAATATTTAATATAATAACGGATACTTTTTGTACACAACAGTACACTGAACCGCCGCCGAAATGAGTATAATATGATTTCGTAGTATACCTCACCGCCTATCATTATCCACTGAATTCACAGGTGTATTTTAACACTGACTCGATCCAATCTGTATACACTTTGAGCGTGTACAATACACAATTCGAATTCTCCCGGTTCGGTCGTTTCACGCTCGTTTTGTTTTTCAAAAGACCTTCAAACGCGTGATTTATGACCGTTGAAAATCGGAAACTTTACGATAAAAAATAATTTAACACTCACTAAATCTCATTCGTATCGGCTTTGTCGACGTGATAAATAATAATATACAGCGCGGACAATAATATTGTAAAACTGTATTCTATTGTAGAATTAAAATTCGTGTACATTGCAATATTGTAATTTCACATTGTATTAAGTGGCATTTAGTATTCATTGAAACGCGAACGCATACGAAATCCGACTTTACTCGACCAGTACTCACGAAATCAATTGACCGTGTGGAACGTTAAGGGCGCAATAACGTTTTTAACGAACAATTCGATTTCGTTTTTACAACTAACAAATCCGATATATTTAACTGCTATAACACGCGCATTGAAAAAAGTCTAAAAAAAATACGCTTCTATGGTACTCTATAAAAGCCTTTTACTCGTAATTCGTATTTGGAAAAAACTACAGCGAAACAAAACTTCGGAAGAACAATACGGTAGGGTCGGGCATATGGAAGATTGGGTGTTCGATATTATATTTGAATAAATATAGTTTTTTTTCACTAATGACTTTGACCATGATATCGAGAAAATCGGATGATCATAGTTAAATGTTTAATACGGATAAACGTGATACGAATTTAGCTGTCTACAAGATTTATTTACGCAGTTTTTGAATGGTTTTTTTGTGAGGGTCTCTCGACAATTTTCGTATAACTTTTAGGTAGTTGATAGAATTCGTGTTGCAGATTTTATAATTCCAATTCGATAACATAAAGATTCCAGGCTTCAATGGTGTTATTTTTAAATTATTGTAATTGATTTCGTTGCGAATTAATTAATTGACACATGTGTATTTGCACAAGTCGACAGAATAACGGAAAAAGAGAAACACGGCTTAACCAATATAACATATCGTATGGGTGATCATTAAATTACGAAATTCGTATGTACGTTGTGTAAATAAAAATATTATACGAATATTTTCCTTCATTTAACATTATTTTTTACCGATGTCTCAGTTTCTCCTCTGTCTGCTAATTACTCTTTTCACACTTATCTCCCTTCTGATAATTAATTGTTAGCTTCTGTTTCGTAACGTTGTCTTTTGTTTTAAAATTCTAATACCTTCAATCCAAACCTCTCCATCCACAAAACATTAAAAACATGTTATATATTCAATCGGTCTAAAACAATATTCAGATTTTTTGTATGGTCGTTCTGGAATACATGGCAATGAACGGGGCCAAATCCACCTCATACTTTAATTTTCTTCTCCACTTCCAAACTCCCATTGTTAGATTTTTCTCCTGTTTGTTAAGACTCCATATCTTGGACGTCTTATTCCGACAAACTTTGCTTGTAGATATAAAACCATCGCTCCCAATATCATTAAAATTTTTGGTTTAACTTTCTATATTTGTCCTTTCTTTCCGTCATTCATTACAGCCGTCTCCGTGTAGGACATTCAATTCTTCCTTGCCGCGATTTTAAACTTTCCGATAACAATACTCTTCTCTGTACTATTCATTTAAATTAAAACATCCGTAATCTTACTCGGAAAGCATTTTCAGTGTCCAAACTTATCCGCCAAACTATTACCTGTCCATTCTTCATTCCTTAAATATATCCCGCGATCTTCTACTCGTCCTTAACTCCAATTATTTATCGTCTTGTCATAAAATTTTGAAGGCTGGCTTCTATACCTATTTAATACCTGTACGCGTAGCTTTTGTTTGTGTTAGTATTAATCAAGTATAATTATTGTTGAGCAGTATTTGGCCAGCTATCTGTTAATACTCATAAAAAAATATATATATGTACGAATATACATGAATGATTGTATTAGAGTGGTGGCACAACCCTGTTGTGGTATAATACACACTAAATCGTGTACGGTCCGGTCGTTTCCATTGTGACGATAACTTCGTTGTGCATTGACTATCTGAGCCAGAGAGTTAAGGCTCAAAAAATAAAATAATACCTATTTGTTTTTTTATGTTTAATTATACATATATAACGATTTAAACACCACGTCCGACGCATTTTGTTACTTATATATATATATATATATATATATATATATATATATATATATATATATATATATAAGTTAGATACACGTGCGTTTAAATTATATTTTTTTCTCGTGTATATTATTATACTGTACAATAATGTCAAGTCCTTGTACACTTGTGCGGTCTCGCACACGTGACCGTGGTATAGTGTGTACAGTATATTATATTACACCGAAATTAACACGAACGAACAGTTTCATAAACTCGTTCAGCACAGATACACGCAAACACTGCAAAGTTTCTGACAAAGAACGCGTGGCTTAGCACGAAAGTACATACCTATGCGACGTTATTACCATATAAAATGATAGTTTTATTAAGAAGAAATCAATCACTTGTTTTTCTGTCCTGATTATATTAGGCGATTCGTGAAAAATATGTTTTGAAAAAAATCTATATTTCCACGTCTTTTATCCGCTGTTTGATTTTCATCTTGTGTATATTAATATTCTTCACTAAAAGTTGTCTATACATACATATAAATATTTATGGATAAATGCCCTTAAAAAATAGTTACTTTTTTCCTCGTATACTACAGTTAACAATTGAACACTTAATATTATGTAAGATTCAAAGATAAAAAAAATATTTTAAGAAGTCCTTAACTATATATATATACGTAATAATAGTATATTATGTTAATAATAAAAATCATATGATTTTTTTAACAAACAATATATTTTTTTTACTTATTGTGCGGCCGATTGGCTCGTTAAAAGAGTTCACCTAAGTTACAAAATCGGAAATCATCATTGCGAATCGATGGTAAAGTATTTCTGCATATATATATATATATATATATATATATATACTCATATATTATATAATACATTATTAATTATTATATAATATACAATAAAAATATATAAACGTTATAACGTTTTTATGTTATAAAATTTGTAACATAAACGATGATTTCCGATTTTGTAACTTAGGTGAACTTTTTATATATATCGATCCGATAAATTATATACAAATTTCAATTTCATACCGACGTCAAATACAAAGACTTCAGTGCTCAGTCGAGTGTCTTTGAGTGTATATTATAATATAGTACTAAATAATACATATAATATTATTGTCGTTATAGAGTTTTCAAGCACACAATTATATATATATATATACGAGTATACTAGCTAAATTACACGGATTCGCCCGTGAATAGTTAAAATTGTATTGCTTTCCTTCCAACAGAAATCAAATATTAAAAGAATTCATTACAACAATACTGAATAAACTTTCAATTAATTTTTAATATACATTTAATATTTATGTTATTTTATACACACACATAATTGCACGGATTTATGACAATTTGTGTGTAGGCTTTGAACACACTGTAACTTTGCCGTAGTACTTTGTTATCCCTAGAGAATTACCGTGAAAATATATGGTTTATAAATTACGTATAATGTGTGTACAATATTGCATTGAAGCATCACATATTATTCATTATTATTATTATTATTATTATTTTTTTTTTATTTTTTTATTAGTCATTGTCATTTTCATTATCATCATTATTATTATTATTATTATTATTATTATTATTATTATTATTATTATTATTATTATTATTATTATTATTATTATTATTATTATTATTATTATTATTATTATTATTATTATTATTATTATTATTATTATTATTATTATTATTATTATTATTATTATTGTATCTGCTCCCGAAACTTAACTTATACCCGATGAAAATATCAGGCGGAATTCATCGAAATGTAAACCCCAAGTGGTCTTATATATACTGTATATGTAGCGATTTCGTCGACATAGGTGGATTGTGATGTTTTTCTATGACGTATCCTTTTAGTTCAAAATCAAGAAAATGCCAACTTGTTCTGCGTTACCATGGCAAAATCCACACGACTAGAAAATACTAGAAAATATTCGGATATATTATTAATGCCGATGATTTTTCACTCGGTAATTGTTGTTTTTTATGTATTTTATTGAAATTTTTACTATAAGTTATATATCTCAACAAAATTGTTGTTACATTTGTATTGGAAAGGGATCTCGAGGAAAAAATTAAGAGCACAACGAAGTTTATCACTCGGCATTCGTACCTCTACCGCAGCCTTCAGGATTCTTATAAATATTGAAAAAATAATAATTCAAACACATATATTATTACTCTTGAATATTATACTAGCGGTTTTCTATTAAATCGTACGAAAACACAAAATCCAAACAAAATAACCTGTTTCCTAGACACCTAATATAATAACACATCACCGCGTTTTATAATACACGACTTGACGAAATATAAAAATGTAAATATAAAAATAACGCCGTATTAAATAACCACATAATTGATACCGTTGTGTACTATTGAATAATTCACAAACTTATCGTATAGTTTAGCTGGCGAAAGTCGCGTGTCTAAAATAACACATTTAATAAGTACAGGACTCTATAAACAGCGTAAATATTATATTTTGTGTCGTGTGTCGCGTTATATCAAAACGCGACAATAAAATTATATATATATATATATTTTTCTTCTTTTTTAATGTGTTTTTTTTTGCATTCTTAGCGAATAGAGGAAACTTACAAGGGCGTTTAGTATGTAATTTCTATATACTAATTTTGGCTAGAAAGAATGAGTTACGCGTTTTGGTAGCAAATCGTCGATACTTTATTTGAAAGATTTTTTTCGATTTTTGTCAGAAGTTCCTTAAGGGGGCATAATATTAAAAAAAACTCTAAAAATTGGAAGAAAAACTGTTTTCTCGATAGAGTTTAATCGCGGCAAAAACGTGATATTCATCAAAATCCGTTATTGTGTACGATAATATTACAAGGAATCACCCGGTCACATTTGTTTTATTGAATGCAATGCTTTATCATCGTTTTAAAAATAGTATTCTAAATTTTTGTTTAGTTTTGGTAAAAACGAAACGAGAATTGTGAAATTTCAATTTTATTCACTAATAAATTCACAGGCTATAACGCGAACGCGCTCTTATTTAACACGGCGGCTCTTTCTTTTTCCTTCTCATTTTTTTTTTTTAGCCTACACGTGTACGCGCGGTCGGTACGCCTTTTTGAATCGCACGAGTCCAATACACACGCCATCGTCGGTGGTAATCGATTACGATGACGAATGTAAATATTAAAAAGACTTACACATCCGGCACCTAATTGGCCGACCACCGCAGTGAATCGGCCGCGTATAAAACCGCCATGCACATAGGTAAAAACGCGATCAAAAAAAAAAAATTTCATTTACAATGCCCTTTGTGCACGGTTTTAAAAAACGTATTCTCTCGAATATTTCTCGAGCATCTATATCATCAGTAGTGTATTTACCGGGATGTGAGGAATTCGGGTTAAATCCACCCCCTCTCCGGGAACAGAAGGTCAATTCTGAACACGAGAATTCGGGTTATGATGAAGATTTTTATTGATTTCACTAAAGAGTACATTATGCGCCTAATGAAGACCAGCGAGAAATCGGAAAGAATTACTTGAAAATTTCTACGCTTGAGTTTAATAATTGCCATAGTTAATATTTATTCGTTTTTATTAAATAATACATAGCTCAAGGGATACGGTTTAGTTATATGTGCTCACAGCTCACCATTGGTGTGCGGACCGAAGTTAGTGCTGTGCTCCTGTGCACTAATAATAATTTGTAGTTTGTGCTCCGAAAAAAATGTATATAATCAAAATTTTCAAAGTCTAATATCTCCTCTTTACACCATTTATATTGAACAAAAGTGAATTCGATTCTGAAATAAGATTGCTAAAGCGTTTACCACACAATAAACTACAAACAGGCATTTCTACAAGCCGGTAATAGAATAAACATTACAGAACCACAACTGACTGACTCATAGCTTACCGTCTCTTGAGTGTGATAACATGGCAGCACGTCAGTCACGACAATTTTCATGATAAAAGTGATAAAAAAAATTCTGATTTTCCAAAAAAAATGAGTTATTGTCTCTTTTTACTCAAGTAGGTACCTAATATCTACCTAAAAAAAAAAGTCTCACGTGTGGCTATAGCCCTATAAGCCACACCCGTGCGCACGCCTGTGATTATAATACGCATTATAAATAATAGACACTTTTAACGATTTATTTTTTTTTCGTTTCAACGTTGGTGTACATAATAATATTATATTATTATTATATATGTATAATAAAATACGGGATTATGATCGCGATCATCCGTCAATATCATCGTCTCGATTTTTTTTTAATTAAATTAAGTACAAACACTACAGCGATTATAGATCCATTGTGTCGATGGTATATATAAATATATATATATATATATATATATATTATTGTTGCTCGCCCAATCCATCGGGTAAATATATACCGTAAGTCGGGATACATAAAATTATTATTATTATTATTTTTTTAATTCGTGTTTTGATTCTCGCCGCCGGCGTCATTCGATTAGCAGCAATCGGCCGTTTGCGCGGCGGACGTCATGCTGAGCAAGATCTCTGCCGCCCACGTAATATTATTGTAAATATAATTCAACACCAACCACACACATACACACACACAATGGCTCGGATCAAAATGTAATTAAAAGAGACTTTTAAAACGACGACGACCGTCGAAAACATAATAGCATAAAATATAATATCTCCATCTCAGATGTACACGAGCTCGTAGACAAACATCGCCGTTTAATGATATACGGTAGGTTAGATCGCTTGTGCAGGTATATTGTTTTTTCCTTTTAAAGTTTTTTTTTAAGAAAACATTTATCTAATGCATATACGCATTGTCACTGTCAGATCCGGACTGAGTGGACTACAGACTGAGGACCGTATTTACGGCCAGGGGCGTATTTAAAGGAGTAATACAGGGGGGGCTGAAGCCCCTAGAAATATTTCATGCCATAAATTACTAAATAAAATATTAATATTTAAAACTTAAACAAATAAATAATGTAACTATTAATTTTAAAAAGCTAATATATAATAATCGATTGGAAGGGCTAATGTAGGTCTCTAGGGGAGGGGGCTTTTAATAATCTTAAATACGCCCCTGTTTTTGCGGGAGAGGCTCGGTGAGGCAATTTTTCCTAGCGGCATTATTACCAAAAAGCTTAGGGGCAGCAAAATATTGTGTTTTTTTAATAAATATTGGTTATGTCTGAATTTTGATTTCTATTTATGTAAATATATGTACCACTTACAAATGCAATTTATAAGATATTGTCATATTGAATTTATTAACAATGTATATAAGATGATTTTATTGGCTTAATTCTCTAGATTTTTACATCTAAAAAGTTTATATATATATATTTTATAATGATTAAATGCATATCAAGTATAAAATCATGTTTTGTGATGATAAAATATTATTCATATATGAATTTGATATTTTCAAAAAGAAAAAAAATGTAGTTTGAGACACGCAATGGTATAAATTTAAAAATAAAAAAATTACGTAAAGATTGCTTTAATTAAAAAACTTATTTTAACTTCGCATACTTAAAAAAAATAATTAAATTAGAAAAAATATGACGCAATATGTTTAATAAAATACGTAAGTAGGCGTATATTAAATTGAACTGCTTCCCAACTGCACTGTATCACAGTTCTAGGAAATATTGTTCTTTTTTCGGTACGTAACACGCGAAAGATTAAAAAAGTAAAACACGTGTTTTTATTTATAACGAAATACGTAAAACAACTGAACTCGTTATTCAAACCGGCATTTACGACTTATTGACGTTACACAGTTTGAACCGCGCTTTATCGGAATACTCTCTATTAATAATTTATAATTTATATGGTTTGGTAATTATAGCAATTGCATATATTCATACTGGACCTAGAAGAGTAATAAACACGTTTCAGGATGTAGCGAGTTCAAATACAAAATTTTATTTTGCACGTTTCCTATATTTAAGAGATTTTTTTTTTTTTTTTATTCAGGGGAACAGTGATATTTCGCTACTTTTACGTTTATTTTGTATATTTTCTACGTTATTGATGTTTTTCCGGTTGATCTTTACCAAAAAAAAAAAAACACATATTATTCTCGTTATCTTTTTTAAATACTAAATTTTCACATACACCTAATGTTTAGTCACTAAATAAATATAAAAAAAATGTTCGACGTATGTATATATGTATGGTTTATAAAAATACGTAACATACGTTTAAAATTATAAAAATAATTTTTTTTTATCGCATATTTTTATGTTTTTTTTTTTATAAGTCTCGTACCAGCTGGTTGTTGGCACGTGTCCGAAGAATTTCCGTACGGTCTTCAAACGTTTCCCCCGCATAAATTTGTTATAAAAATTTAAAATTTCGTGTAATATTTTATTATTACTACGCATACAATATATTTCGCTTTGCAGATGACATTAAGGGGATTGGAAGCGAGTATTTTCTCTCTTCGTCTTGCACACACGAATCATAGTAAAATAAATGTTCCGTACTTCCAACGCACCGATCGACCCAGTGATGCGATAAAAATTCTGAAAAAAGATTTGAATTAGTCGTTAATTATACTATAGAACGACTTTCCCGCATTTCTATTTTTGTTTTTTTTATAAATCCTTAAAAAAATAACTCGAACAAATTTGAAATAAAAAAGAAATTACTAATAATCAATTTTTGAAGATCTTAAAGTAAAAAAAATGGTATAGTAATTGTATAGTAAAATTCGCGACGAATTCAAATCTGTTTTTCAGAATCTTTATCGTATCACTAGGTCGATAGGCAAGTTGGAAGTACGAAAAGTTTATTTTACTGTGATTCGTGTGTGCAAGACGAAGAGAAAAAATATTCTCTTCCAATTCCTTTAACGTTACGTATGAAACAAAATATGTTTACACAGTAAAAACTAATAACTAAAAACAGTAAATAACTCATTTCTGCACTTCAATTTTGTTTTTTTAAACAACTAAACCAAACGTAATTATTTTATTTTTAATATTCCAAATTATAGCTATAGAAATTTTCAGTAACTCTATACTAATGCTTAGCATAAAAACGTCCGACATCGAGAAAGCGTCCGTTTTTAGGAACAGCGTCCGTAATCGGTTATTTCGCTGTACTGTTCTATACTACCGAAATCCATTTATACAACACCGAGTACAAGCTGGTGTAACGTTTCGTGCGGTCAAACTCCATAAGGTAGTGTGTTAAAAAAATAACAATTATATTTTTTTTTTACATTCCGGACGTTCGTTTTACAAGAATATATTCAAGCATCGATTCGGTCATTGATCGTCGCCAACCGTTTACGGTTATAATAATTTCATATAATATCGCGAACAATACTTGTATCCAATGTCACCCTTGTCGAATGACCAGTGTTGTTTGAATTCAATCGTTTAAACGAAAAAAATATATATACTTATATATATTCACGTTACAAATATACGTTTATATGGAACGAGCGTTTTTTAAAAATATTTCTATAGAATTTTTATTGGGATAAAAAAAAAATGGAACTACCCCAGCTCGCCGGAAGACGGCAGTTTATATATATATATATATATTACTCATCACAATAGAAATTTACCACACAGATCGATTCGAAAACCGGTTTTTGATCAAATCGTAGGTAAACGCGATATAACGCGAAAAAAAGAACAATATTGCTACGGCCAGCCAGATATATGAATATGGAGACATATTATGAGGGTTCGCTTCATAAAATATAACAGCTAACGGCAAAATACGAAATGTACAAGAACGTGAACGCCCGGAAACTAGAGTTTGCAAAAAAAAAAAAAAATGTTTAAAATGTTAACATTTATTGCTGTGTTTCAATAATCGTTTTATCGGCGATTCGAGACTTTATTATAGTAAATTTTAAATTGAAAAAAAATAAATTTATTAATTAATTAAGTAGTCGGTACACATTTTATAATTCAGACCTCCTTAATAATATAATTTACAACGTTCCAAGAACATAACAATCCACAGGAAAATTCATCGACCTATGATTTGGTCATTTGGTCGGGATTTTGACTTTTATTTTTCAACCCGCTGCAGCCTACGGTGAAACACTAAATTACGCAAAATTATTCCTTAAAACTCAAACTTTTCTTTTATTTCCGCCAGAATGACACTAATATCGCTAGTAATTTAATTTTTCTAAATTACACTATAAAATTACATTAGGTTTTAAACGCTTGTCCCACACCCCCTAGAAAGTTTCTGTGGGCGTACCAAACGTCCTTATACCCATGCCCACGCTGGATTTATTCGTATAAAATTATATATGAAAATATTATTATTGAAACGTTCGTGGACGCGACAAACAAACGTATTATTTTAGCGGTTCGATGATTATACACAAATCGGCAGCGCCGCATGCAAAACGGGATACACTACCAGCTTCCTCCGCATCCCACTTACGCTCTAATTCTCTTTATGCGGCTTTATATAGCGTCAAGAAATGTCGAAGAAAAAAGAATTCACGAATAAAATATATGGTATTCGGAAGAAAAGTACTGGGAAAAAAAATTAATTGGAAGTAAAGTATCCAACTGTGTATATTTATTACTTACATGTGTCAATAAAAAAAAATTATAAAAAATTAAGTGTATACAAATTATCGGTATCCTCACAAATAAATATAAAAATATATTTATAACTATTAAAATACTTGTATCAGTCATAAGATCGATTTCTAATATTATTACCTGTATAAAATAAAAACCAGCGCAATCTTATTCGGGTTTTGTGTTTAAACGATCGCAAAATGTTTTTATTCCATATTACCTTTTTTTTTTACTTGCATTTTCTCCAGTTTCGCTTATAGCCAACCGTGTTTTATCTGTGCCCAATTATCGTCTCATTTTTCGACTAATTTTTCAATACAGTGAGACGTTTCTGATCGTCAAGATGAGAAAATCAGTTACTGTAACGTGCACGAATTTAGTTTTACTCTTCTTCCGGGTACCTACTATTTTTCTCGTGTACTTTTTTCCTAATATCATATATATCCTATAATATCATATATATATTATATCCTTTAAAATGGAATACGCGAATAGCATTCAGACTATTATATTATAATATTAAAATACTTAAAAAAAAATATATATATATATATATATATACAATATTACTCGTTGTATATATGTACACGAGTCTATTTATCCGAACGAGTTTTATTACTCACGCATTAAAACGTACAAAATGTAAATATAAACGAAACGCCGATAGTTTTTATGGGTGACCGACAGGCCGGCCGGCGCGGCTGCGTCTTTACTCTTTTTTTTCGGTCGAAAAAACACTATATTACGCGTATTTACAATAAGTGAATAAAAATAATAAAAATAATAACAATAATAATAATATATCGTGGAATATTTATTTGTCTGTTTCTGTTTAGATAGAAGAAGAAAACAAGAAATGCATGTACGTATAATAATGTCCCGCCATACGTATTGCGTCGCTAGCGCGCACATTTTCGATAAATAATAAATAAATAAGTAAAAAATAAAATTTAAAAACGGATAGTATAAAAGAAAAATATGACTCTAGTTCATTAATCGGGGCGGCCAAGCATTGATCGAAACCTATAAAATCGACCATAAAACATTTGTTGAACGACCGTTTTCCGCGTAACAAGCCCTACAACACCATTGCACCACCACCACTACTACAACTATTATTACTATTATTATTGTTATTATCGTATAAAAACACCCATTAAATCGGACGTTATACCGAGTTTTTCGACGTTTTTTTTTTTTTTAACGATGGTTTTAAATACGTATTACAGTCGGCATAGTGCAGCGAAACCGTACGGTTCTCGAATTCACTGCCTGGAATTAGGAAAATCATAGAAGAACAGCTTTTAGAGAGTGAAAAAATAAAAAATAAAACGTTTTACACCGTCATAACCACAAATTCGGACCGTTTTATAGATGAAATTCGACTTATTTTAATTTTAATTTTTACGAATTTTAATTTTACAGATATTTGCAAACTGTGCGTCGCGGTTCTCAGGTACGTCGTGTGAGTTTGCCGAGGGAACCGTAGAACAGGAAAATAAAATTAATATAATATTGCGACGATGGCGATAGTGAAATTTTAATCGATATTATTAATTTATTTTATTCAAAATATAAAACATTTTATTTCAGTTTTATTTTTTCATTATTTAATAATTACAAACATTGTATACGACGAATAAATAAATATACATACTTATAGGTATAATATAGACATTATTTTTCTGTCATTAATGATTTGGAGCCGACAAAATACTGTGAAGATGCACAATGGATCCGTGGAATGAAAATGTTTGATTACCACTGATATATAGGCATCATAGCTTTCAGATCCAAATAACATTTAAAATTTTCGAATTCGGTGTGTTGCAAGAACAAAAGCTGGACGATTGATAAATACTGCAATTAGAATATTTACCTGAGCTCCATCTTCTTCACCTGAGCTCCACTGAACTTCAGAGTTAGGAACGCTTGGAGAAAATATAAATATTACAGTGTACCTATTATATATATATTAATACATATTTTACCCATCATTTTGTTTCCTATATATTTCATAATTATTAATAACCTACCCAACTAACGTTCAATAAATACTGCAGAAGATTTACCCGTTATATCATTGCTTTCAACCACATCGAGAAATTATTCGACTAAAATAATTGTATTGTTACCGCGATTCATTAAAAAGTTACTTTATACATTCGCATTAATACATTATCTAATTTATAATTGTATTCTTTAATTATAATTTTAACTACAATAAATTCTCCATTAAATCGTTAACACAGTATAGTGTACTACAACATTTTATATAAGTAAATGAAAACGTATATTTTCACAATTTATAATAGTTTATTTTGTACTATTTTCACGCATACAGTCCTTGGGTATATCGAATATAAGCACACTCCGTGTTCCTTTGGAAAATTTGTATTTGATAGACGCAATTTTTATTTTTTTTTTTAAGGATATAGAGGATCTCCTTCCCCTTGAGCCCTCCTTCCAATTCGAGCCCTGTTGCTTTATTCCTTATCATTCCGCCAAATTCGTTTTCAGTAATTTCATTTGTTGACACCGCGATTACAGAATAATAATATATTAATATTATAATATGACGCAAGTGCACGTATCAAACACGCATCTTTTGATAAATAAAAACACTTTTGTGTAGTGTTCGGAACGTTCAATAAAAAATTTAATTCGTTTACGTTCACGTTTTTTTAAAAAACGATCGCTTTCATTTAATGGTTCATTTTAATTTTTTTACATTTTTAAATCGCTTACCCGCAATCTACATAATAAGGACTTACAAAAATGATTATTCATTACTTATTCTATAAAACCGATAATAATATCAAACCACTTAAATTTAATAACCCAACACAAACTTAAAAACGAACGTGGCTAAAATCAACAAGCTTCTAGAAATCAAGACAATTATTTGGTCTAGTGCACACGCTCTGCTGCAGTGCAGCATGCCTATGATCAGTAATGAATAAGGAATAAGGATACATAAAGGTATTACCAAATTGAAATATATTTGTTGGGCGAGTTTTGCCGTTTTTCGTTTTGTTTTGCTCAGTTAAAATGTTAACTCTTTTATGTCGGAGAATTATTTTATTTCTTTGACATAAATTAACGTATACTTTACGGTTTTTTGAAACACTGCGTAGAGTCAAATACTTCAAAATTACTTCAATCACTAATAATAACATGATAGTAAATATTATTATAACATTTATATAAGGTTAAATAAAATAAATTTCGAGTGACATTCCCAATTACATACCCAACTACAAGAATATTGAACCATATTTTAACAAGATTATTATAAATTGGGGCGCACTGCCATGCCATAATATATGAGAATATTTTTGTCACTAAATAATAAATAATGTGCATTTTTCTAATATTTATTATTAATTACCTCCCGCTTTATTACAAATTCATAGAAATCGTATTATTCTGTTTTAATTATTATTGTGTTGAGACAGGCCCATTGGAATTCCACGTATTATACCCTAACAATTTTTAACTAAATAAATATAATAGGAATATTACTATTATAAATATATAGTAATTCATATTTTTATATTCGTTATACTAAATAGGTAAATAAATTTAAAATGCGTGGAAATCGTTCAAATAAATTAAAAATATAAAACGCCATTCACGGTCACGTGTCGTTCATAAAACATGAACGTCGTTCCTTTCAAACACTTAACGGTCGTATACACCTGTTTAAATGAGGCCAGTACCGTTTTCGTCAAAAACTTCTAATATGTATAAAACTTCGGTGGCGCAGCTTCACCTCAGTGGGTGCTAATTAATTTTGGATTTGTGCTGTATCCAAACTATAAGAACATTGTCGTCGACAAAATGTTTTCAACAAAGTAGTCGACAACATTTAAAAACACGCAAGTCCAGACCACGAGATAACGAGAAATTTATAAAACAATAAATGTTTTAGAACCATTTTGAACTGGTGAGTTCATCAAGCTCGGGATCAGATTTTCATTTCTTGCACTCACGATAAAACTGGCCAGTAAAATTTAAAAAAAATTCCCCTCTTTTAATTTCATCAATGCTTATAACTTTTTAAAATTTTGCACTCTAAGCGTCGTTTTTTTTTAATATTCATTTTTTAATTCTGACCGCCTTTGGTTGCATAACATTAATTGTCTTTCATGAAATATATAATCAATTGACAAACACGTTCTAACCGACCGCTGCATAATGTTTTGATATTTATTAAAAAAATAAATAAAGTAAACTATTAAATTATACGAGTGTGACTGTTATTTGGCGATCGTTTTTCACATTTCTTAGCCGAGATTACGACACTTGGACACGTATAGCGTATATATATTGCATTCAGTTATGTATGAAAACGTGTCAAAACTTGAATTCCTTTTTTCGAGATATCAATAAGTACCGGAACGTAATCGAGTTTTTTTTTTTAAATATAAACAAAACAATATTATTGTGTCTATATAGAAATCGACGTATATACATTGTCGTACCTATCATAAATAATTACATAAATTATACGCAGTTTTAAAAATATGTTCGTTTATTGCGTTTTTCGGCCGGAGTCACTTCGTTTTTGAAATATATTAAACAATGAATTTCGCGATATTTCGATGAAACAGCAAGTATATAGGTTGTTATGGCTGTTAAATAACAGCATTGAAACTATAAGTCCTTCATCGCCATTTACATCGGAAAATTTATCGCCTTCAATCGTAATCATAGGTAATATGGGTGTCAAATTCCCCCCCCCCTTGGATTTTTGTTATTACTGGGATGGAATTTTGAAAGAAAATATAAGTGTTTCTGATCGAATTTGTACGATCAGATGATCGAAATCATCTAGCACTGTTAAAGATTTGTGCTAGAAGTCCTCTTGTTTGTCAGTTAGTTGAGAACCTCCGTCGCTTTTGCTCTTACCCGTTTCCACACTCTCAAATCGTATCACCTAAAGTCCCGTTTCGATCCGGGAGAATGAAAAAAATTGTCACTGGGAGGCTACGTCTGGCTAGTAAGTACGGTGGGGGTGATACTTTGTGAAATACACAGACAAAGCAGAAAGGCCCGGTAGTGAAAAGCATTAAGGACTTGTTCCTATGCACTGCTCGGGGTCTTAGGCCAATCCACAAAGCATAATCATGTTGACTGACAATCCGACCTACCGGTATTCAATCCTAAGGTTGGTTTTGCATTTTCCATCACTTTTCCACTCATCACTATTACCAACTAGACTCTTCAATTCTTTGTAATTCGTTAGTGCCGCATCGGATATCGTCTTTTGGATGTAAGATATTCTTAGTCGTCCTCGTTCTCTAACGCCATTTGTTTTCCCTTCTATTATAATATATAGCAGCTCCTCTTCGTTTTTCAGAATATGTCCAATCATATTACATCTTCTACCATTAATTGTATCGAGTATCTTCCTGGTGTCATTGACCTCACTAAGTATACTGTTATTTGTTCTTCTTTCTGTCCAGCTCACTTGCGTCATTCTTCTCCAATACCACATCTCGAGACTTTCAAGAGGCTTTTGTTCCGCTTTGTTCAGCACTCAAGTTTCGCATCCGTATATTGCAACACTGCACACATATATTTTATTAGCCGTTTCTTAACACTTATGATCATGTTTTTAGAGCACAGTATGTTTCTTTTGTTCATGAAACAGAAGACTATCCTACGAGTATACCGTTTTGCGTTGAACGCAAATATTATTACAACAATATCGCGTAATCAGGTAACGATTTTCGAAAAGAGATTTTGTTTCCGAATAAACGTTATATTATTTAAATATACAACAGAACACTATAATAACATGTACGCGTACACCATTTTATATGACGAGTCATTTATTCTGTGCTGCATGTTCTGTTTTGTTTAACGCGTTTCGTTTCACCATGCATCTGCTGAGCGTTTTACACGTACTCGCGATAAATAAAGTATATTAAAAAAAAACTTCGGGACGAATACATATAAAAAAAAAAAAACGAAATCCCTGCCACCGGTTTTATTAATCGGCTCCTATCAATCGGAACTCATAAAATCGACCATAAACACAATATTATACGTTCTCGGTAACCGTTTTTCATGCTTGTTTGTATACACGTATGTAACCACCCATATGTCGGTGGACTGCATCAGACACGTCCGTGTAGTCAAAATATATATAAAAAAACACAACGCAGCGTATAGTGTTCAGGATCCCCGTGGTTTATTATACACACTGTGGTGCAGCAACATTTGCTCGCTGCGAACCGATTTTATTTCGTGAGTTTCGTGTATAATTTTTGAGTAAAAAAAAAAATCATTCCAACACAAATTTCACTATGAAATTTGATTTCGGTGGAAATGATTTAATTAAAAAATTCGAATTCAGTTTATTCGGGAGTGTGTTTTTGATCACTCGCGGCGACTCAATTTACTACCTAAGGATATTAAAAAAATGTAGTTTATTGAAATTCGATTCAAAAATAACTTCCAATTAGCTTCAATAGTATTATACGTATTATTTACTGTGCGCAAATAGGCATGCACCTGCTTCCATTTCATTTTTTCGTCACTGTAAGTTTTTAGTATTTCCATTATCAATCAATTAAAATTATCTGAAATTTGTAATTATTTACTGGTTAATTTGTCATATACGTTTTATTATACAATTGGTAGACGCAACGAATGTGTAGTTGATTGCGTCTGATCTCTTAAGATACCACAATATCGAATGATGGAATTGTAAAAATATTCATATCAAAATAGTATTCATGTGGCACTATGTTATAATTTTAGTTAAAATAAATTAGGCGTTATTCTTTTTATGATTATTATTTAATGACTAATAAAAATGAAAATATTACAACAAGTTGTAGATATCAAGAACAGGAGAAGAGAGAGAGAGAAAATGAGACATTAAACGAAGAATTAATATAAAAGAACAACAGAGTCGTCCAAAAATCTCCAAAAAAATTCAATATTTAAATATAAAATCGTTGACTTCGCGCTTTCTAATATCGACTGAATTAAAACTTCATATAGTATAGAATTATGTTAAAAAAGTCATATATGGTTGGAATTTATCCCCAATCCTCGTCACTTAAAATTTATTTATTTGTATTTTTTAAATGAAAAATGTATGTTATGGTGTTTAAAATATGTTATCGAATCATAAATCATTTAGCGCACAAATTTGTACGAGTACAATTTTTTAAAAGATCCACTGCCAAAAAAATATCGTTGTGCACGCTATTATTATTGTATGCGCTTTTCCGCTGCGATCTTTCTGCTATCTCCAAGCGTTTCCTCCATTTGAAATCGACCATAGTTATAATAATATCATCTAAAAAATGTAAATTTTTTTTGTTTTTTCGTGATAAATATATCAATAATTATTACTTTATCATTTGGTTAAACGCGCAATTATCTCACTTTTTATTTTCAAAGATATATACATTATACAGCCGTAATAATTGAAATTGATATGATTTATTTCCAAAACGAATCTCATTATCGCACCAGAGGATGCAATTTATTATAAATATTACGAATTGATATTTGGTAAACACTTTAAACCGCAGTTATAAAATGTAATAATATATTTATTATTATTATCACGTGTTTTCAAGTACATATACATAATAGTATACGCAGCGGTTAAAGTGGCAAATAATTGCAGAGGAGACTAAAGCTATTAAGAAAAATCGACACCTGAACCGTTGAACCTATTTAGTAGGTGAGTTTTGCTTTGAATTGTCAAAAAAAAGGAAAAATTACAATAAAATTTTTAATGTTCCAAAAAAAATATCGAGTGATACGAGCGAACGTGTATTTTACTATTTTTCATACGTTTACTCTTTTCGGTAAGTTATATATATATATATGAGTGGCTATTATTCGAGAAACCAGTATCGACGAATAATTTTTGTATCTTCACGAAAATCCGTTTATATAAATCATTGACCGTAACGAGATTATCAATAATTAAAACTTTGGCGTTATATACACAAAATAATTTTGGGAATTTTCCGTAAACATTTTTTTCCTACGTATTTACGGGAAATATTATTATAATCGAATAAATATTTGAACCGAAACGTAAAATAAGAATAACCACAGAGTATAATGTCTCCACCGTTGAGTGTGGGAATTATTATTATACGAGCCGTCGTCCGCGGCTGCGTGTAGACAAATTTTTATTTTTTTTTGAAAGTCATCGAAACGTTATTGTGTCACGTATGCTGGGAGGGAGATGATTTTTCATTTGAATATAGTGTAACGTATGTACGGAATAATAATATGATAATCGCCGTTTTGCCGAACAGAAAACACAAGAGACGACAGCGTATAATAATAGTAAACGATACGAACGCAATGTAAAGTGTTTGTCGCTAAACCCCGTTATAGTTGAGAAAGATGTTGCCTATGAACTCGGGAGTATATTTCATATTATATTATACGGTGTTGACTTGAGTTAAAAGAAAACCGAACAGAAATCTCGTCATAACTTCGGTACAAGTACACTGTATTACGGTCCGGGAGATGTGCGCGCGGCTATTATGCGCGTGTCAGAGGATCCATCCGTCACGACGACAGTCAATAAACAGCGGGGTCATCATTCTACGTACGGTTACGTTATACGACTGTATGGATAGACGTTGTGTAAGTAAGTCTCTCTATACGCGTGTCATTCAAATCTTTACGGTATATTATTGTACTTTGTAGACAAAATAATTATTACTATAAGAAATTATTGCGCTGTAAGAACGTGTCTAAAAAAAAAAAAAATACTATTATTTTTAAGAAATTCTAAATTGTAAGATAAAATGGGTTTAAAAAAAATTATTGTCACTGTGCAGCCAAAGTTGTATTTTTTAATGGATAGAAAAAAAATTGATTACGAGTATATGTATTTTTACGCATACCTATACAAAATCGCGTAATTAAATTAATTCCGAATTTAAAAAGTATTGATAGTCAGTACTTATCGGCATAGGTGGTATGGGGCAAAATGGATTTTATGGTAATGCCGGCGACTTTGGTATGGTGGGCGAAATTCTACATTGCCCGGTTCAACTCGGGCGACGTAATCCGCTACAGTTTTTTTGTTATGTTATAAAATTTCATTTTACGTGTAATCTAATAAAATTTATACGATTTTTATCGCGATTATCAACATAAAATATTATTATATACTATTATTTATGAGAAAAAAAAAATTATTCTGCATTGTTTTAAGCAAATATTATTGCAATGACATATTGAGTTACTATTTTTCCCCTGTCCCCTTACATTCACATTTTTTTTTACTTAAACATTTTTTTAGTACAATTATACGATACTATAATCTTTATTATTATACGATACTATAACGCACTTTGCTGTTATGTTTATTTGAAATGCAAACAGAACAGTGTCTCGTATTATTTTTATTATACAGACTGTATCTCTTTAAATTTAGATAATTAATTAAACGTTATTTTTTTTCATAATGATAAGGTTACAAATAAATAACAATGTATAGTTTGACTTGGCGATTTATAAACCTGTCCGGCAAATTAATATTTCAATGTAACAATCTACATTCCCCTAATATGTAATGTGCAGTATTTAGACGAGTATTTTCTTCTGGAATTTTCTACATAAAATCCGAATTCTCAGAAGAAGCACCGCTTGTTCTACACTGCTCCCTCGAGAAATTCTGAGAGATTCAAACTCATTCGAGACAACAGTAAAATTGTTCTATATTTCTAGTTTTCAAGACTTTAGTAACTAAATGCAAACAACTCTCGATATGTCGCGTTGTTTTTTCTTTTATATAATTTGCTTCGAACCGTTTAACGTTATAAAATATCCACATCGCTAATCTTCGTCTAACAAATTAGCGTCATTCTTATATTTCCGAAACAAAAACGTTTGTTTTAACTCTGCAGACTGACGTATAACTTTTTGTCCCTAAATTTATATTCGTATGAATATTTGTTACTGCAATTAGATGACGTCACGGATGTCAACGGGTACATCGATTATCTATCTGATGACGTTGATGATAAGACAATGAAATGAGAAATGGCCCACATGAAATATCATACATGTATTATAATGTAAAAATTCTATGAACATTTCAGCGAAATCCGTTCAGTTATATATGAGTTTGCAAATACAAACTTACACATTTTTCTCAATAAAATAAATCTCAAATTAAGCAAGTGCGCAGCAGTTACTGTAATCGAGACGATTTTTCGAGAAAAAACAAATAATACGCGATTAGAAACGTTATTAAGACATCTTCATACGTATTCTTATGTAGACGACAGTTATATATATATATATATATATATATACATATTTTTTTTTTCAATCCTTCATTAACATTATAATTTTATACTTTGAAAAATAAATAAAAATTATATACAGACGAAAAAATAAAACTAAAATGTCGCGTTAAAATATTCGGTACTTTACATTCATATACCGCGTTGTTATATAATTCTAAATTTAAACGTTCTATTATTCATTATCCTTTTATCTGGAGCGTTAAGACGGGACGGTCGTATCATCCCCTTAAAACGCGACTCTGATTCAAACCTTCTTGAATATGTTTCCAATTTAAATTCGTTCTGTTTTTTCATGTATATGTATGTATATGTGTGTGTGTGTGTGTGTGTGTGTATTACATACGAGTTTTTATCGTCAAGATGCATTCGTTATAAAATGTTATTAAACGTCTAATAATAATATAATACGAAATGCAGCTCGAAGCATGCTCGTAAAGTCCTGATATAAATGGACCGACGCCAAGTTTAACGGCTCATTAATAATTAGTTGTTTTTTTTTTTTTGAATTTACAACTTTGTTTGCGTTAAATCACATGGTATTACATACGTACATACATACATATATATTCATATAAAAAATGATAGCATACATCGATTCTTCGCTGGTGAAAAAAAAACTATTTGCCGAAATCGTTATATTATAATATGTATATTCGGACGGAAACAGTTGGCTCCTGTCTTATTGCTGCACGGGGCAACCCCTCTAAATTATTATTATTATTATTATTATTATTATTATTATTATTATTATTTTTTATTTTACTTATTCTACATTATTATGCCGAAAAAATGTAGCCATATTACGTAGTAGTCGTTTGAATCATTACTATACGATTTGCACACACAAAGAATATCTAGCGGTGAAATCATATAATAGTAATCTTATAATAACAGTAAAATGGTAGGTTAGGTTAAAAATAACACATTCACAATCCCATATTATAATAGTGCACAATTATTATTTCATAACACGTTTAAACTATTCAAATCATCGTCGATTATCGTGGTTTATTTTAAAGTCTGAATAGACGAGTTGAAATAAAAAATATAAAAATCTATGAACATCACCTGCCACCGAAAACAGTTACTTTTCAGCGCTCGTGTTGTTGTTTTTTATCCATGGGGGAAAAATGACTATTTTTAGGTTTTTTTCTGTAAGAATTATTGTCTCGAAGGGTTATTTTTTATATATATGTTTTTGTTAAACTCCTTTTACTTTTAATAATTGAAAACGTTATTTTTCGAATTTACCGGACAATTATTTATACAAACCATAAAGAGAACCGAAGCTAGTAAAATATTATACTCGTAATACTCTCATTTATTACGAAAAACACGTTGGTGTGCATTCGATAAATAATTACGATGCAACTCATGATTTTTGCAGAGTACATAACCATCGTCTAATACAGGTATACTTAATTGATCTGTCTCGTTTATTTATTACCAGGGACCGGATTTAAAACAGACTAAAATATACTGAAATATGTGTTACAAAATGACCAAAATAACAAACCTTAAAATAAGCCCTAAAAATAGCAAAAATAGTGTTTTATTTATGAATTATAGTAAAAGTAACACGCACATTGACAAAATATATTTTCATAACTAAAAATAGAATAAAATATGAAATATCTAATGAAACGGCAATGTGAGTATTTTTCTTACCTTCTCAGCAGATTACGAGATTTATGAAACGAAGGAAAATAATTTAAATATAACGCGTATTAGTATAAAAAGAAAATTAAATAAAACAACACCAAAACCGAGGAACTAACAAAGAAAATATAAAACGCTAAAAATATGTGATATAGAATTTTATACTTGGAATCCTTGATGCATAAAACATATCTATAGCCTTAAATAATCTGCTATTTTTATCTGCATTCAATAATAATTTGCAATAATCTGTTTACTACCATAATACCATATTATTATTTTTGATAAACTATAGGTTTACACCCTCTACAGAATACTTCAGAATTAGGTTTGTATGTTTTTTTTCTTTCGAACATTTAAAAAATCTTTTTTGAAATTATATAAGTACTACTGTTCGAGTTCAAGTGAAAAATAAATTCGCTGTAATTCGTTACAATCAGTAATCGAGTCGACCCTTCTCGTTCTCACTTTAAAATCTTCCAAAAAAATCTTCCGCAATACTTTTCTTTCTAGTAACAAGAATTTATTTTCATCTGATTTCCTTAGTATACATATATACAGCCACAAGCGTAACATCGTTTTAGGTTATGGGATAACATTTACGAACGTTATTAACACCAAAATTGGGCAAGTAATGGAAAAAATTATGTAAGCTAAGTTAAGATATAGTCTAAATGCCTATAGTTAAAGATTCACAGTTAACCGTAAATAAATTTAACTGATTAGCTCAATGCTTATGCAATTGTGCAATAGTGCACAAGCTTATATGCAGTAAACTGAACTAAACGATTATAAAAAAAATTAACGATCAAAATTTGAGTTGGGCCAATGACAATTTGAAGTAGTCGAGTAAAAATATTACGAGAGCGATTTGGAAAGTTTCTGGCCTAACAAAGAAAAACACATTTTTCCCATCAACTCAATACATTTAGTCCAACGTTTTTCCAGACCTTTCATTCCATCAAAAAAATACGTTTTATCTAAACTTTATACATTGTAAAATAATAGTGGCGTAATTATGGCTAGATCCTGGTTGGATCAATAAATTTTGTCATAAGAACAAAAATATAAAAATTTTGAAATAAATTTATATTCATTTAAATAAAAAGTTTTTCATGTGCCCGTTTTTTGATTAAATTTTTAACAATGCCAATGATGATATTTATGAGGACCTCGCCTTGCCGCACCGTAATTACGCCACTGCGTACAAAAAAAAACCCCCCGTTGTCCTGCAAATTGCCGATTATTCGAAGTGTAGAAGACATCATAATAGTAGAGCTAGGATTTATACGCATTTGAATGTTTTTTCCTGTAATACAAATAGATTGGTTATCACTTATCAGGTATGTCCACGATTTTGCTTATTTTCGATTAAATAGACCAATTTTTATTTTTTTCTTTGCATATTTTTGCGTATTTTGAACATAATACATATAATTGCATATATTTAGAGTTCTTAAAAATTTACCGAATTTCAAACGGTATTTGTTCAATAAATGTCCTTATTACGTCTTCGTTCGTCAAAAATATGTTAATAACGAAAAATTACCAAATCGCGTCATTTAAATATGCTCGAGTAAGATCGTACAAGGGCGTAATTATAGGAGGGGGTATGGGGTGATGGATCACTTTCCATTAGCATTCTTTTTTACGTACCTAACATATTACCTTATGTACAAAAAATATAATAAGAAATTATAATAATAAAAACAATAAAAATAAATTTTTTGTATTAACAAAGTTTATTAGTATTTATCATAATTCGTAATATTTCTCAGTTTATTGACCCGCGGTAACTATACCAACTCGTATGGCGAGATGGTTAGGTTAGGTCAGTGAAAAATGGTTTACTCATATTCAGATGTTGGAGTAAAAACAGATGGAGTACTCAGTTTTAAAAAAATTGAAAATTTTGTTATAAAATATGACCTTTTTATCAAAGAAAATAATAAAAGTATAAAATACGAGTATCGATCGCTTTAACATTGGTATATTAATGTCGAAAGGGTAGTTACAATATTATGGGATATCCGATGCTAAATTTTTTATACCCTCCCATACGACGTTCGTAATTACGCCATTGACGCCGTGTGATTTGGAGAGAAGTATTAGTCAGTATCGTAAATCCATTTTTCGTTCCGTTCGCCGTTCGTTCGTATTCGAATATTCGAAGCGACACAACGCGTAATATTCAATGTAACAATGCATAATTAATATCTTATTATTATAAACAATAATAAATAACTGTTAATTATCAATTATCGATTATTTTCCGACATCGATGTAAAATATTTTTTTCCTTTTTTTTTTTCGCATATTTTTTTATTAAATGAAATGCATATTTTACGTTTTTTTTAATTTCATATAAACCCTAGCCCCCCTAGTCATAAGACTGTGGCGGCGGCGGCTGCTGCAGTTTCTTACGTAAAAATTCGTCCGGAATGTCGAAAAACCTCGTCTAGCACGTGGTGGTGGCAGGGACCGTTTCGTCAGCGAATAAAACGCGCAGTGTACAAGGGACGATGGTGCGGGATAGGTGTGTGTGTGTGTGTGTGTGTGTGTATGTCTGCGCACACCACGTCCGGGAGCATGTTGCATACATCTGGTCGTCATTTAAGCACGTTCGGTTCGCCAAAGGGATGAAAAACTGTTATAAGAGAAGACGGGAATAAATAAACAAAGAAACACTGGGGGTGGTATATACGGAAACGCGGCAGCGCAGTGTCGTCGGTCGCATGGTGGTTTTTATGCGTGACGGCCGCAGTACGAATCGATTTCTTTGGCGCAGCAGTAGATATTTTATTATATTTTAGATATTTTTATTTACTGTGGTCGTTGTCTTTGTCGTTAAGAAGCAACGCGTATAACCGCATCCTGACTTGGCATTATCATAACACTAGCTACGGTCGTGTAGACGTTTCGCACTATATATGTAGTTCGGGCGGTTATTTTTTTTTTAAATTTCATATAGCATATTTCAGGTAGGTATATATGAGAAAATTATATTAAACACCGATATCGTTTTCTGTGCACTGTATATTATATTATATTATATTATATATATATATATATATATATATATATTACTGTGTCCAAAAAGTAAGACCGTTATATGATGCTCGTAGGTATACAGTAGCTATTATATCGAGGGTGGTCGGCGAAAAAAGAATCGTGAGCAGCACAATAAAATGAAAAATATGCGGGAGATAAAAAAATAAAAATAAAATTCTCTCGACTACCGTAAAAAAAAAATAAAAAACGAAAATACGTGGCCAGTGTCGCGTTTAGGGTTGGGCGGGAGGGCACCTGTATTCGTATATTAAATAATAATTTATATTTTACAAACGCAATAAATTTATTAATTTAAAATACCGATTACGATTTGTAATTATTATTATACAAATTAATAAGAATACAATACAGTAAATAATTTTGAAAGTTAAATAATATTATTTTGGTTTAGAAATGCCTTTACTTCATCGTGTTAACTTCATTTATATATATATATTTTTTTTGTATATTATGAATATCTATATTCATTTTAAATTTCGATGGTGATGCCGTCTCACGTTTCTAAATACGCCTCTGTACATCGCATTTAATTTCGCCGATTGTTATAGATTAGGTATCAAATGTAAAACAAAAAATGTGTATAAAATTGTTATAAATTCTGCAGGTGCAAACATACATAGCCAATTCAAAAATTTCGTTTAAAGTTTAGAGGATAATATTTGCAAATATTGTTCATGTTTGTACTGTTCAGTTCAATGCGGTTATTAGTAAATGACGTTTTAATACAATTTTTCGACCTTTTTTTCAATTTTTAAAAATGATAACTACGCTTTCCACAATTTTCGGACACTCCTTTTTTTCACCTACGTTGTGTAACACTTAACATCTTTAAAAATAAATTCATTAATAACTTAGGACATGACATTTTTAGTTTCAAAACAAGCTTATGAGAAAGAATAATTTAAAGCATTTTCCGTAATGAAAAGAAATCGAGAATCGTTTGATAGAAACACCGACAAAAATTAATCATAAAGATTTAGAAAATCGATTTAAAGACTTAAAATTACATAAACCGTCGATTGTTTTTTTTTTTTTTTTTATAGGAAACGCCCTATGAAGGCTATAATGTTCTTGAAAATGAATGCCCATTGCCCAGCATTTTAAACCTATTGAAACAGACACAGCCGCTTTAGAAATTGAACTTTTAGAACTATTTAAATATGAATGACTCAAATAAACTCATAGAAACATGCGCCAGACATGAAATATCAAAAAATTACACTTTGCGTTCAAAAATTCGTTCAAATTTTTTGGAACAATATATTCATACGAGTCATTAATACTCGATAACGAAAATAATGAAATCTAAACATTGTTCACAATATTAATGAATGATCGTCTCAAAGACTGTTCTAACAACACGTATCCCAAATTTCAAGAAAATTACAAAAAAAAAAGGTAACGAGCCGCGGGATATTGTGGATATCGCTAAATGAATTACTTGGATAAAGATTTTAGTTTTGTTTTTATTTTAAATTTGAAAGTAATGATAAGTCATTCCATTCAATAAAACGATTCCGAGTGGAGCCTACTTTTCTTGTAAATATAGTCTATAGTTACATATTTGGTGAAAATTTCAGGTTTCTATGTATATTAGTTTCAAAATTACAAAGAAATAAACAACAATCGATTAAGACGAAATTGCATTTTTAGCGTTTTTGAGTTATATTTTTAGGTGCTTTTGAGAAAATCGAAAAATGACCTCTCTAAAGTACCAACTAGACGCGAATTGCTGCCGGAAACAAACTGTGACCGAAGAGATCGGAGCACTCCTTCTGGTCGAAAATCTGTACACAGGATAGAAAATAAATAAATAAACATCATTGTAAAAACAATAGATTCATCGCTCCGCTCAGAATCTAAAAAAAAAAAAATGAACACGCAAAAAATACGTTAAAATTTAAAAAAAATTATCTATTTAAATTATTATAAATTTAAAAACACCATAATTCCTTTATTAATTTTGTAAGAACTAAAATCGTATAATAATTACCATTACATTTTCAAACACATATTTTTTTTTTTTATTAATATTTAAAAATGTTTTTGTACCTACTTACTATATTATATTATGTCCACAAGCAGTGTCGTACAATTTTTACGACATAAAACGTATGTGGCCGCGACATTTATCGGAAACTATTACAATATTAACGGGTAGTTGTTTATAGTCGGTATAAATAAGTTGAGAAATTCGCGCGCGCATATTTTATTTATTTTTTTAAATATTACTACTTTTAATTCGAACGATAATGTAACGCGGTTCAAGGTTTTCCACTGGCCGCGGTGTACGCATAATAAAATCGACGATAATACTCGGATATTTTTATTGGCAAAATAAAATTTTAAAAAATGTACTTTACTGGTGAAAATTTAATTTACTGATTTGAAACATTTCGTTAGAATAAAAATGTGTAAAAATCGTTAATTTGACGCGATTCTATTGCAATTTTCAGTCAAACAATAAACAACGAGTAACGGGGACGTTTTTCAAAATATCTTTTAACACACGAAGTTCATTATTTACAAAAATAATTTTACATTTTCATAAATAAAAATAACTCTATATTATAGAACTTATTTATTATTAAATTACTTAGTTATTATATAACTTTATTGATCGTACTTTTTCGTGGATAAAATAATTCAAAGTATTAACTTTTTCACTTTGTATATTGATTTGGTATTATATAGTATGCCCCGTAATTCTGTGTACACGTTATAAACGCTGACATATTACGATGCGTTATTGTATAATTAATATTAAATTGAATCGAACTCAAATTATTTACAAATAAAATATGTTTTTAAACCGTATTTATATATATATATAGTAATGAGTAGTAGAAAAATAATGAAATATTCATTTTTGAATAACGTTTAAAAACGTAGATGTTAAACTCGTGTGAAAACACCCGCGTTTCTATTACCGCTGCGGTGATTTAATAAAAGCCACGTTCGCAATGGTAAAAAAGTGCGTCCAACATTTAAACGTTTTAGAAGCATTAAAGCAATTGTTTTTAAATGACAATTAGTTCAGTAAGTGCGAAATTTATAGAATTTCTTTTTTTTTGTTCATAAGAAAAATCTCAGTACTCCCTGCGAGTGCTCTTGGAAATACTAAGTATAACGTGCAATGCTCGTATACGAGACGTGGCGCGCGTTTTTCGAAAATCAAAGCAAAAATACAAAAATTTATTTCGATTAAAATTATGTTTTATGCGATAAAAAAAAATCGCCGTTTAACGAGAATAGTTTCTCACTAAATCATTAAAACCCGAGTGTATCAAATCCTAATGTCCTGTAAAGTATTATATTTACACCGTGGGTAAAATACGATTCTTGAGAATCGGACAACTATACGCCACGGAAATAAGTGTTTGTGCGTCAACGGCACAACTAAGTATATAATTAATAATATTATAATATTACCAGCTATCCCCCGTCCGTCCGCTGTGCTCGCGATTAACAAGTCAAACTTTTACGTACCTATACGCGCACATATCTGTGTAATATATTCTAATAGTCGGGTGGCCTGTTATTATAATAAAGCAAATTTTCGCCTCCCAGAGAATGAATTGAATAAACGATACAATATACCAACATCTTACCTATCTATACATATATATATATATATATATATATATATACAAATATATGTATTTATACAAACACGTCTTATTATATAATGACGATTGTCCGGGTCTTTTATAGTCCGATATACACGTACGGAGAGCACACTATATTCATATAGAGTACCTACAACATATAAGTCTCGCACATAAACGTATCATTTACAGAACACAAAATCCTTCGAACAATAATAAATGATAATATTGAAACGGACAAAAAAAAAAATACAGACGTACGTATAGCTTTTTCCTTCCACATAGAAGACGGAACGGAAACGCATAATATATGTTATAATGTATATTTGTATAATATAATGCTTGGAAACACTTCAATTATCTCGTCCGCGCGGGGGAGGTACGCGCGCGTGTTATTCAAATCGACGACGGTATATTATTAATTCCAATAGTGCGGTCTGCACAGGGTTTCAAAGTGGACGAGGTACAGGAGCGGTGCCTGACATTTTTTTCTAGGACCGGGGAAGACAGAAAATAAAAGCATTTTAAATATCGTTGACTCTCTAATATGCAGTCATATACTGTCTATCTAAAAAAAAGCGAGATATTACGTGAATAATTACTGACTGTTTAAATACGTTCTGTGCAGCATGATGATAATTAAAATAAATAAATAACTAAAATATACTTTCTCAATTAATATACAGCGCGGTTTAGGTTAATTCTGTTGTTCTTATAAGTACACTTTAGACGGAATTAAGTTAAAAACGAGATATTTTGAAATAAGAAATGTACATTTGTAAGCCATATTGTATTATTAATTATTAGGCTGCTTCGAGCAAAATTTCCCGCACCGCTCTAAATAGAAGCCGGACCGCCCCTGGATAGGTGTATGCAAGTAGAGAAAAATGAAAGTTTTAAATAATAATAATAAAATTTCGTATCTTGTAGACATATTTGAATAATTTAAATTATACTATTGAAAATTGTACAGGCATGAGTTTTTTTTAACATTTCGTAATAAATTATTATCACGTATACTCGATTTATTAATTATGTATAAAATTTTGATTCTTAATTTAAAAATTGTCCATGAACCTGGATACTTTTTACTTTTTTAATATTCGTAAAGGCACCAGAGGAAAATTAGCATTTAGTATATAAAAATAATTGTAGCAAAAATTCCACTTTTCACTATTTTCCTATGGCTAAAATCTAAATGTTTAGAATAATACTGAACATATAAAAAGTTACAATGCCTTGTTCATGTAGTTAACGAATATTTTAAGTAATTGTACCTATAAAATAAAAATTAAAAAAAAAAAAATTATAAATATTAATGTTTCGAATAACGCAACCGACGTTTGAGTATATCGTTTAATATTTTAACATTGATCCGTAAAAAAATTTATTTAAAAATGCCACCGTGAATTTCGACCGTACCATAATTATATAATAAATCGAGTGTAATGTGATACCGACTGCACGGGTGTAGTGTAAAAAAATATTGAAATACATGGATAGGTTAGGTTATAAATACAGTGATAAGGATGGAAAACGGCAAATAAATAAATGCTTGAAATTTAAATTTTCGTTTGGTCTTAAACAGGTAGGGCAAAGGAGGGGCGAAAGCAGATTTGAGTAGGAACCTTGCCCCCCCCCTTAGCACCGTCACTGATAGAATACCATAAAACTCGTCTCCCTATAAAAACGTTATCTTCGACGAGTACTCGTACATAGGCGTACGCTTAAATTTGTATCAAAATTATTTCTTTTTATAATTTTTAGTATTTTGAAATGTTTTATTGTTAGTAAACAAGTGTAGGCGTACTCATTAATAAAACATTAAATAGAGTATGCCGTAAAATAAAATATAAAATGTATGTTTTTTTATTGCTCTTATTTAATAATAAATATACTTATTAATATATTTTGTTTTTCTTCATAATGTGTGTAAGCGTAAAGAATCTATGAATGATAATAATAACAATATGTCAGTGTTCCTATTATACAATTAACCGATTTAACTTTATCGTATAAACCTTTTGTATTTTTAAAATTGACGTTTCATTTTTGGTCGCATTAAAGTGTATAGACGTTAAATAAAACCGACGAATTCGATGCGCAAAAATATTGGATTCGTAAATAAATTGATCAAAACGCATTACGCGGTTAAGTACCGAACATATGTAATTCGAGTTTTTTCAACAAAATTCGATCTGGATATCATCCTGAAAAATCGCAAGACATACGTAAGTACGTTGAATGAAGAAAGTCCAACTGTATAGATGTCAGAAGGCAAGTATATGTAGTTAATCGATTATTATCAAACAATATCATTTCTGGTACTTCTATTACAAAATCGTATAATCGTCGAGTTAATATGAATTCGTTTGATCCATAATAAACTTTGCGTTTTAAGGATATTACTTATAGAACGTTATGCAATATAATAAAAGCGACTTCTTTATCTTGAGAACGCTGTCCCCCCCTCCAAGTAAAATTTATTGAACGCATCGCGTGCTGTTGGGGTGAGTGAGTAATATTGTAAAATATGGCCAAAACCCTAAAATGAGTTCAATATCGTGTTTTTGTAATATTTCCAACTCTAAGAACAACAAAAAAAATCCTGTTACACTACACAATCATACACGACTGCTGTTCATTAATTTCATCACAAAGTAATTTAGATTTACCGTACCTATACGAGAATAAGTAGGTGATTTTTTTTTACAATAAGCATGTAGTTCATTCTTTTCGTTTGAATCCAATAAAATTACATTATTTGTTCACTGATTCCGTACTCCGATTAAAATCTAACAGCCGTAATGGAATCGCTGAATAAAATATTTTATAATATTACATTTTCATGAGAGTACCTCCTATATACAGCTGCAGTACACGTCGTACACAAGTTCGAGTCAAGTATATATTGTAAATTGAAAACACTTAATAAAATGTCTCCTCCGACTACATATATAGGGACAAAAAATTGTCCATCTTTTATGCTATTTGAACTATTATTATCGTCACTTGTGATTTCTTTTTTTGTCTTCTTCAAAAAAAAAAAAAAAAAAAAACTACCCTTGTAAAAATATCTGATCGGCCCCTTTGAACAACGCACAGATGACGATGGCGACGGCGGCTAAATTCTGTATAGTAACCCTGACTAAACAAATGTTTGTATTGTGCCGAAAGGATTTACCTCCCCCATAAGACCCTATAAATATATATATATATATATATATATAAGCGGCACATCAATTTCTTTAATATACAATACGAAGTATCTATCGGTCAGGTCCAAGGACACTTTTTACTGTCACATTATTGTATTGGAAACGACTGCGGGTCCAGATAGTTATATACGTACATACATAGCCATATAATATACACGCATTTTATATCATAAATTAGAGTATACGTAAATTATGGTATTTTTTAACTCGTAACGTGTACCACATGAATAGGTACGAGTTATTTAGTATATACTAGGTAAATAAAAAGCGAAGAATGTTTTTCTTTTTTTTTTTTGCTCTTGAAAATCGGTTAATACAGATGTGTGTGTGTGTGTGTGTGTGTGCGTGTATCTCAGTTGTACTCAGCTCTTGTATAATATGCGTTTTATAAATCGTGTAAATACGTTACGTTATTTTTACACGAAAGTAAGAACAAAAATCAAAACCAGACACGATTTTCTCAATAATATTATCGTGACATAATATTGTATTACACTTTTTAAATTACTATTTATTTACCGATATTGAAAATTGACTTGGTTTTATTTTAGCGAGGCGTTAACAATATGTTTAATAAAAAAAAACCACTTTCCATTCAGTCACATATTATTGCTACATACCCGCGGCTATTTTATTCATTGTAACGTATAGAATATTAAAAAAAAACCGCCCGACAGATTTATTTTTAACGTTTATGTAACCGAAATATAATACACGATTTGTAATATTGGTTTGTAAAATACTGCATGTTATTTACGGTTAAAATTTAATTGTAATATTACAGCGAATTAGTATATTATTATATATTTTTACCTCGTTAAACGCTAAATATAGCTATTGGAATAGAGAGCATGATTGACTCGGTTGAATTTACGAGTGTTTCGTAATAATCGATTAATAATAATTATTTAATGTTTTTTTAATATTATGACATTTACGTAAACGCTTTAAAATTTAAATGATACGAGTAGTAATCGAAGAAATATAATTGACGTTAATTTACCGCGGTGTGATAATTTTTTTTCTAAACAGCTTATGAAATGAACGTTGGAATTTATTCCGATACACATATGAATACTGTACGAATTCATTTAATCGATGTTTGTAATTCACGCTTAAATATTGTATATGAGTAAATTAGAGTGCAGTAGCGTATTTAAGGGGACTGATCTGAATAATATCATCGCCCAGAGCCTTTTTTTTTTATAATAATAAATTTCAGTTTCATAAAAAAAGGAAATTACTTTAAGCATAACATGTGCTGCGATGCTAAAACGTAATGAGCATATATATATCCTAATATTTTTTTGTCCTAATATTTGTATTTAAAGTACCGTGCACACTTCCAGTTTCCACATCTTGTTACAAACGGGTGTTTTCTACTTTGAAAACGATTAAAATACTATGTGCGTAATACACTATCTGATGTAAGTGATATATTGAAAAAATATACCTTTAAAGTTTTTTAGAAACTTTATTTTTTAAATTTAGAATAGGATGAATGCTGAAAAACCGTTGCAATAGTATTCATGTATAGAAGGAGTGTTGGATATCCAACACTCCTTCTAAATGAAACGGCTCGGAATCCTCGAAAAATGATTATTATTTCGTATTATATTGAATTGTTAAATAAAGAATTAACAAAAAAAAAAAAATTATAAGCACCAAAATAAGTTTGTTACACAGTGAACAAAAAAATAGTATGGATGAAATGAACCAGCGTCATGTTTGGAAACATGACACGTTTTAAGTAAAAACATGGTCCATATAAGTGCATCCACAGGACTTACGAAAATACGATACGATAACAAAATGGCTCGTGTATTCGTTAGGTTTTTATGCAAACAAGAATTTCTAAGTCCAGACAATCTCGTCTATTATAAAGTACTAGCCGAACTATCCAGTTTCATCCATAAACAGTTAAACTGTTTAATTTATAGTTACAATTTATTATTGGTATAATTTGTATTCATTGAATAGCTGATGTTCGGTACCCGACATTGTTCATATTAAGATGCCTATGATAAAATAATCCTAAGTACCTAGGTACTGAATTATTAATTTTTAAAATTTTTTTTTTATTCGTGTTCAAAGTGTTTTTAGAATAGTCCTATATAGAGGCACGAATATATGTCATAGCCCTAAGTCTGTTTTCGCGACCAAACTGTATTGAGAAAAAAATTCTAACAACAATTCTTACAAACATATTTGGTAACCATGGAAATCTATGTACTGCCCCTGGTAACCGACGGAAGAATCTTAAAAGTTAGGTTTACTCGATTGGTGTCTTTCGGGAAAATCGTTGCGACCTATTTCGCAGAAACAAAATCAGACAGCTAGCTGGTTGTCGGGTCAAACGCATTTCTATATTTCAAATCAAATTCTCCAAAGCGATAGCAATTTTCTCCCCGTAACCCACTTAATTTTCTTGACATATATTTTGTGCACATTTTTAAAATTGTTAACATTAAAAAATAATTTAAAATTGTTGGCCGCATTGCTTAACCATATAATAATATAGTAATCGGGGAATGCGTATTTTCTCGTGCAGTGTAATATTTTAAAGATTTATTGTCTCTCTTACCCCGCCGCACGGATATTTTTCGCGTTGTGTGCTTAAAACGGTCTGCTTAATAAAACTAAAAAAAACAAACCACGTCTCGATATTTTCGGTAGTTTTCACACGATTACAAGTCTCGAAGCGGATTTTATTTATATAAATCATCGATGTTATAAACGAACTATTTTACGATTATTAATATTTGGATGATTTTTCGATTATTATTAGTATTATTATTGTGCGTACGCGCCATATCTGCGTGTCGTTAATTCCCTGTATAAAGATTACCGCGGGTGCTAAGCGACAAAATACTCAAGGACGTGATAATAAATTGTTTTAAATTGTTTATTTACGACGCGAAACGGAATCCGAAGTATAAACCGAAATCTAATGATATCTTTTGATTCGTTTTACGGACATATTTCGAGTCACGTCAAATAAATCAAACCAAAAAATAAATAAAAAAAATTGAACAACTTCGGAAAATTTGCGATTTTGACCAGAGGCGTATTTATGTGGGGGCTGGCGGAGCTCCATCCCCCCCACCCGAAATTTCATTAAATTTCTTTTTGTATTCCTATGTCCTACGAATTTGGTAATTTTTTCAAATTTAAGATTTAGTCTTGGATTAGAATTTAGAAATAACTCAACGATGATATTACTCAGTGCCTCAGCCCCCCAAAAAATGATATCTAAATATGCCCCTGATTTTTACGCGTACACGAAAACGAACGCCACGGCCGAAGGATCGAAAAGACTCCTCCGTCGGTCGCTTTCGCCGGATATAGTTTTCCTTTCCGTGTGTGTACTCGATAGTTTTAATATTTTAATCAAACGTATCCGGAGGAAACGAGGATAAGAGGTATTTACCAGAATTGTACGAGAGAACATTGGCCGATGTCAGGGGAGAAATATTTCAAGTGGGACCGATCTGGATTTTCGCGGATGATTGTACAAAAAAAAAAGCAATAATAGTCGGTTTACTGCAGTAATTAGACTCGGAATTCAGCTTCGAATTATTGAACACCGACCGCCAAACAGATATCATAAAAAACAGTGTAATCCCATTCAACAACAGTGCAGGCTCGTCTCCTCGACGATTCTTTGATACTTCCCCCTTCCCCCGGTGGCCAAATAGTATTTCACGCTAAAAACCGTTCACGAGCATATTCGTTGTTCTATAAAAAGATACGTGTGCAACAAGCAGACCAGCAGTCTTTCCGAATCCTCCAAAATTGACACGATTTCATACACGTATTGTGTGAAACCTATACGTATTACAAATTACAGAGATACGTGACAATGTCTCAGTCAAAGTTAAAACTACTAAATTTTTTAAAAAAAAACGTCACGGCTTCGCATCACTGTACAACCGTATATAGTATCGTACGGTATAAACGTGCGTGTATATATATATATATATATATATATATATATGTATATACTGACAAACATAACCAACCCTCTATTAACCTAAGATTTACTTCCAAAAAAAAAAAAAAAAAATTATATTATACGCTATCGGAACAAAAAAATAAAATACCGAGTTTGTAAAAGCAGAAGATACCTGTTTATATATATATATATATACGAGTATATAAATAGCAGTATATAATGTTTTATCTTATTGTACGCGACGGGTCGTATACGCGCTATTATACGAGTATATAAGTATATTATATATGTTATATACGAAAGAAAAGAAAATATTTGTACACCGATTTCTTTATGCGTTCGATATTATATAATATAAGGTGGGCATTGGGAATTTATAGTATATTTTCTACGCCTTCGACAACGCAGCAGTATCACGAGGCCAGTCAAATATTCGATTAATAATTTACTTTATACGCGCGCACGAACAAAAATTGATTTCCAAACCATCACGTTATATACATTATTATATAATAGTCAATTCTTATTGTGACGTTCAACACCCGATTTTATAAATATGAACCAATCTTAAGGCGTTCGCCGTATAAGTGGATCGCCCCACCCCCCTTTGGAGTATATTTTAGTATATTTTGATAGCTAAATACGTATTTTAAATGGTAAAATACCTATTCTAAACTTTTGAAAAAGTGCAGGATTTGATTACAGGCCTGCTCAAAAAGTGTCAACGGAAGAGTATGATGGTGTGGATCTTTTTCTTCGACTGAAATATCTAAAATACCCGTAACTGATATGAGTCGTAATCTTCTAACACTGATAATGCGGGGAGGTGGCGGAGGTCGAAATCACAATGATCGTGGGTGGTGGAGGTCGTTGTTATAGCTTACCATTGAGTTTGAGTTCGGTCCCGCCTCAAGACTTCGCTATTATGACTAAAGATTACAATATACGGAAAATAAAAATATCGAATGAATCGTTTTTTTCAAAATATTTATAATTTCAATTGGTTTTAGTATGGGGTTTAGTTGACGACGGGGGTTTTTTTTTTTAAGGTTATTCCGAGTGAAATAACAATATTTTGAAAAATTTACGCGCGTGACGAAAACGAACAGTTGCGACAGTTCGATGCGAAAATTGACCATTTTTTCACTGACAAGTGTTATTTTTACCTTCGCGAATTGTAACACCACGACCGCTAAAACGATAATTATCGCGTTTTTATTTTAGTCATGTATATAGCTCAAATAATATCTGAAATCGAATAAAACTTCAATTGTAATTCAGCGCGTTTCGTTTTTTTTTTTTAGCGTCCCGCGGAATCCGTCGCGCGCATTTCGACGAGCCTCGAAATCCCATACAGAAAACAGTCCCGGCTAAATTAATTTTTTAACTATTTTAACAAATATAAACCAAAATAAAAATTATTATTTTCACTAAACCTACTCGGATTTCGTACGCTAAAAACGTGCGCGCATTGGGCGTAACTATAAATATGAGAAACTCATCGATTCGTTTAAAAAAAAAAAAAAAAATGTACGACAGTTCTACTGTATTCGAATACCAAGTACTATTTTTTATTTTATTTTTTTATTGTTTATACTTTAGCCGCTATATAACAGCAGTACAAGACGTGTAATTTAAAGAACAAAATTCAAAATTTTTTTTTTTTTTTTTGCGTACAAATCGTGTTCGAGAGGCCTTTACGGAGCCCCTCCAAGTGGTCCCGGAACTTCGCACCGCCAGCTCACTGCAGTGCGGCCAAATCCCAAAAAGCTGGCCGAAAGTCAGAAAATCAAGTAATTGGTTGAAAATTCTGTACTCGACGGTTTCCGGGGTCGCTGATTACGAATTTCGCGTAAAATATTTTTAAAAAATCGACCCCGTTTATCGTTTATTGACCTAACCCTGACATTGCCGCCCCGTAATACCTAATACTCGACCGTTTAAAACCACGTTTTCACCGAGCAGTATAATAGTTTTTTTTTTTTGTTTTCCCACAAAAACCCGTCGCTTACGTTATTTACTAAACATAAACCGTGAATTGACCGGCCGACATTATATTATAATATTATAACGCGTTGACCCGGCGAACAAACCGCGAAATCGATCGCCGAACAAACGTATAGTGTGTTTAAAAATACAAATAAAAAACGTGTAAAATATTGTGGGTATGGTACATAATCTGTAATAAGAGAATAATTTCGAATGCTGCTTACCGTCGAATCGTCCGCAGCCGTTTCGCCTGCAGCGGCCACACGAACCGGATTTTGCTTGACGCGGCCAATTTTGAACGGTTTCGTACCGCGCGCGAGCGTGTTCGGCCGGTGGCGGGGCAGTATTGGCGTTCGGACGCGACGAGGACTCGACGGAGCTGAGCGAGACAGAGAGAGTAAAAAAAAAAAAAAAGAAGAAAACCACAACGCGACGCGATACTGTAATACAATAATAATAATAACGGCCGCGCAAAAAAAGCGTTTGTTTCTTCTTGGGAAATCGTTCCGAAAACGGCCGGTAAAAACGGAGAAGAAAAACCGAATATCTGTCACTGTATATATATAATATATATATACTGCGCGCGGCGTAATTCGCGGGTGCCAAAGAGAATATAAATTGTTATCGGTTATAAACGACGGCGCGGACGAATAAATGCGATTCGGGGCCGGAGACGCGCGGTCGCGTCCGTCGTGCAACACCGTTGAAGATCGAACTACGTGTAACGGTCGGTTACGGCGTCGGTCGCGGCGAGATGAGCGTCTGCGTGCGGGGCGCCGCCGTCGTCGTCGTCGCTATCGTCGTCGTCCGTCGTCGTCGTCGTCGTCGTCAACGAGTGGCGCGCACGACCTATCCGCGTGAACGGCCGCGGCGACCGTCTCGAGCGCGTCCCGAAGGGGGCCAAACCCGACGGTGACCAATGACGCGTAGGCCGGCGCTCCGCCTCGGCCACGCCTTACCCCGCGGCGCACCGACCGCCACTCAACGGATATAATAATAATAATATATTATACGCACGCGGTATACGGCGGCAGCGGTGGACGGGGGCACGCGGGAGAACCGGCGGCGGAAAAAAAAAAAAATTTAATAGAAACGCGACAATTTTTTTTCATCGTCCGGCGGCCGACGGCCATCATAAAAAAATTAATAAATAAACGAAAATTTAATTTTTTTTTTTTTATTCCAAGAAAATCAATTTTTATTCGTTTAAGATCCGTTCCCGTTTCTCGGTAACAAACTTTGCTCTGCCGGGGTGCAGGTCGAATTTACATGTGTACCAAAAAAAAAAAAACCGCTCAAAAAAAACGCGATAATGCGGAAAACGTTTTAAATCGATTGACGATTCGAATTGAAAATTGAAAAAAATTCGCAGGATGAGAATAGTAACAGGCAATAAACTGCAGACCCGTTCGCGTATATATATATATATATATATATATATATATATATATGCATGCAGGCGCGGACTGGCCTGCAGAGGGACTATAGGGGCCGGTAAAAATGATATAAAAATTCAAACCGGTAGTGAAAATGTAGGTACATGTATAATTATATACACCTCAAGACCGAAGCCAACAAACATTTTTTTTGGGGGTGGGGGGCTAAGAGTATAAATATGAAATAATATATAAAAATAATAAACTAATAATAGAATATATAAATCATTAAATTTTATTATAAGACAAAATTTCGGGAGGAGGAGGGAGGATTCTAAACCCTAAACCACTCCTGGCTGCGGTATATTGATACACCTATATATATATATATATATATATATATAGAGAGAGAGAGAGTCCTGTATTAAAAAAAAAAAATTAAATTAACAATTTTTTTAACAAAACAACAGTGTCTAATATATTTGCAAACTGATAATAATTATATTATGTTTATATAATTATGTTCTGAGATAATATATACAGTTATATATGTTTTGACATCGTCACTCGAGGACGACACAAATCGCATAAATACATTTATATTTATTTAATATATTATATTTTTAATATATTTATTTATAAGTAAATAAAAGTCGATTTACTATCGCAGTTATCACTCCGAAGCAGGGTCGGCCTGGCCATGGCCGCTAGGCCGCGAATGCGGCCGGGGCTCCATCTTTTTTTTTTATACCAATATTTTTGAACGCTATGTCTCCACCAGTTTTGAAATCGTTGCCTTGTATTATTATAATGTATAAAAATAATGCAAAAATTGATTTGAGAGCAGAGGTTCAAACCACGAACCGTACACGTCAAATCGTGGTATTTATCCATTGGACTTTTATAGTACGAGCTGAACAGCGGAAAAAATAAACCTATTAAAGAAACACGGTAAAATTGTCAAATTTCAAATTGCTATAACATAAAAATTAAATCCGACCACCAAATTCTAACTTCACCATAGATTCTTTTATTAACCCGTATTAACTCTATATGAAAACAGAAGGCACTAGTCTAAAAAAAAAATAATTTTTTTATATAAGTGGCCCGGAAAAATCTTATTTGCCCGGTAAGAATTTTAGAGTCACTCCGCCCATGAATCTGGGACACACTATATAACGAACTGTTTTTTACTGATATGTATTTTTTAACTTCATATTAAACCAAGGGGCAGGGGGCCCCAGAATAAAAAGATCCAGGGGCCTTTGTTGTGCCAGGCCGACACTGCTCCGAAGTCCGAGTGGCGTAACGTGAAACTTGGTGGCCCTAGGGCCTATAAAACACAGAGACTCTCTTTAACACAAATTAAATTATAAGAAAAATATTAATTATTAAATAGCGATTATAAGAACTAATAAAAAAAAAGGTAGCGAGCTGCGAGGTGTTGTGGATATCACTCAAGCGAATTACTTGGATAAAGATTTTAGAGTTTTGTTTTTATTATATAAATTTGAAAGCAATGATAAATCATTGCATTCGATAAAACGATTCTGAGCGGAACTTCGATGTAATGAATAAACGAAGAAATAATATTAACGACAATCGATTAAGACGAAATTGCATTTTTAGCGTTTTTATGTAATTTTTGGTAGTTTTCCTGACTTTTGAAAAAAGCATTGAGAAAATCGAAAAATTACGTCTTTAAAGTACAAACTAGATGCAATTTTCAATCAGAAAAGGTGCTACACAAATAGATCGGAGCACTCCTTCTGGTAGAATTTTTGGGTACAGGCATAAAAAAACAGGAGTATCTAAACTGCATGCAAATAAATCGGTACATGTATATGTCTTGTTTCTTGTATATATCTCATTTATTTTCACACGTGACAAAAAGTTACCTATATCTTAGTCCTCGTCTCCTCGTATACCTATAGACATATCTATATATATATATATATATATATATATAAAATAACTTGTCCTGACTGATTGATTCATCAACGCACAACCTAAACCGCTGGGTCTATAGACACTTGAAATTTTGCGCACAAGTTCCTTCTACATCGTAGGCGAGCACTAAGAAAGGATTTTTCAAAATTCTACCCCTAAAGGGGTAAAAAAGAGGTTAAAATTTAATATATCAATCAACGCACAACCTAAACCACTAGGTTTAGAGACTTTAAATCTTGCACAGAAGTTCTTAATACAACGTAGGCGAGCAGTAAGAAAGGATTTTTCAAAATTCCATCCCTAAAGGGGCGAAAAATGGGTTAAAAGTTTGATATATTGATCAACACACAACCCAAATTGCTAGGTGTAGAGACTATTTTTTAATTATTTTACAATACAGTATAAATTATTAAAATATTTTAAGCGTTATTTTGGATGATTAGTCTTAAAAAGGCATTGCTTCTACAGCGAGTTACACCCAAAAGAGTTGAACACACAATTATTTTCCCGGGCAACACCGGGTAATTCAGCTAGTATATATATATATAATAGATAAACAACGACCAATAATGATTATAATAATGATAATTTTCCAGTAAGGAACGATTGTTATTGTTATCGTGCCTATATAATGTTATGTGCGGATTCGCTTTCGTTATTATTATTGTAATGTATGAACTATTTTATTGGGAACGCGGCGCAATATAATATGTATAGGATATATTTATGTGATAATATTATATTGTATCCGTTTTGTTATTAAACCGGAGAAAATGTTGAATTATCGAGTTAAAACGATCCCGAATACATACTGCTGTATACACGTTATAGTAATCGCGCTACAAATTACAATACAATACATACTGAATAATATATTATTTTTAACGCTTGCTTTGATCTATAATACGCATTGCCACAATATAAGTGTATCGCGTAATAATGTGTGTATAGGTACACCTATATAATAATGTAACACCGCGCATTATTAAAGTGATTATTAATTATTTGCGTACGCGTTATACGTATAATGTACCGCGTTATACGGATATGTTATTTGCGTTTGTGTGTATGTATAATATGTAAATATATATATATATATAAACTTATCATTATGTTCGGGGAGGCAAAGTCGGATTTGTAATGAACGCGGTAGGTATAGAAATTTCGAACATTGTACAAATTTCAAATTTTGAACGATAATAATCGTATATATTATAATGATCCTGAAAATTGAAAAAAAAAACCACCGAAAACAACTGGTGGTACTATCGGCGCGGTCGTGAAAAAAAAAATATCGTTTTTGTGCAGCGAATATCATTGGCGTATCTAAAACTCGATCGAAACGAGAGAGGGTGATTTAAACTTTTCAAAATATATCGAGGGATCTCAGCCTCCTCCACAAAAAAAAAATAATAATAACGGGCATAGTAATTTTAGATACTGAGCGGAACGAGAAATGTTTTACAACGATCCGTGCGTTTTTTACCCGAAAATTTTACCAGAAAAAGAGTGCTACGATCTTTATACAGTCACAGTACGCGTTTTCGGTAGCGAATTCCGTCTAGTCGGTACATTAGAGATCGTTTTTCGATTTTCTCGAGAGCGCCTGAACGTATGACTCAAAAACTACCGAAAGATTACAATAATAAAAAAAAAAGTGATTTCGTCGGAATCGATTGTCGATTTGTCGGAGTGATTTCTTCGTAATTTCGAAACCAGTGGGTATAGAAACTCGAAAAGTTCGTCAAATATGTAACTTTATATTATTATATTAAGGAAGAAAAGTTTTCGAAATCAATTTTGGACTATTTGTATCAATTATGAGGTATTAAAATCGTAAAAAGAGTTAATTTTGTTGCACACAAAATATTACACCGAATCTCAGCTCAGAATCGTTTTAACGAACACAATGATTTTATCGTCGCTATCGAATTTATAGTGATAACAATACACTCCAAAATCTTTATCCGAGTAATTCATTTCAGCGACATTCACAACACCCCGCGGCTCGCTATCATTTAAAAAAAAAATCAATGGCCAATCATTGTTCACCCATATTAGATCTTAATATACGATTTTGGCATGTCTCGTCTCGTTTTGATACCTGGTTTATTCAACGCTATTTAGTGAATTAAATTCTTTTATTTTAATTGACCTTGTAAAAAGAGTGAAAAAAAATTGTTCAATTATTATGCGCGTCGAAAAATGGAAGCACATTTCAATGAGTATTTATTAATAAACGCTTTCTCTTACTGGCCGAATAATAAAAAACCACAAAACAACACGTTATATTATAAAACAAGTGCATAGATTCATGATAGTAAAAATATGTTGATTTGAATATAATTTATCGCCAGTGTGTTTTCAGACCTCGTCGTGTACACAACGAATAATTGATATTATTATACGAGTATAATTTTCTTTTCTAACGTTGTCTGACCGACACAACAATGCATTCTTCAATCAAAAGAACATTATTGTCTATGGCTCAGGCGTGCGAAAAAGCGATGCGGAGATGTGTGAAATGTGTAATGCTAATGCCATTTGTGTATGCGTGTTTTAAGGAGACAGCCGTGATGGTAGACTCGCCAAAGGCGACCGTCAACGTATCGGCCGTCGAATTCGGAGCACAACCAAAGGTAGACAAGTTTCGGGTCAAGTGATTCATTTGCAACATAAATATATATTAGGACTTAAGAAAATTCCGTGTGTATATTTTACGTGGTTAAATGCGCTTTTTTAAAAAATTTTAAATGCCTCGGCTCGAATAGGCCCGGAATTTAGTAGGTAACGGAAAATGTTGACAATTTTTTTGAATTAAATCTAAAACGTTGAATGATCCGTTCGCAACAATAGAACCGTTCGCGATTAATTCGTCCACGACTCATATAAATTGTTTTATAATATAATATATTTATATATTTCGATTCAAATTTATTCTAACGTTTTATTTTACGTGGTAACATTTGTATACGTGTGTTAAACAATTTGAAGAGAACGAAGAGAATTCGACGAAGGAGTGGTAAATCGCAGGCAGAAACGACCGTTGAGATACTATCAGAGAAGACAGTTGACGTGCGAGACGCGGAAAAACAGTCATCGTCATTACTTTTGCCCTGTTCCGCGACGAATGACCACGAGGAGACGTCCAAGAACGAGGTAGTTACCGTCATGTACAATAAATGAACATATATATATATTGGAAACTAAAATAAAGACACGAGTACTTTTTGAGTTAATATATTTATTTTAAGTTTCCGTCGAGAATTTATCGAATAATAATACATTAACCCGATCTATTAAGAAAGTATTAACGGTTGCTTTTAATATTCGCCTATTAATTGTACGCGTTGCGTGGGCGTGCGTTACAGAACGGTAAAAAATCGAAAAACAGGCGACGGGCGAAGGGTAAACCTGCAGCCGATACACTATTGCCGAGTTCCGCGCCAAATAATGTAGACAAGGAATCTAGCCGTTTAATTGTCCCGGATGAAGAGCCCAACAAAGATGACGATTCTTCGGAGTGGCACGTAGTCAAGAAAATCCGAAAACCACGAGCGAGTGGACCTGAAGATGTGCCCCACGCCAAAGGTTTGTTATTTTAATATAATGTCCGCATAACATTCATATCTATTTCACATTGTATTTCACATTGTAGAACAACAGACCAATAATGATAAGACCGGGAAACCTGTTCCTTCTCAATTCGAGGCGAAGAATAATAATAGGAACAACAAAAACAAACCGGTCGACGCACTGAAAAAGTCCGGAGCAGACGCGGCTAATACAAAGCCGCCTGGACTGATGTTACAGCATCATAATACGATTGGATTAAAACGCAATAGCGGCGAACGGTCTGCGGCAGGGGCCAGACGAAAATTCATGCAACGCACGAAGGTATCATCGAATAACGAAATTAAATTAAACAAGTCGGAAAACGCGCGGACTCCGACGGTGTGTGCTAGAAAAGCGGCGGCAAATAAAACCGATTCCGAGACAAAACGACAACACGACAAGACTGAGGTACACGTACGAATTTAAATTAAATTATAAAACGTTTAAATCAAATCAAATACGATAATTTATATAGAGAGTTTTTAAGCGAAGTAAACTATATAGTCATTTGTAACATGACATAGGCTTTTAACTATACAGATAAATATTATAATTATTATCGTCTGTATTATCAATAGTGTCTTTGCTGAAAATTGTCGTTTATATTTCGTGTTAACAGGAGTTGAAGAAAAGCGTCAATTCAATTTTGTACAAACTTACAGAAGAAAACGTAGTTGAATTGGCAAAGAATTTAGCGGCCTTACCGGTAGATACAGTCGAACGTTTACAAAATACAGCCGATTTAATTTTCGAAAAAGTAATAAATAATTACACAACGCAAAATATGATTTTCGATTTAGACAGAGCGGTTTACGGACAATACTTTTTTTTTCTTTTTCTATTTATCGATATTTATGCGACGCAATAACTAACGTAAATCGGTGTACAGTTTTCATTAAAATCGATTTTTTTTTTTTTTAATCACATGTTCTACAGGTGCTCCACGAAAGGAATTCCGTTAATCTCTACGCGTCCTTGTGTTCTGACATTAAATCGTTGCAAGTGACCTGTGATGACGGCAATAATGCGGTAATCTTCTTGTCACTCATCCTCAGGAAATGCCAACAGCAATTTAAGGTGGATAATGCGCATCGAGCGGACCGCGTCAAAAAACTGGATGAAATAAATTCGTGCAAAGATTACGTAATTAATTTATAATTTTATATAGTACACACGAGTCCAGAGCGTAAAAGTCAAATCTCTAAGAGCCACAATTTACAAAAAAGTTGTTTTTTTAAAATTTAATTGAATATCGTGCAATTTGAAAATTATTAATAATATGTGTACAATGTACATAGGAGAAAAAGAGAAAACTTCGACTCGAATATGAGGTGAATGAAAGAAGATTACGCAAACGTTCGATTGGAAATTGCCGGTAACAATATATTTAGTATTATTTGCGAAAAATAAACTTACACACACCATATTTACAGTAATGTGTATTTAATATTTTTTTTTTAAATTTAATTTTAGATTTATTGGTGAGCTGTTCAAAAAGAATTTAGTTAGGAACAGCATAATAACGTACTGTATCACAAATTTATTGGAACAAAGTACGGAGGATTCGCTAGAATGCTTATGCATTTTGTTAAAAACTGCTGCCGGAAAGGATTTAGAAAAAGTACGTTTATTCAAAGTGTATTCTTTCAGTGTTAGTATTGTTTCGTATTTGTGACGAATTTATTACGTTAAATGTCGTAACACTAGGACCAAAACCAATATTCACAGTTTACGCTCATATTATTTTTACAGGCCTGCAAGTTAGACGAAATTTTCGAAAAGCTCGAGTCTCTGACGTTACAAAAAACGATCTCATCAAAAATGAAATACATGATCGAGAGCGTCATAGACTCGGAGAGGAAGTCGTGACGACCGAGATGCACTGAAATGTTATAACATTCCGTTCTAGAATGAAAATCCGATGCGATTTAGGATTACACAAATGTCAATCACAGTGCCTGTGAAGTTTACATCTTTAAAAATGTTATCGTCGATAACAGAGGATCCGAGACAACGGAAATCTTCTGTGTTTCTTTTTTTTTTTGTTAAATTTACAATCTTTTTTGAAATAAATTGAAAATCAATACTGTTAATTTGTGTGTTCAAATGTTGTACTCTTCTATAAATTACGATAATATATGTAAATATTACATAACTAATTGTACTGGAACGCGATTTTCACGGATATAAATGATGATAACAATTAAAATCGTAAAAAATAAAAATAAAATTGATTAAACACGATTCCGGTATAAAATTATTCATTATATGAAAGCATTAAACGTACAAAGGACATTGGAGTGTATATACATCATAAGTGACATTCAACGAACATGTTAAAAACCGAATTAAAATTACGTCGCGCATAATATTCCCGTATCCCAAATACATCACAATAAATTACATTTGAAAATTCGTTAAAAATTAACTCCGTTTTTCTGTGTTGAAAATGAAGCTTTTGCTATTTGCATTTCTAAAGTCATCCGTTAAAATTAATGAAATCCTTTCGGATATACTATCGTCAAAACATTCATAACAAAAAACTTTCTCTCTAAGAATTTCCGTGCATTCTATCAGTGTTTCGTACACATTTTAGACGCAGAGTCTCGGATTCAGAAAACCCTTACATACAGTTACATTTATGTATAGATACAGTGGCGCCCATTGAGCTAACCATGTAATGCAACTGCATGTCCACTCAGTAGTGGGTGGGTGTGGCCGTGGGGGATAGTATGTCATACCTATCATATATTGTTATACTGTCATCTAGTGTCTATAAAAGTATTGTAGGAAATAGTATGTACAATAAAATACAATGCAATAAACATTATGCATATTTAGGTATTAGGTACTAATTAGGTAGTAAAATTTGGTGGGTGGGTATAATTTTACCTAACTGCATGTGCTGTTGTAAAACCTCTGTGCGCCACTGTATATATATATATATATATATATATATATATATATGTTACAGTGAAAGTGTATAAAGCGGTATTGTGTATAATGACTAGACATTTTATAAAATGCCGTAAACCGCTAGGTAAAGTGATATTTCATACTTTAACTAGACATTATATAAAATGACTACCACGTCTTAAGCCTGGTCCTCAACTCGTCGTGTCGTGTCGTTTCGTGTGAAATACTCTTTTCTGACTGGCTCACATTATTATGGTAGATATATTTTGATCGTGTCTAACAACACGTTACCGCGGTTACCTCAGAGTTAAATGGATTCAACTTTTGGCCGTGCTGGTCATAGCTGGTTACATTAGGTTAAAATTTACACAGTTTACATTGGTTAAAATTAATGATAATAATAATAATTGAAAATGTTAGTAGAAGCACAGGTAACCACAGATGATTAGATGAACGACTGGTGACAATTATTTCGTATGTCTCGTGTCGTATTCAAAACACACGACACGACGAGTTGAGGACCAAACTTTAGTCAATGTGTTATCGCAATTCAAACAGGAATACCCAGTGCAGATAAAAGTAATTGATGTTGTATCGATAAGAAGTGTCGGTATTATTTTATATCAGTATTATGTGTTAGTCTGTGTCAACACGCTTGTGTAGCTTGTGACTATAATATTGTAGTTTGTAAGGGGCGGTAAGTATATTTTGGCCAATAGAGGGACAGTAAGTATATTTTTGACGTAAACTATAATATTATACCGTAAGGCTCAGTACTGTGACTGATCTCATCACAAAAATAAAAAAAAGAGTATCTACACTGCATGCAGATACGTCATCACGGTAAAAGTATATGTCTTGTATATATCTCATTTATTTTTTAAACGTGACAAAAAGTTACTTATAACTTAGTCCTCGTCTCTTTATACCTATAGACATATCTACATCTATAGATATCTATAGACATCTATATATATATATATATATATATAGATCGCGCTGCCATCACCGTTTGAATGTAACTAACAACGATGGTATACAAGTGGGAGGCTTGGCCGGATTGTGAGTAGAGCCTGGTTCATGACGTCGTGGTAACGTTCTCGGTGTCGCACAAATTTATAGAATGACCCCAGCCATAAGACATATACGTCATGTCAAAAAAAAAACACATCATTGTAAAACCAATAAATTCCTCGCTCCGCTCAGAATCTAATATATATATATATATGTTGTATACATAATATTATTTTACTTATACGCATTTATAAAAAACAATGACATTGTATAATTTGATGTTTACAATATATTTTTGTAGTATATCTGCTGTCTTTTATAGTTTATCATCGTCAATGGCGTGCGCAGGGAAGAGGGATGATGCGGGACATATCCTCCCCATAGGACTTTTCTCTTTTTTTATAATTAATACACGACTTTTAACTCCATTTCATTGACATAATAATATTTAGTTTTTACGTACCTGTTGTACAAATGCGAAATATATGATGTGGTAATAACTGCTGATATACCTATATGTGTTCTAGTGATAATAATGATAATAAATAATATTATCAATATTTAATAATTACTAAATCGTTTAATTCGATGTTTTGACTTTTAAATAATGAGTTAACGAATTCTTATTATTCATTGTGGTTATAAGCGCGTAGAGGCTCCACAATTAATCATTTTTTTCGAATACGAATATTTAATAATTTCGTCGAATTATGCCCGATTCTTAATATTCTTGGATTAAAGGGAAAACAAGTAATAATAATACTTATAACTATAGGGCTGTAAATATTTATATGCTTTTGCATATTGTTATTGGTTGATCAAAAAAATAGGTAGCTATAGTTTATACCAAAATGTGTTTCATGACCTAACGATTCTATAAACAAAATTTATTTCGCATATTTTGCCATTTTTGAATTTTTATGGCATATTTTAGGATTTTGTACATTTTAAAAACATTTTCAACTAAAAAAATCGATAATTATAAAATAATTGTTCAATATTTATAATTTTATAAATATCAACAGGCGTGTTGATAACTTTATTACCAGTGTTTTAGATAAAATATTATTATTAATTTGGTTTTCATGGAGAAAATTTGTTTAAGAAAATAACTGTGAAACAATGACATTTAATAAATTTAATTAAAATAAATATTTCAATTCAACATGTTGAAAATTTCAAATCATAATTTTATAAAAATGTAAAATATTTTTGTTGAGATTAACTATAATAACTGAAAATAGAAATAAAATACAATTTGCGAATTTTCTTAGGTTTTTTTTTTTTTAATTATTTCTTTTTTAGAGCATATTTTGGTAATTTTTAGGGCATAACCGCATACATATTTGATAGGTTTTTAAGGCATATAAATATCTACCCTACTATTATAACACTGTGAGATTAATTAGGTACAATAGATAATAACGACCTATTTTTTTTTTTGTTATTATAATAATAAGATTAAAATATTATATTTTCGTTGTTATGGTTTATGACATCCTCCCCCCACCATATAAAATTCCTACGCACGCCACTGCTCATCGTTTATAGTTCAATTAATGACATAGGTTATTGTTAAAGTAAGAAATGTAGTAGTAATATAATATGAAATAATTATACTAGAAAATATATACAAATATATAAAATAAATATTAAGTAAAAAATGCTCTTAAAAAAATTCTTTTATGCTCCGAAAATTCGACATGATACAGTAAATAATTTGTTTATTTTCAATCATTTTGGTGTAAATAATATAAATATTAAAAAGTTTTATACAGAATGCTAGATCTCATCGACTTGGACTTCTTTTATATACTGAAAATAAATCACTACTATATAATATTATTGTCCGATAATACGAGTATACTACTTCATAATTTCTTATATTTATATAAAAATCATGTTGATGTGTAAAAATCTTAAAATAGAATTTAAAATTCATATTTTGTATCCAAAAACTTCAAAAATGATCCAAAAACTCTAAAATGCTGTAAAAAAATTAAGAAAATAATTCAAAAACCAAAAATTCAAAATAAATTTTCTTATTCTCATTCAAAAGTACATATAACAATACTTGCATCGGTGCATCGCACAGTATAGTAAGCTTTGGAAAACAATGCAAAATGCATCATAATCCAAGCGCTATAACTATAAGATATTAACAAAAGACATATATTTAAACCTAAGCCTTTGACAAAAAAATCTTTTATTACATATATACAGGTATATAGGTAGCTGCCCAGACACTGTGGTCGCTTATGGGTATTAGCAATGGCATATTTGTGCGGGAAGGGGGTAATTTTTTTGCATATTTTTCGTTTTCAAAGCGATTTATATACCACTGCTGTTGGGCCACACAGTAGTATTTCCCCCACGGCCGATTGACTACCAGTCCTGCAAGCCTGCATGTATGTTAATGTTTTTTAGATTGAAAATGAGTGTCAATTTAACAGGAGCCAAAACCGAACCGAAATTAACCGGTTCTAGAATACTGAAATCTAAAAATTATAGTATAACCGTAACGAGTACCAGAACTCTTATCTGGAACCGAAATTGTATCGGAATTCAAATTATAAAAAGGGTAATATCGGTTCCAAAAACTTGAATTTATTGAAATTTATATAGATACGAAATAATATTATTTACACTCCGTATGCTGGAGAGTATTTGTACTTCATTGTATTACATAAATCAATAAATGATCATAGTTGTTGCCATAATGGTTCCAACAATTTCGTCTCATAATACACAACATCATTGGTTATAATTTATAAAATATTATGGTTCCTATACACATCATAAATGACAACAGGTATACAAAAGTAATGTTATATTTTTTACAAATTTGCGGACGAAAAAAAATTAAATTTTATTTGTTTTTCTTTTAAATTTAATAACAAATTAGAGGTAAACTTTGATATCAAAAATTCATTGTTACTTTAAAATTATTAACCACATGATTAAGCGTTCAATGTTTGAATTACTATAGTAATAATAGTATTTCTATATTTAAATTACTATAATACATAAATAGTTACTAATGTTGATTTGGTTACTATAGGGTGACATTATTATTCGTTTTGTTTCATAATTTTTTCACTTGAGAATTATCAAAGAAAATTGTTGATTTTGTAACGTTAGGGAGATAATATTGTTTATAGAATTAAATGTTATTGTCTTAATTAATGTAGGTAAGTACGTTTAAAAACCGGGAATTTAGCAGAATGTATATATGCTTTCTGAAATATATTTCAGGGTTAAAATATTAAATAATTTCATAAGGATGTTAAAATTATTAATGGGTAGATACAAATTTTTATTACCAGTAAATATACGTACATGCTGTTAAGAAACGGTATAAATACCGGTATTAGCTGATATTTTTTTAATAACTGACAAATTCCTGTTTTAGAACCCATTTAAATATTTAAAAACCAGAATCGAAACCGAAACCGAAATTTGTATTGTTCGAGAACCTGAACAGCGGAACCAAGACCGATATTTTGTTAAAGTTCCAGTCCTGGTTTGAGACATTTGAATTTTACTAATATTCCGGCAGCGCCCCACGCAGTTTAATATGCCGTAAATCCGCAAAATATATAGGCTAAATGGATGATTTGTATATAATACATTTCTAAAATAAATAGACGCTGATTAGTATAGAATAAGAAGAACTTTTAGAATAATAAAATAAAATCATTAAATCGGTAATATTAGAGTGGCAATAAATGTTACTACACCTGCAAATACAAATAACATTTACTCTTTGGCTAAACAGTATGCGCCATCTATCAATTTTTTGTGGTCAACTAAATACTCAGATTTCAAATTTAGCCATTACAACCATTGACTGTCTACATAGACCGTGTATTCGAGGTGGTCTTTACCCATATTAATAATTAAATTTTTAAATTTTAAAAATTTTAGCGAGTAACAGGTATCGAGTTTGTCGCTTAAGTGAATTACTATAAAATAAAGATTCAGAGTTTGGTTTTTACTATAAATTTGAAAGTAACAACAAATTATTGTATTCAATAAAACAATTCTGACCAAAGCTTCAACTTAATACACACTGTGAGAAAAAATAAAGCAATAATTAAAAAAAAACCCGTACCTCAGGTTACAAAGATTTGTGGAACATAGTTAAAGTTACGTAAAACTTGTTTTATATTAATTTTAGCCCTTAAAAACTAAAATTAGCCCTATTATAACATAAAGAGCTCAACATATAAGGATTGCCTTACGTAGCTCAAATGTAGAAGAAATCAGTAAAAAATGTATATACGTATACAAAATATACATATAGTACAACATGACATATTTTATTTAAATTTTAAGAATCTACGACTATTATTCTTGTAGGTTTTTTAACTATTCATTTTATTCAATATTTGGGTTTTATTGAATAACGCATAAGTAAACTATTGAGAAATTAAAAAACTTTTTAAATAAATTATGCTACGGGAACGCACATCATGACAAGATCAACCAAAAATTTGTTCTAGACAAAAAAATTGTTCATCGATAACAAAAATAAACATCATTGTAGAAGCAATAGCTCCCTCTCTTCGCTCAGAATGTAAAATATCACATCTTATAGTAACTATGGAAGCAATTTAGCAAGGACAGTCATGTTGATACAATGTAAATATATCTAAATTTTTCTGCCTTCTTCATGAAATCATTAAACAGTGGTGTCCGCGTAGGTTACCATGAAATAAATTAGCCTGTGCTCTTGCGAAAGGTGAGAAAGAACTCAATACTAAGTTTATATATATTATATAACTAAGATTTTAAATAATTGCATTCAAGTGTAATAAACTAGCGAGAAACAGTGCTATACTATAGGTTAGTAAAATAGGTTTACCATATTTAGTTCAATAAAAACCGGAATAAAAATAAATATATACATTTAAATTGTATATTTATTCGATATCAAATAATATTAAAAATAATAATAATTATTATTATTATTATTATTATTATTATTATTATTATTATTATTATTATTATTATTATTATTATTATTATTATTATTATTACAATAATGATAGTTATAAATCTAGTAAAATCTGGCTACAAAAATTTAGTAGATTTGATTACAAATATAAATTATTAATGTGAATCTAATTTCTTTATTATAAATAACTATCTTGTGTGTTGAAACCAGTCTGCAGTATACGAAAAATCATTAAATAATTGTTTTTAGATAGTAGACATAATGGACTATTAAGCGGTGTTGATCGTGGTTCTTCAGAAGATGAACTTTTAGGAATGTTGTTGTCATTCTCTAACGAATTGATCAGAATCGATTGACTAAATAATGGCAACTACAAAAAGAAGAATCGAATTAGTATTAAACACAATACACAATATAAAAATATTATAATTCAATCATTGTTTATCCTAACTCTTATGAAAATTAATATTCAAATATATAAAATATAAAATATATATATATATATATATATATATATATAGGTATACATATATATAATAAATAAATATAAAATATAAAAACTGAAGGTGCTGAAAAATAAAATACATAAAATAATATTTTTATCCATACTAAACAAATAAACCATATCAATCTAATTAAGTACTTGAGACGCCCACAAATAAGTATACATACCTACTCTATTATAATAAAATTAATATAATTACTGAAATAAATCTCTCATTAGATACAATGCATGTCAATATTTTGTTAAATCTTTCAAAAATCAATATAAAAATTCTAAATAATGAAATGAAATTCAATCAAATGTTATTATAATTCGCTTTTATAAAATATATACATTAATTTCAATAACTTAGCAAACTCGTTCAGAACAATTAAAAATTATACTTTTGCTATTTCTAAGGTAAAATATATATGCACAGAGAAAGTTAATACAAAATAAATAGTATAAATACAAGTATATTTATACAGACTAAATAACTTCAAATTACCTCAAATCACTAATAATAAAAATATAACTATAGTTTTCTTTGATTATTACAGTATTCTGATTATTATAATTTGATCGATTATAATACAACCACAAATTATTAATGAATAGGTACATTACGTTTCTATTATAAATAAATAACTAGGTACCTCTTTGAACCAGTTAGCAGTAATTGAAAAGGGATCAGTTGACAGTTGATCATCATCACATGGTAGCCTTGGATCTAATGGTGGTGTTAATTCTGGTTCTTCTGAAGTTAATTCCTCAAAAAAGTCGCCTGAGTGTTCTTAGAGAATCTATTCATTAGAATATTTATTATATTTGAAACAATGTTATTTATGGAGAAAACAAATGTTCATTCAAAGTATAAAAGGTATATAACATATACCTTCATATAGTCCATGAAGGCTGGACTTTTCTTTTTAACCAATCGTCCCAAACGATTTTACGGAAAAATTGTTGTTTTTCTACTTCTTCAGCATTTCTTCTGCTCGAACCTAATCTTTTGTCCGGATTCTTACACAGAAGCTATGAAAAAAACAGAAATTCCAAAATATTATGACAATTTCTGATGAAAACATTTATAAATGACATACTCCTCTTATAATTTCAAATGCTTCCACTGAAAAGAATTGGGGATATTTTACATTATCTCTTAGAATGGAAACAAATAATTCTTTTAGGTCATCGCCCCGGAATGGACTCTATGATAAACATAAATAAATTATCTCTCCAACAAGCATTTCAAAAATGATTATTCCTTATGCCCGCCAATCTACACTACGTGCATATGGAGTCCCTGTTAGAATTTCCGGACCCATATAAGCGGGCGTTCCACATTTGTCTGTAATTTGATCGTCATATCCTATGACTTCCTTACACAATCCATAATCGACTATTTTCACATAACCATCTGCGTCCATTAATATGTTTGCTAATTTCAAGTCACTATAATATATAAATGCACATTACTATATAAAAACACTACTTCAAAAATAATAAAATAAACACTGATCGGTGTATTATACGGTTTTCGTGTAAATACTTTAGTCCTAAAACGATACATGCAGCATAGAAAGCAGCTCTACATTCTGTAAATTCCCCAGCAAGTATATGTCTCGATAAATCATTGTAAGCAACATACTCCATCACAAAACACAAATAAGCCTGTGAACGAATAATAAGAGAAATATATTAAAAAATGTATAGGTATTAAATTTGTTATTATTATTTTTTAAATAATATTCTTACATCTGTTTGAAAACGAGCAAATAGATTAACTAAAAATGGATGTCGGGCATCGTTCCCTAATTTAAAAATTCTTTTTTCAGTAAACACAGATTCCACTCCATTCTCGGCAATTATATACCTTTTATTCACTTTTTTCAGTGCAAAGTATTCATTCGATAATTCATGTCGACACAGTATAACCTTAAGAAATGTAAAGCTAAATTACTAATTCATTTTATGAAACACATTTTCCAAACAGCATTTACCTCTCCAAAATTCTCTCTACCCAATAACACGTCATAAAGTGTGAAATCATCCATCGACAAATAAGGAATTTCTAAGGAATTAAATAGTAGGTATGCTGTTATGTTCATTTGTTTGCATATTATTGGTGTGTTTAAAATAATGTGATGCCTCTGATTCATTTTCTTGGTAATCAAATTCACGTATAACATATTCACTATAAAATGGCGACTATACAAAAAGAAAAATCAAATTTAGTATTGAACACAATATATAATATTTAAATATTATAATTTTTCATGTTAATGAATAATGATTATGAAAATGACGATTATTTAATTATACTTATACAAAATAAATAAACAATAAGAATCTGTGTGCTTGTAGAAAAATATATTTCGATAATAATTTAATACAGTTACGTTAGTTGTATAATATGTTAATATGTATATGCAGTTGTGAACAAATGTATCGACCTTTTAAAGTTTTGTCTAATTTCACTAAATCTAGTTTCACCGATGTATACCAAATTAAAATGGTCGATATTATTAAAGATATTTTACAACAATATGTCATGGCTTAACTTCTTTGTTTAGAAAATAATTTAAATTTCAAATACCTCTACCATATTCGACGAGGTCTTTTTTCCACGATACCGATTTTTTTCTTCTGCATACCAAAATACTTTTTGATTCGCCATCTTTACTATTAGTCGGTTCATCTGCAATTTCTAAAAAAAAAAAATTTTAATTCACATTTATATAAACGATTCACCGTATGATATTATTAATAATGTTCCAAGTGATTGTATTTACGAATTTTGTTAGAGCTCTTTTCTGTCTCGATGTCATTTGACAATGTATTACCCCGATGGACTTAACAAAATATAAGTAATAATATTAAAAATAGTGTCACGGATAATATAATTATTATTATAGTCGTCCAGAGGGGAAAAATCGATTTTTGTTTCTAATTTTCAATAAAAAAAATTGTGAACACAACTGCACGCGGAATGATGATTTTGACAGTACTTCAAGGGTGAGAGGAGAGAATTTTAAATGCATTACTTCTCTTACTAATCGACTCAAGAAGTCGATTTAATTTTTATGTTTTTGGCATAAAGCCTAATATTAATCCTCGCGTCATATAACCATATAAGACGACAGTCTACACAAATCCTACAGTTTTAAACGTTTATTATTGTAATCGTAGAGATCTTTTTAATCTTTTCGTCCTGCGATGTGGACGTATAAAACTTAAGAGTACGGTTTTTGAAAATCTTGTCGAAGAAAAATTGCAGTCTGTAAATTTGACCAATTATACGGAAATCGTACGCGTATAATTGTTCTATGTTTCAAAATATTGAAATTATAATCGTTACGGGTTGCAAATTATACATGCGTGATGGGATAACACTCCAGAATGATTCGAGATGCTGTGCGCCTGTGCGAATAACAGAGTGAGAAGGGCCATCTGAAAATGTGACGGCCAACAAGAAGATAGCCACTTACTCTCAATGTTAAATGTAAGTATATAGGTATATAGAATAAGGGATTGAGTGGAAAGAAAACCCCAGAATTCTATTTCGTTTGTAAAGTCAGAGAAGCGGAGCTGTAAATCTATGATTACAGTTGGTTCAAAATTTCAAATTTCCAAGTTTTCACAATATAAGGAAAGGGTATTTTCAGTATAGTCTACGATTGTAGTAAGTGTGTGCAACCAACGAATCCTGCAAGTCATGTACCGGCTGGCAATTCGACGTTTTCGGTACATCCGTCTTTTTAATTTGCTTTTTTCATTTAGGGACTTTCTTCGCAAAGATGTTGATGGCTTCTAGCATCGAATTCATAAAATTACTGTTCTCTCGGATTTTGGCTGTAAAACAAACGACGACGGATAAATGCAGAACATAGCTGGTATTGGTACAGGCGAGTCCATATATTATTTCAAAATTATTCGAGACACGGTTTCAAATATTAAAACGTCGATAATAATTAAAATATTTTGACATTATATTTAGTATATCGTAGTGGTCGATTAGTAGTTTAATGACGCATTATTATTAATAGATACAACACATTGGAATTAATAAATTGCTGTAGGAAAGGTATAAACTATAAATATATAAATTATATTACACGAGTAAAGTATACATTATTTATTTATTTGTATATAAAAATATGTATAAACATAAACAAAATATGAACAGTACAGAAAACAATATGTAACGAAATATAAACAAAATTTGAACAATATACAAAACAATGAAACAGAATATAAATAAAATATGAACAGTATACAGAACAATATAACAAAATATAAACAAAATATGTAAAACGAAATATGAACAATATACAAAACAACGTAACAAAATATAAACAAAATGTAAACAAAATATTTCAGATCTGATGCGGCTCGGCCCCCGTAGCCGGTGTGACTGCCGCGGTCGAGTGCGGTTCACTTCAGTACAGTCCTGTCACGGTCCGGATGCGCGTCCTGACCTGGCGATAACCGTCGTGCTGTGCAAGGACGGACGCCAGTTTGTATTTATCCTTCAGGATGGCCGACACCCCGAGTTTCGGTCTAACCGCCGAGTTGATTCCCATTCGCTGCACACCGTTTGAGAGCGCGGTCGGCCGGCGCTCGGTCCACTCGAACACCAGCAAATCCTCCGAACAGGATGCCCTGAGATCCGTCTCTACGGTTAGCGCCTAAAAAAATTTTTCACGTCATTTCTTAAACGAACGAAAAAGAAAAACATTTACTCGGAAATAAATTTTTGTTTTTTGTTCTTATATGATAAAATATTTTTTTCGTATTATATTTACCGATGGCCACTGTACCGCAGCGACTTCAGCTGCAGGATCCTGCCGGAACGTGGCTGGATCGTCGTTGCCGCGCCTTGCGCCGACGCAGCTTTCACAGTGGCATAGCTGCAAGGTCCGATTATAGATTATCCTCGAGTACTTGAAACACTTCATTCAGTGGCATAGCCAGAATTTAGTCAAGGGGGGGGGAGTTATTCAGTAAATGATATATTCAGCTTTACGGGCCTTACTAAGTCAAATATGTTGTTTTATTAAATAAAATTAAATAAAATTATTTTGTGGTAATCTATACTATTATATAAAATTGTAAGGGGCGTAGAAATACGTATTTTCAGCGATAATTTATTTGGGAAATGCGATTGCTTCGAAAGACGATGATGTGGAATCTCTACTTATACTAAGTGAATGTTACCGAAAGTTAAATAGATCACATTCAGCGACGAAATACCAAAAAAATGGCCGTCAATATAGAGCCTAACTCGATTCGGGTATTGGAGAACGGTGGCGATCTTTACTACGAAAAGAAAGATTATGTAGAAAGTTTAAGTTATTATAGCAGAGGAGCTATGATTTCACCGGGTTATGCAGCTTTTGAAAAAGGAATTATGAAGGTATTTTTTACATCTGCTACTTAGGTAGAATATATTGGAAATAACGATTATGTATTATTATGCAGTCGATAGACAAAATAGTCTACGAAGAAAGAAGTCGTGACAAATTCCAAGAAATTATGATAAACATAGGATGCGGCGAACGAAAAGACGGAATGGAAAACTCGTCGAAGAACAAGCCTGATGAGCCAATTATATCAGCCAAAGGCATTGAAAGACGAACAATTTTGTCGCAAATAACAAAAGACCGAAATGACGTTCAGCTACAAAAATACTACAAATGTATTATGAATGCAATAGAAAACCACGAAATACCACTTGCCAGGAGAAAGGCCGACTTATTTGCAGGTTTTTTGAGAAGAATACGTTATGAGGACCCTGTCGGTGTTCTCGATACGGTTTACGATATGTTCGGCACATACCAACTGTTGACGTTTCAAGGCGTAAAAGGATGGAACGAGGAACAAAATAGAAACAGGATTATGTTGCTTTTGGGATACCGTGATATAGAAGATAAGAATTTGATCGAAACCACATTGTACGGAACCGATATTGTGAATTTTAGGTACGAGTACACCGAATGATATTCGGTATTATGTAAATATCCATTAAAATATTTAACTAATTCGCTGATTGATTAATTGTTATTATTCGGACTCGGAATTTGACGACATTAAAAAAAAAATGCCGAAAAAATGTTTAAAAAAAAATGCCCGTAAAAAAAGTTTCAATAATTGAAAAATGCTAAGAGGAAAAAAATGACAATGAAATATAAAAAAACGTTTCATACTGACCTTTTTTTTCTTCAATAAAACAATTTATAAATAAAACATTCCGTAATTTAATTTTTCAATTCACGAAACGAATATTACAAAAGCTTAGCAATAATAATCAATCATTTATACCGATCGCGTACAAATAATATTTAAGACCGCGTGTATATAGCAGTTAATATGGCCTATATTAAATATATTGTAGTCCGTGATTATATATTATAATACGTATAACGATTTAAATGAAATAAAACGTTTTCTTCCCGTATACGATGGGAAATCATATGATTAAAAATGATATCGTCATTCAGACCAACGTTATTTTAAACGAAGCGGAGTCAATCGTAGGAGAGGTTACAGAGAACGAGGTATGTACGTATTATATATTATATATATCGGGTAGAGCAGCTCGCCTTGGCGTTTCGAGGCATCACACTCGCCGCGCGAGACGAATCCGACGACGAAATGCGATGGAGTCTCGAGAATATTGAGGCGAACCATCGCGGCCGGCAGGGTCCGTGAGTATGTCCCCCGACGAATAAGTCGGTAAGCGTAGGAATATTATTTTCAAAAACAAAAATATATATATTGAGAATAACGCCCTATATATATTATTTAATTTAAAAGCGTTAATTTTTTTTTTGCAAATTTACTCTTAACTTGAGAAGTTACTTTTTTTCAAAAAAAACTTAACGTGTTGACTTTTTACAAAATATACGAGTTAAGTTAGATTTTATCTATATAAAATTCTTACAGCTATATTATAAATATTATAACATGCGCCTAGATAGTGTTTTCATTTTATATAATATATTTTGAGCCCCGTGCAAGCGTCTCGGCAGTGTTCTCGTCTTTTTCTTTTTTTATTGATAATCAGAAAATTTCTAAAACTTTTAATTAAGTTCAGTTACTTTTTTTTCTCCAAAGATATTAGTTTAACTTATAAAGTTAACAACAAGAAATATCGCTTAATTTTAACTTAATTTATTTTTAATTTTAATTTTAATTAACTTAATGATTTAAAAAAAAATCGTTGACTTGCCCAGCCTTGAGTGTATATATATATATATATATTATATAAAATTGTAAGGGGTTTTCTACGACCACGCTAACCGAGAAAACTACTGAACCGATTTGACTGAAATTTTTTACTGTTATTCCTAGCAGTCTGCTGAAGGTTTTAGTACCACTTTTGTTAATAAAAAACAAGTCTGGAGGGGGTGTATTGTATTTAAATGTTCCAATTTTCTGACGACACTATTTAACATTTTTCCAATTTTTTTTCACAGAGTGGTTCCAAATACTTTTCCGATTGTCCCCACGTCACTGTTTTTTTCATTTTTTGTCTGCGGAGGGGAGGGGAGGGAAAGTGTTGTATTATAAGGTTATACCAAATACTCCTACGAGTGATCTATTATTCACAGTTTAATTTTATTCGTTATTACAGTTATAATTGTTTACGCACTCTGTCGTAAATAAACACTTGCCGAAATTATAAACTATAGTCGGGGCAACGAAAAATGAGCGCTGGCCCCCGCGACCCGTTGTTTATACACGCCCTTACGGCCAAGATTCGTGCGCATCGTGTTACAGTTGTTTTTGAATGTCTCAGTACGTTTGTTTTAAAATTTAAAAATGTTTAAAAAATTAAATAATACCTATATATTATAAATAATTTGATAATTTAAAAAAAACGCGGGCTTTTTTTTGTCAACAGGAGATAGAACAAAAAACGTTATATACTCGGAAGTTTTATAAAATAAATTAGCATTTCTTTTATATCTGTATTCATTTTTAATAAAAATATATTTATATATTTATATTTTAAAATACATTTATTTATATATGCATTTTCATTAGCCGTTCTTTATATTTACTTGCCGACCACAATAAACGATAAAATTTGAATAAAAAATACTACATATCATCGTCCGAAGGCAAAAAAATCAACCAATCACGGGCAGTAGCGTATCTAGAATTTTTCCACGGGGGGAGGGTATACAAATTTTAAGATATTTTTATTGTATTCATTAATACTAGCTGAAACATAACATAATATATAAACAAACATTTCATTTGTGTACAAAATTTGATTTAACTATAAAACGAAATCTAATTTTCTGGATGACAGTGAAAGAATATTGATTATTTCATCAGATGTGACAATTATATTTTTGTGTACTGATAGCATGCAAAGGCCATTAAGTCGATTCTAAAGAAAAATAAAGGAACATTATAACTAACAGTAAGTGTAAAATTTGTTTAAAAATTTACCTGACTCGTAGTGTTCCTTAAATAAGTTTTTACTCGTTTGAGTGTTGAAAACGTTCTCTCAGGAGTTGCTGTCAAAACCGGTAATGTACATAAAATTTGTAATAATTTATGAGTAGGGCCCGGATATTTATGCAAAAATTATTGTTAAATATGCACATATTTATGCACTCAAAAATTTAAAAATATGTAAAAAAAATTATTGTGTTTTAAAAAAACCAAACATTTAAAAAAAAAAATAGTATTAAGTGAAAAAAAAATGCAATTTAAATATCAGTATTTAAATTGTAAATATAGCATAAAAATGTGTATTAATTATTGAATGAGTACCAACATGATGTAATAAAATGTGCTTTTATATTATCTAACAGTTAACTATATATATATGAATTACAATTTATTCTAGACAAAATATATAAAATAATTAATTGAATGATTAAATAATAAATTGATATTTTAAACACAGTAGAAATTGTTAAAAGAGACGAAACACTCGCGTAGGTCTTAAACTAGTTTTAACTTGAGCATCATATTCAGATATATTCCTAAGGACAACGTCAATATTTTTTAAAAAATTTTAACAATATATTGATGAAAAATTACACGAAATAAATATATTGTGTAGCCGAGTAACAGAAGAAAAAAAAAAGTCGGAATGAAGTATGAACACTAAGTGAAAACGAATGATAATAGCGCGTGCGGGCAATGTAACGCGATGGGTCGAGGGCCGAAAACGACTACAATATCAGTTATGTAATAATGAAATAAGTTTTAAAAAGTTGGTGAAGTTTTATTCGTCAGTCATAGATCGACATGTTACCTCAACTGAGCTGGTAAAGATTGGACTTAAACATAGGTAATGTATTGAATATAACGAATTGAACAAAATTTGACCGATGTAAGAGGTGGCATTTTTTACCGGCAACGAAGTGCACGGGTGCAGCTAGTATTATAAATATATATCTAATATATTAGATACATACATATATATATATATATATATGTATATGATATATTAGATATATATACCGTTGTGTCGGGCTTTCTTCTGTTTGTGTATGTTTTATATGTAACATATTTTATTTCGCTGAATAAGAAATGACACGTACGAAAATTTGAAAGAGACAATTATAATAATATATTATAATAACGATTAACGAATGCGTTGTAGAAATAATATTGAGAAAAACTCCGAGAAAGTATAATAAATAAACTTCGAATGTATTATGATCAAGCTGTAGAGACGTACTGCGACATCATTGTGGTCCACGTGATTAATAATTGATGTATACGCGGAAACCATGGTGACATGTTTATTTCTTACACAGACGGGTGATTAAAAAAAATAGATAAATCCTATCGGATCCAGTACATTCGACAACGGGGCGGTTGATTATTATAATATATTATTAAATTTTTATTTATATTTTGTCTTATACTTTACTGTTTTAAATTAAGTAGTGACTATTTCGATTGACTTACATAAGTATTAACACCAAATAGGTGTGTCCAGAACTTTTTTAATGTATACACTGCACAAAATACAGCTACAACTTGAATTATTATTATTTTTTTAATGATGAAATTCTTAAAAGTTTTTTATGATGTGTCTAAATGTTATTGGTTTATTAGTTGTATTTTTTTTTTTTTTTTAAGTAATTTTCAAATTTCAATTTGTTTTTCATGCATACAGTTCCCACGTGTTAATTCCTTAGAATTGTACTCGCGTTCCAAATTTAATTTTACTTCTTTAGTGTCACTAACTGATTTTGAATATTCTACTTTTTAAAATTTTTTTTCTAATTCCTTAAAGGTTTCATTATTCATAATCGAGATATATATATATATATATACACACACACACACACACATATATTACGCATGTTCATTATGTAAAATAAATAAAAATGCGTATTAATGATATACTATCACTGATGCACTGTGCAATTCATCATAATTTATGCTTAGAGATTTATAGCTCTAAAATACATATAAATATACGTGCACTTATGCTTAAAAAAAAAACAAAACAAAATATGTATTTAAATATGCTCTAAAAAACAACCAAATAAAATAATTCGAAATATAAGTATTATATTTTGAAGAAAATTCTCGATTTTAAATTGTTTAAAATAAAATACAAGTGTTTCGACAGAAATGTGTAAAAAAGTAAAAAACGCTAATATATGCAAAATAAAATTTTGGGTTTAGATTATACGTATACATATAACATGAACATGATTCATATTTGTCTATGCTACATACGAGTAATGCATAATTTAGAAAAAAATACCAATGCCAGAGTCCATTAATTTGGTCATAATATTGCAAAGTGCAATACACTTGTCAATCATGTGGCGTCATCTATCGGATGCAAGTCATTTGACAATGTTTTATTATGAATGTTTTCTGTATAGGCAACACAACATACATAACACCCGTATTTTTCTTACAACTACCGGCTGCTATAACTTCACACACGTTCTTTGAATTGTTTAAAACTTATTTTCCATTTCCATAATACTTGCCACTTCTGTACCTCACTTATTAAAGAATTCAAGAATTAAACAAATTAATTTATTATTATTTGAATATAATAATATTTAGAGTTTTAAACGCGTAAACTATACTCTGCGCCACGAGAGAACGCAACCGCTTGCCGACCAAACGATGTTTTGTCTGCGCGTTTTTTTCTTTTTAATGACGTTTTTATAATACATACTTACTTATACATACATATATATATATATATATATATTAAGTTAGTAAAAGTATAAGAAAAATTCATTTTCCAATGGGAAGAAATGTTTATGGGTGTATTTTCAACACAAGACGTAGAGTTACATCAAGATACATTTGAGAATTTTTCTATCTAAGAATACAGTTTTCTACTTTTTTATTACTATATTTTTACACATACTTGGAAATAAAGTAGGTATAGCACGTGGCTGTAATCTATTTTTTATATCATTGAGAAACATTTTTTCTTCAAAATATTTACCACATAATGTAACAGATTTTTTTTTATAAAACATCAGTATTGAGTTCACATAGTTATTCAACCAAATTTCACATCTAGAGTATAAAGAAAAAGCTATTTCATTTTTATTCAAAATATAGTTGACTTTTGTGATTGTCTTTTTAGTTATAATAAAATATACTTACCAGACAAGATCTTTAGGAAAAGGAAAAAAAGCTCACAGGTTCGTTGCTAATCTTTTTTTCTCCACACAATTTCTCTAAACATATCATAGAAAACCCTCTGCAAGTGACCGTGTATTTTTTTGGTGAAAACGGGACGAAAAAAACAAAAAAATTTTAATCATTTTTATTATAAACAAAATTATATTTAATTTATGTAGTATAAACTCGTTTTTATTATAAACATATTTTTGTATTTAACAGATTCACTGCGCTTATCAGCTATAGCCGATACACCAACATCGAACTTATTTAGTATTTTTTTCAATAAATCTGTTTAAATATGACACTAATATTATTGACGGGCATATTTGATGAAAATACGACTCATTTAGTGTTTAGTGTCTTACAGCGCATTGAATCGTGTTTAGGCCCTCCTTGTGATTTTTTTAATGTCGTATGTATTAATTTATAATATTCGAAAATTTTATATTAAAAATGGATGATACACCGGGTCCATCTAAGTACTAAGAAAAATTAAAGGAAAATCGCTGAATTCATATAATTTAAACCAAATAAACCTAATTACAAAGCGGTCTTCCGATATGAAGATGATTTGGCATTATCTATCTCGGCGCGATAATAAGAGTCAAATATAATAAAAACAATAGTTCGTCAATAAAAAAAAAAAAAAAATTGGGTGTCAGGGGACCCTCGGCATAAGTCAATATTATTTATTGATATTTACCATACAGCAAAAGTACTGTTTTTTTATCAGCCTTAAAAAAATAAGGTGGTATAATTACCGACTTTTATTGGAAGAATATTTTAAACGAAAACCTAAAATTCCATAAAAATTTTTAAAGAACCTGTCGAAAATTCAACTCTAAAATACTTTATAATTGTTTAGAAAAGTTGAAAAAAATGGTGAACATTTAGAATTGAAATAATTAGAACTAGAATAGTAGAATATTTCACAGGCGTCCAGTATGTCTTAAAAAATACTAAAGAGTATATTTATAATATAATACATAGTAAATATTATATAAAATTCTATTGAGTATACGATTGTACTTAAATTAATAATTTTACTCCGGGCCATTCATTAATTTATTGGACCAACTTTTAATATATGAGACCAGACATCATGTAGTGTAAAAATATTCAATTTTTTTTTTACGTTCGAATAATATTTTGAATAGTTTTCAAAATAAATGTTCTAATACGTATTTTGAATATTTTTATTAATGCATTTTCATTTTCCTAATAATACTTTTCCTCGACAAGGAATAATAACATTATTGATATACAGCTTAAATAATGTTTTTGTGATATTTAAAATATATTGTTAACAAAGAATTCTTTAAAATTATCTGCAATCTACCAATGACAAAAAATTTCAAAAACTTCTTAAAATTAAAATTTTTCTTTTTTTTTTTAGTTTATAAAGGCTATAGGGAGATAAGCATGGGTAGGATGCCCCCGCGCGGACTGTGTTGATTTTTTCCCCGTTGATTTCTATCGATATAAGATTAAGATTTGACAAGTTTCAGCCCTTAAAAATTTACGCCTGGGGGGGAGGGGTGAGAATTTATTTTTAGAAAATCGAAATAAATTTATATCTTTCGAATGGCTTGACCGATTTGGCTACAATGTCGATATGTTTCAGGTATCACTATAGTGCATTTTAAAAAAAATTCCCAATTTGAAAAAATAAATTTATAACCTAAGGAAAATATTTTTTTATCAACTTTTAATTTTAGTACTATCACCAAATATGGCCAATAAAATTACAAACAACTTTTGACTCTATTTAAAGTAACAAAATAATATATAACATATAATGACATTTTTTTTTACATATATAAAGCGTGGCAAATAAGAGCAATTAATTTTTGTACGAATATGTAAAAAAAAAAAAAGGTGGTTTCAAACGATACTGACTTGTAATTATTTTTATAGAATAAAAATAAAAATAAATTATAATTTCTTGATTATGTTTTAAAATTCGACATTTTTTTATACAGTAACCTAACCCATCACCATTTTAAATAATTATTATTGTACTAGATTGCAAATTATCCTAGGGGAACTAGACATGAGCACGGGTAAGTGAACAATTTTTTCAAGTCACAAACTTAAAAGGTACCTGAGGATTAGGCACTATATCGTCTTAGTCCCCTTAGTCATAGTACCACCCAACAGTGGCGTAATTACGAATGTTATACGGGAGGGGATAGACAATTTAGCATTGGACTGGATAACCAATAATTGTAACGAAAACCCATGGGAAAAAGGAAAGAATGTAAAAAAAGAAAGCCCATGTGAGGGGATCTATCCCCCATATCTGTTCCCCCCATAATTACGCCCCTGCCACCCAGTACAAATTCATTAAAATATGCTCTGGCACTACCTACTAATATTATACGACATTTATATATGGATACATACACTCGCAAGAGGCGTTTGATCGATACGCGGTAATAATATGGGCGTCGGAACACTACTATAAAATACAATAGTGCTCACTCGTCGCGCATTAGTTTTTCGAACATGGAAAACGGTGACGGTAGTGTCGCGGCGGCAGACGAGCTGCGAGAAAAAACGTCCGACTTTTACAAAACCCAACAACACTTGCCTGCGCGTTTCGAACGTCCTAGTAAGTCGCACGTATTTTTTTATTCCTCACAAACACCATCTTGGCATCTTATATATATATATATATATATATATATACTGTAAAAGATTTACAAAAAATATCTCACGTTCTGTTTTTAAAACACTAGTTTATATTTTATACGCGAGTTTTTGCGGTATACATTTTTTTTTTTTTTAAATACAAATTTTACGTTCAGTGCTCGAATTGGTGGGGAGAGAGGTGGAGTGTGCGCCGGGCACGGAACTCCTCTACTATTTTTTTTTTATCTGCGTACCCAGAACATTTTTTTTAGTTTTAAGTATTTAGGATCCTTTGTACAAAAGAATAGGGGTTTTGACGAGGATGTGAAACATAGGATTAAGTGAGGGTGGATAAAGTGGAGAGAAGCGCCAAGTGTTCTGTGCGTTAAGAGAATTCCAATGAGGCTGAAACGTAAGTTCTATAAGAGTATAGTGAGACCAGTTATGTTGTATGGTTCAGAGTGTTTTGGGCGGTGGACAAGAAAATAGAGCAGAGGATGAGTGTAGCAGAGATAAGAATGCTTAGGTGGATGAGTGGGGTGACAAGTGAAGATAGGATAAGAAATTAATATGTGAGAGGAAGCATAGGAGTAGTGTCGGTCGTGGAGAAGATGAGAGAGAACTGACTTAGGTGCTTTGGTCGTGTTATGAGAAGCGAAGATTCGGAAGCAGTAAGAACGGTTATGGAAATGAATGTTGAAGGAAGAAGAGGAAGAAGAAGAAGTGGTTGAATACGATTGAGTGTGAAATGAAGACTGCTGATGTGCACGTGGAAGATGTGGGACGCTTTTTTCGGCACGCTTGTAAATAGTATTGGGAAAATTGAAAAACGACCTCTTTAAAGTACCGACTAGATGCAATTTATTACCGAAAACAAGATATGACTCTTATGATCGAAGCACTCCTTTTGGTCAAATTTTTGGTTACGGGCATTAGGAAAACACATCGTTAAAGATCCGCTCAGTATCTAATAATAATAATAATAAATCATGGACAATATATTTTAAAATACGCTAATAAAAATGAAAAATACTGAAAACAGTGAGAATAATTAGTACATTTTAAAATTAGTGAGAAATAATAAAAAGAAAAAAAATTTAGCTACTGATGAAAACCCGTTTGAACCAATAATTATGATACGCAGTAGTCCGTGTCTTAAGACGTTTCACCGTATCGGGCAACAATTCCATACGATGACGAACACGGTTTTTTCCGCAGGTTTACAGGATTACGAGAGTGTTAGACGTTGCCCGTCGAATCCGTTCTACGCGACTACGTACAACGACTACGGACGCTTCTCCCCGACGGTGCACACGGTGAGAAGATGTTTTTACGGCAAACCGCAGAGGTTCGGACAAGAGCAGTTCATCAGAGGCATGTACAGGGACAACTCGTTGAACACGTAATGGGTAGGTGTGTGGGAACGGGAAACAAGGGATTCGGTTTAGCACAAAAAACAAAATGATTGTCGGAATTCTTTTTTGTAAAATATATATATATATATATATATATATATATATCGATATTTATATTATTATAATGAAATGAATTAGTGGTGAAATCGTTCGTATAAATAACAATACAATTAGATAAATTTTACATGTTTGTAGTAGTTTCTAATCGGTTTGTCGATAAGTATATAGTATATACATAGCGTACATACCGCATAACGATACCGAAGGAATGAATATAAAATTATGTTTTTTTTTTTGTCACGAAAATGTTGATGATGATCTATGCTTTAATCGAGTGTTTTTCATATTTCTTGTACGATTTTCTGTCATTTAATTATTAAATTTACTGCCATTTACTATATCTATGATATATATATATGTATATACAAAATGAGAGTAATTATTTAAATTTTTTTTTATACAAATAATTTAACAGGGACATTTATTTCGATGTGAAAGAGTGGTAAAAAAATTTGAGAAATTTCACGTATCGATACACACATTACCAGGACTCGGATTTTGTAACAATAAAATAATGTACCGCAATATGCGCTATAATATGATCGAAAAAAATCTTACGATATGCTCTAAAATCAGTAAAAATAGCAAAGACATTTTTTATAAACTTCAGTAAAATTCCGCGTGCACTGTCAAGATACCGCGATAATTTAATACCTAAAGATAGATTAAAATATGAAATATCTAATGAAATGACGATGTGTATAATTTTTCTCACCTTCTCAATAAGGTGACGAAATTCACGAAAAATCTAAAATAATTTAAATTTAAGACCTATTATTAGTACCTAGTACTACCTAGTACCTATTATTAGCAACGAAAAAAGTACCAAAACTGGAAACATAGCACTAAGAACCTTAAATTCTTAAAATATGCAAAAATATAACATTTTAATTTTAGAATTCTTGATGTATAAAACAATTTTATATAGCTTATTCAGCATATTTTATCTGTATTCAATAATAATAATAATAATTAGCAAATTCTATAGGATCCGAGCCCTGCACATAAAGTAATAACGATAGAAAGCTCCCAGGAAATACACTATAGTAAGATCCCCGCCGGAATCATTAAATGTATCTCGTGGAGCATCCCAGTTAAACGAGTAAAGCTTATAATGTGTCCTTAAAAATATTCCTAACACATTTATTATGACAGTAGTATTTGAATCCTCTGTCAGTCCTCGAGAAGTTATTATAGAGTTTTATGAAATATTTTTTAACCAACTATAGCTGGATTCTATGTGTACTTGTTATATAAAAACTATAATAAAAACTCAAACAAGACGGGAGCTCAATTTGAACGTTCTTCGGGAGTATCCTTATTTAGAAGTTTCTAAAGAGCCGGATTTGAGGAAGTTCTCCCCTTTGCTATTTTAAAGTGTAGTATTGAGTTAATATCGTTGGCGACAACTATATACACGTGGTTTCACATTTAAATCAGACATGCAATGAAACTCGTTGAAAAGAGATGATGTTAAAAAGGACAAAATAAATAAAAGAAAACGTTTCAATCATGACTATTTTTTTTTATGAATTATAAAAGGTGTGTATATATATTTTAATCGTTACAAATACGCGAGCGCATAATATATTCAAAAAATGGTTTGATAATTACGTTTCAATTTAAACTGCATTACCCAACCGGAACCAGTGTTGTGCGCGGTCGTCACGTAACGGATGAAAACGGCTCCGGTTTGACTGATATGATGAGCCGGAATGTCCTGCGCAAAAAAATAATAGTAATAACAACGCATCATGTTCGTCAACGAATAATTTCAACATTAATCGTTTCGATGTTTAAATAAAAGTAAACCTAATCTATATATAGTATTATTACTATATTAGAGCCGTGAGATTGTAAAAAACGGATTTTATTTTATTTTTTTTTAGCTTTTCGTAAGACAGCTTTTATAATTATTATAATCATAAGAGAGATTTACACTTACTCCGCCACAATATTTTGATACGAACGATGACTGTCCCGTCACTTGATCGACGTTGTGGATTTCTAAATAATTAGTGTCACACGTCGCTCTCGTGCCCAAATCGAAGACTGAAAATACAAAACGAACAACGCAACACTATAAAATATTATTTTCAAAGATATGTAATATTCTAAATGAACGTTGCCAAGTAATGGATACCACGGGTAAGTGTATACAAAAATAATAATCAGTGGTGTCGTAGATTAGGCTGCAAATATATTTAAGAATGTCAATCATCAATGGTTAAATTTAATTACCTCATTCCCATCCGCAAAAAAAAAAAATAATAATAATAAAATAAAAAAATACGCGGTGTCTAAAATGGAATGCGATTTCTTTAAAAAAAAAAAATTTTAGCGAGCCATAGGTGTTGCGGATGTTCCTTAAGTGAATTACTTAAATAAATATTTTAGAGTTTTTTATTTTATTGTGCATAAAATATTATATTTATTTTATGTTTTAGAGGTATAAGGTATCTATCGCATACTATATTGTACACTTCATATACTGTTACTAGTGTTAGTATTAAGTAAAGAATAGAATTTTAAGTTTAACATAATGAAATAATAGATTTAATAGAAAAAAAAACAAATCATTAACAAACAAATGACCGATGTATTGTATATTACCAATTATTTTTTTATGGTGCGCACAACGGATATGGTTTCATGTGTTTCGTAGGGTATGCTATTTTGACAAATATTGTTGAAACATTAAAACGTTATTTGGGTTTACGGTAAAATCCTAAACTATTACTCTATTTTGAAAACACAGTTTACGTGTATTTATAATATTATTATTTAAGTTAACATTTAGCGTGTCACTTGCGGGCTGTGATGGACATACGTATCAAGCATTATTTGGCGGAGAAAAACCACAAGAAAAACACGCAAATACAAAAAAAAAAATGTTTTATCAATTATAATAACATAATGATAAGTAGATATAAAAACGGGTTTGAAAAACACATGGAAAAAATGTCTCTGTTAAAATAAAAATCAATTTAATGATCTGCGAGAGCAAAATATTCTTAAATCACAATTGATTTTTTTTTTTATATAATTTCTTACAACAAACTTATGTAGCTAAATATGTTTAATTTCAATTGTCATTCTCTATCAGAATAATAAACTTCGTCGAAAAATTTTAAATTATGACTAAGGATTTTAAAGATTTTTTTTTAATATAGTTCAAGTAACGTAGGACTCGTGTTGTATAAAAATGTCATCACCTAAAACCAAAAATTACCTCTTTTATCACTCAAATAGTTGGATATCTTATAATTGCTATAAATAGCACAAAATCGGAACAATTTTTTTTTAAATTTTAATTTTACACGTATTATATAGTGCAAATATTCGGCATACATTTTAAGGTTCTAGGACCGTTATTTTCGAAATTCTGGAGAAACACAATAATGAATTTTGACGAAATCTTGTTTTTACCGTTTTCAACACAAATTATTGGTAGGTAGCTTTTTGAGTCACGTTTAAAAACTATTGAGAAAATTGGAAAATGATCTTCTTAAAGTACCACCCCAGTAAAAATTTGCTACCGCAAAATGGGTACGTGTATAATGATCGGAGCACTCTTTCGAACAAAGAAGTTGTACACAGAAAACATTTTTTTTAAAATAACCATCATTGTAAACCAAAAGCTTTCTCGATTCGCTCAGAATCTAAAAATGTCTTTTTTTTATTAAAATTATTTTCTTAAATCTCTTATATATATTTTTTTTCTTTTTCCCCTCGTGAAACATCTAAAATAAAATTAGAAAATCGCAAAACTATATATATATATATATATATATATATATATAATTTTAAGTTAAATATATCCCATTTATGTAAAAATATTTTATTTAAATTCTATTTTTTTTAATTTGTCAAAATATCAATAATATTGTCGATTTAAACTTTTTTTTATACCCGTTCTTTTCATTTGTATCATATCAATATAGTAATACAATTCTTATATATGGTATTTATAAATTATACGTACTCTTAAATATTACAATGACTGGATACGGTCTGGGCACCACGATATCCCACCTGCAAGTAGCGCTCTTTCTGTACACTAACGGATACATCGGACTTGTAACGATGCCTTCGATATTGAACATTCTACCGCCACAGCCTCTGCCTGAATATATAAATACGGCTCTCAGTGAGAAAAAAATTTACACTTATGAACAAGAGCACTCCTGGACCTTGATTGCAAGAGGGAGTTGTGGTTTTTGTAGTATAGATACTTTGAAAATATTCATAAAAAAAATCGTAAATGAGCTTTGTTACATTTAGGAATATTGTTTTCTCTAATAGACTATAAAATATACTTAGTAACACGGATATTTGAACACTACAATATTTAAAAATATGCAATCTAAATGACTTCGAAATAATATACAAAAATATGCACTCTATATTACAAAACGTGAATTTTGTGCTTATCTACATAATATATTAATATCATACATTCACGGCTGTACAGCTGTGCGTACCACCACAAATGTATAATAAACAAATCCAAATCCCAATCGCGTAATATTCGAAAATTATAATTCAAAAAAAACGCCATCTGGTATCGTACAGAAACTTTAGAAAGCTTATTGACATTTTTTTTTTTAAGGTCCAGGCCGCCCTCTGCAAATACGTCCTTGCTCAGGGACAGAAATGCGGGGCCATATCATTTATTCATTATGCTTGTGGGTTGGTGTTCGCACCTTGGTCCGTAGACGTGTAGCTGATGTCGATTATGGACGAGTACGTTCGTGTGTGTGACATTTTGTACGACATCGTCAACGACGGGCCCGTCGAAAACACCGGCGAAGGAATTGTGAACATTTCATGGTCGACCAGAGTAATCAGCGGTGCTGAAGAATTGGAGGGCCCGTCATACACCTGCAACAAGAACACCATGCGTTAATCAGTGGCATAGATACAGGGAGGGTGCAATGGGTTTCCATCACTCTCGCCTTAAACACCAAAAAAATTATTCTTACAAAGTTGAAATTGTACCTATTTCGTTAATCGTGAAAGTAATAGTGAATTTTATAACAATATCATTATAATTACGATTAACGAGTATATGAAGTACAGAATCAATATACTGCAAAATATAAATAATTGATAAGAAATATTGATTTTTGATTTTACTTTATTTAGAAAACGCGAGAAAATTCGATATTTTCTTAAAAAGTATATTATATCTTTTAAAAAATCTAGGTACTTTTCATAAAAACCGAATATAATATAAGGATTAATTCGGAAGGAGTTTTATATAGTACATCTATACACACGAATCGGCAAGTTGACCAGAGGCGTATTTAAAAATTTTCAAAGTGGGAGGGGGGGATGAGATAGATTTTCAATATTTGAGTCATTACCACCTCGCTCGGTAATAATATGTTTTCGTCCACCGACTGGTGTACTTTTAAGTTTTATTCTAAATGGAGTATAGAAACGAGTTCTTTACTTACGTTCCTTGGCGTCCATTGGACTTTCAGAATATTATGATTTATGATTCAAAATAATTTGTATATATAATACAGGGTGACTGATGATAAAATGTATAAACTCCAGGGGGGTTATTACTTATTTTACCCTAACATGCAACAAAAAAATTCCTTTTGACCAGGGTCAGATTCTCAAGTATAATGTAGATCAGGGGTCTCCAAACTACAGCCCGAGGGCCGGATACGGCCCGCGAACAAGTTTTAACCGGCCCGCAGCACCCATAGGACGGTAAATAAAATATAGATATCTAAAGATGTGTGTAATTTAAAAATTCGTTATCGCGGGCTATTCATACTTCTCATTAAAAAAAAAAATTATTTCAAAAATTATTAAAATTACAATATATATATTATCATTTAAATTTATACCAATTATATTTAATTATATTGTAGACAATATTTTATAAAAAGATTTAAAGTAAACTTATATTTGTATACCTATATTTTCATAAAATTAAAAATTAAATGTGTTAATAAACTTTTGGCCCGCTAAGAGCATTTGATATTTTTTGTGGCCCTTGAATAAAAAAGTCTGGAGACCCCTGATGTAGACATTACCAGTTTTTATATTTTTTTTTTTTCGAAAAAAGTGATTTTTCTCCTTGAACTGGACAATATATCTTGAACTATTAGTCCTACAGAAAATTTAAAAATCCTATTGAAAAGCTCATTTAATTTTCTTGAATAAAACATACAAATATTATTTCTGTAAGCAAAGGCACAACCTTAAAATTTGAAAATTCCGAAATTTCTAAATTAAAAAAAATTTACTTCTAACTAACGTTTTTTTTTGTCATCAGTCACCAGTCACTCTGTATAATATTACCAAAAAGAAATATGATGAAAAATTAAGCCTGAAATAATAAATGGTAGATTCCTGCATAGTTTAATATCAAATATAATTTTACAAACGGCAGAAACGGGCGCTTAAAATTTTTTTTGGGTCCTGGAGGGATTTAAACCCGGTCCATGAAGATCCATAAATACAACGCTGGAGTTGACTTTGTTTTGTAATTATGGACAATTCTTTCATTAAAAAATAATAAATACAAATTTAATAAATAATATATAAAATATTTTTATTTCGAAAGTTCCTTTGAACTTTCCACCAGAAAAAAAATCGTATCTACGCAACTGGCGTTAATATTATATATAGTAAAATATATAAAATGTAAAACGAACGCGATTATGTGAATTGAACAGAAATACGTATAATATAGGTACCTTTAGGTAGTTGGTCTCGGGTGGTCCCGAAATCGTCAACTTCGAAAAGTATGCGGAAATAGTTACGTTCGGTTGTTTCGTGTTTATCGTGAACGTACATTCGTCTGCCTCCGCTCTGTTTCTGAGGAAATTGAAAAATATCCTTCCATCGCTTTTATCGTACGTCGGTTGACATCCTGTGTAAATACAAGTCAAACTCAAATACATGATAACCATAACAGGCGTAAACCGAGAGGTTTAGCACCCTGAAAAACGTTTAAAATTTCCGACGGTATAATACTATTGGAGAATAATCTATTGTCGTTGTCCAACATATTACAGAATTACAGACAGTCAACTAGACTTCATTAATATCGTTGTGCAATACAGGTCCTATTTTATTGTGCAGTAACAATTTCGCAAATGTAAACACAAAATTGCATATTTTGTATTTTTAATCAATTTTTATTAAATGATAAGACGATAACGAAAGTGGGCATTAAGTATGTATAGTTTAATTAGTTGGTTTTTACTTCTACACGACTCTCTCAGATTTAAGGCGTTCAATTTAGGATACATCACACGTAAATCAATCTGATAATCCAACACGCGTTTACTGAAATCGCCCAGTTATCAATAAAACCGAATTACGGATTCCTAACGGACAATTCCACTAGAAATGCATTGTTGTCTTTGGGCTTATTTCGTACAGTAAAACAGTGACTGAACAGACAGTTATAAATACGATATACAAGGTGCAGTCAAAGCCACTTGAAAATCGATATCGCATCTTTAGATTGGACCAAATTTTCACCAAGTTTTGAACCATTAATTTAATGTTGGTTTAAACTCTGTCTACACCCCAAATATTAACCGAGTGTAGTCGTATAATTTTTAGATACTATAGCCTTAGCGTAAACTAAATTTTGACTTGTAATTTGCATTCTAATTTGTGTCTAAGTCTAAGTAGTTATATTTTCTTCGACGAATTTTTAACTTAATAAATTTTGAAATTTTAAAAATAATTGTTTTTCAAATTTTATTGGTTTTTTTTATACATATAATAAATATCTTAAGGGACCTGTGCGCGTCTTGTTTTTTTACATCTGAATCATGCCTTACTGGAAAAATTTCACTCCTCATAGACTGGTCCGATTTCGATAAAAAAAATTACACTGTGCCACAAAGCGTACGAAGCGCACTCATGATGATAATAATTTACGCCTGAAACACAGATCTCGGGTGATGACGACGAGATAAAAAATTCCCTATATTTTACTCCTTTATTAAATAGCCACTAACAGGATCCTTAACATAAACTACTTGAAATAATATACTAATTTTCCTAGCTTTAATGAAAACGAACAATAATATTATTCTATATTCCGACAGCGACATGCAATTGTATTGCCCTTAACCAGTGCTTGAATTGGAAAAAAATTAGAAGGGGGATGCAAAAGTACAAAAATAATGTGCGTTCCAGCAGACTGTAATGTCTAATAAATTAGTGGGGGGCTTCGCCCCCCACACACACCACTATATTTTTCATTAAACAATAATAAATAAGCATCATTTTTTTAACTGTAAACATTCGCGCGCACATAGTAAAGGAGCATTTATTATTATTATTATTATTATTATTATTATTATTATTATTATTATTATTATTATTTTTTTTTTTGTTTTTATTAATTTACGATTACTTTTATATACTTGTTTAATTAAGCAACTACTATGATTATTATTATTGGTATTGATATTTAAATTTGTTGTTGTGTCATTGCCAAAATTATAATATTTCGTCATTATTTTTACAAAAACTATTATTTGTGTTTTGCGCAAGAAAACTTTATCGTTCGAGTATCCCCTGTGTTTTGTGGATGAAACTCAATGAAAAGCTCATTGAGTTTCATCCATTCGAGGATCAGGTTTTTTTACTTTCTTTTTGGTGTATTTATCGTTTTATAATAATTAATAATTATATTATCCAGTAACTTTGTATGAAGTTTATGTAAACATTATATTTAATATTCCCTTTATTTTTAAGATCAATTATTAGTTGTTATATTGAATAACAAAATAATACCGAGAAAAATTGGCAATCGACGATTGTCGTTTCAAGAAATATATTGTTTGTATATTGTGACAACTACCGACCACTCCTTATAAATAAAATTATAATATTTTGAAAAAAGAAAGGGGACTCCGTCCCCCTGCGTCCCCTCCCAATTCAAGCACTGCCCTTAACTATATCGTCGATATCCGGTAATTTTAATTATTTACTTGAAATTTTGTATTCTAGTCTGAATCCTTTCGACGATTTTTGGTCATCCGTATGCAATTTCAATGTAAGGCCACTGTTATAAATTATAAAATCTTTCTCGTGGTGTTGATGACACAGGCGAAAAGACGTAGTTGACGGATTTTCTAATTCTGCCCACTGAATACAAATATTTTAAACGTTTAAATTTATCAAAACAACGATATTGTTTCTATATATATACAATGCCGGATCTTATCATTTCAACACCCGGGGAAAATTACGCCAAAAAAAAGCTGTGATTTACAAAAATATTAAAAATAAACATTAGACTTTTAGCATTAGAATCAGTAACAAAACATTTTGAAACCTAAATACCTGAATAAAATTACAATTGTTTTTATGGTAACTTTTAAAAATTGCTTTTAAATTTACATATTACATATATGTATTAGTGTATACCAATAAATTAAGAATTGCGCATTTGTTTATAAAGTGAAAATCACATTTCCCCCCTCCCCATAAATAAATAACAAGAAGAAACGAAATAATTTGATTATTTACCAAAATATAATGTGTAGGCCAAATATATTATATGCTCATACAAAGAAAAATATGTCTCAACCAACCAAATATGCAATTATATGCGAATTACAGTTTGATCTATAGTATCAGTTCGATTTGAAATGTTGACATTTGATATGGAAATATTTATAATATTCCGATCGGCGATCACTATTAATAACAAATACTATTCACAAATGTTTCTCGCAATAAAAAAAAAAAACTATAACTGTTAACTGTTACAGCGTCTAATATAATGATAATTAAATAACATTCAATGATATCGTAATTTTCCATTTATTTGAAAAAATATTTTATTATTAAAACGGCAGCAATAGTCACTGGGTGATAAGATTTCTTTCCGTAATCGTTAATCTATGATGGCTGTTTATGTGTAACATTATCTTTTTCTCACAGCCATTAATGAGAATCTTAATAATGACAAAAATACATGTTATTTTGTAGTATGATTTTTGTTTCAAAGTTCATTTTCAATTTAGTCAGTGTTGATGAAACCTTAAAATACGCCCAGGAAAATTATACGCCCGGGGATAAATCCCCGCCTTCCCCCCCTAGATCCGGCCCTGTATATATATATATACATTATACATTTATTATATTTATAATTAATTTATAAATATATTTTTTACGAGTAATGTCGAGACACAAAACAGTTATTTAGATAATGATTATGATGTTTATTTTAAATTTTTTTCGGATACTGTAAGATTACCCAAGTAGTCAGACAAAGAGGTCTTTAATATTAAAAAGTAGATATTATGAAATCAAAATTGTAAGGAAGTTTACTAGATTGAAAAATATTAACAAAATACAATTTAAAGCAACGCACTTCAGTAAAAATATTGTAAATTATAATAAGTACTTTTAGGTATTTAAAATATCATTTTAATATCTGCTCGGCGTCTCAACTATTATGTCAATTATATAAATTAAAAATATTTTAATTTTGAATTAAACCTATAAACTTAAAGGTTTATAAGATTTAAAGTTCATATGATATCCTGACTCATGAAAAATATTTTCTTAAATGGATATCAATATAATATGCAATATAAACTCGAAATAATAATAATATTATGACCTAAAAGTCGATAAACACAAGAATATCAAAACATGAATTAAAATTTTTATGTATTTTACAAAAATATTGTGAATTGTATTTTGTACTTATTTAGCATAGAATAAAATGAACGAAAAAATAAATAAATAAATGCATATAATACATGAATGTCAATGTGACATCTATGAGCTATGTCTACTACGTATATAATCAATATGTTGTGACGTTTTATTAAAATATTATATATTTACAGTTAAATATTTGTGCCGTATATGATATTTATAGCTTTTACCCCAATAACAAAAGTAACTTGTCAGACATTATATGTTTCACCTGCATGTAGCGTATTTCCAAATAATCAGACAAACAGTCTTTAGTATCTTCCAAATCTAAATCCGTAAAACGTAACGTAATGAAAGCGTCTATGAATTGCTCGTCCTTTTGTAACGACCACGTGCAAACCAAATTGTTCTCATACGGCAAAGGATAGTTTGGAGAGGTCAACACTTGCGTTTGGTTGGTGATGGCCAATGTACTAGGACCACAGATTGCTGTAATTATAAATAATTAAACGAACGTATAAAACTTCATTTTCAAATGTAATTTGAAGCCAAATTACACGTTGTCGATGATATCTTTATTTCGAAGTTTACGTCTATGTCCGTGTCGAATACCATGTACCGTAGAAAAGCTTCGCTGCGGGATGATATTAGAGGAGGAGAATCGACACCCATGCAGTATCGACGAATTACCGTAGCCATGCGTCCCGGTCCGTCGAAAAACTGAAATTAGGAATTAGTATTTATTTTATATACACATAGAAAAATTTAGTATCGACAATAAAATAAGTATTTTTGGTATTGTCATTTTTTAACCACCTCATATGAGTTGTGTTTTAGACAGTACGTATCTCGCATACATATTGTTATATCTATGTGTATAATATTATATACCAATATACAGTGACGTATCCAGGGGGAGATCCATGGGGTCCAGACACCCTTACCCCTGAAATTCTTTCGTTTTTTATTGGTATCATTAATATTAATATATTAACATTTTTTTTCAATATTTTAGATAATGGATGCCCCTCCCCCCCCCAAAAAAAAAAATAAAAATAATAAAATCCTGGTTACGTCACTGTCACTGCCAATATATAGTGGAACTATGGAATATTTATCATAAATATTATATGATATATTCTTTTTTATATATATATATATATATATATATATATATATATATATATAGTATTAACTATTAAGAAATCTATAAAATAGAAAATTGTGCATATTCTTATAAAATTCAATTTTAAACCGTTGAGTTTTATCATTCGTATCTGATGATCAATTCATAATCAATATTTTTGTATTTTCGTATTTAAGAGTGTTCTTAATTATTTTTTTATTTCAAAACATAATATTAGATTCGACCATTTTCGTTAAAATAATCAGGGTGGTTTGAATGATAAACAAATAATCCCTTTGATAAAACGTCTTATTATTACGTTGAAGGCTATGAATCTACATATGTTGACGAAGCCCTGAATCTCGAAATATACTACATACAATACAATATTAAAACTGAGACATCTGAGTTTTGACGTGCATCCATGAGGCATCGTTCACGTACGTGCATCGTTCACAACATAGTTTTCAGTCAATGATGAATGAAAATTATTATTTTATCAAATGTCACAGACAAAATATATCATAATAATTATTCATTTTAATTGTATATTCCCGCGGTAACACAATTAAATACCGTGTTTGCCCTACTTCATCCTCTAAATCAATTGTCCTCATGTCGAGTCATTGTAAGATCACTTTTTCTCGTTCATATTTCGTCAAAATTCTCGGAGTCATTTAAAAACAAAATATACAGTTATTACTTGCTTTATACTTTAAGATTTATACATAATTTAGAAACGTATCACATGCGATAGCAATTAGATAGGGGTTTCAATAATAATTAATATAAATATTAATAATAATAATGTGATATGGTTATTATGACTATTAGTATTATTATTATCATAAGTTCCGAGGAAAATTAGCTAATTATATTCTTTTTATAGTCGTTTTGTTGTTTCCAAAAAACCATAAGGTGTATTCTGTGGAAATAGAGAATTATTGTAAGTTTTTTTGTTTATGAATATGTTTTTTTTTTTTAATATATTGTTTTAGTTTCTTACGTCAGAAGTGGGATTCGAACCCACCCCCTCGAATAACGATTCGTGTTACCTGGACAGAACTGCATCTACAGTCTGTTGTGTTCAACGGACATTTCGGCGTTTCTGTGTAGCTAATCATTTGAACCCGTACAACATACGATGGTTCCGCTAATATTAACCAGCCACAATCCAAATTTGTTTTCGTTGGCAGCTTCGGCGCTTTTAATGTTTGGCTAGACATGCTACTAGAATGGTTCAATCTTATAGTACCTCCACAACCATAAGATTCGCCTAGAGAATAAATACGAATTTATAGTAAAATACTGTAGAATAATCAGATTTGATATTATAACAACACTGGTGCTATATATATGGCGTGTCTTACTGTTTTTTATCTCGTGTTCAAAATAAGCAAGCAAACAAATAAATTATTTCCAAATAATCGAAAAAATTTTATTGACTTGTAAAAATCCTGTTAGATATAATAATGCTTGCCTACTACGCATATGTACGATAAAAATACAGTAATCATAAAATGTCACTTATTTTAAATCCTTATGTGTAAATAAAACCCGTAAGTAAAATTTAAAAAAAAAAGTCGATATATTTTTTTTTTCAAAAATAAGTGTTAAAAAAACAAGAAAAATTAAAATACACACACACACACATACATGTATGTATAAATATTTACCGTAAACAAATGATATTACACCAACAAATCCTTCGTCATTTCTAGAAGAATCGGAAAAGAATTGTACATACATCGTATTCGTTTCTGATATGATTTCGGGTAATTCGTCGTCTAAATTTCCGCAAAATACATTTTGTTCTAGAGTGTTATTTTTTATGTCGGATTCTTCGTAAACGTATACACCGTCATACGGACATCTTTCTCCGTCCTCTCCGAAATTACCTCGTTCTAGGCGGAATTTCGTAAAACTGTATGAAAGAAAATAATAATAATAATTTCGTTCGACCAATATTGAAATAGCAAAACGAAATTATAATAAAGACCCGAAACATACACGAGCTGTACGACTTGATTTGGTGGAGCTCGAATGATCCATGTACAGTTCTCGCTGTTCGTGTATCCCCATTCACCATAAGAGTTTACAGTATCGACGTATGGAGATTTTAGTATCCCCGGAGTTGTTATTTCACCTCCACAACCTATATACAGACAACACAAATGATAAGTATATTAAAATAATTTTTCAATTTTTTAGTCGCAATAATAAATATATATATATATTTTTTTTACAAACAAAACATTGTCACATAAACCTAAATCGATCACAATCACATTTTAAAAGTAAAAAAAACATGGTAGACTTGTCATACCCAGTAGTTTTCCTGATATTGAAAACAGATGTATAACAATACAAAAGAAAAAAGAAAGACCAACTTATAATTAATTTGGTTAGGAAAACTGTTAAACGACGAATTCTCGCGTACTATAATACTCGCAAATTAGAATATTTGACTGTTTTTCACAATTACGACCTAATCATAATTTTTTTAATGGTAAATGTTTGAAATAATTCTACCCCATAAATATGTTTTGAAAACCAACTACATAAATAATAGCATCATGATAATTGTACAACATTTCTTAAAATTTTTTGCATTTAATTTAATAACAGTTACTGTAAGGTAGTATTGCGCGAGTAGTAGGTATAATGGAGTCCCGTACGTTTTCCCGAATCCGGTTTCGCGAATGACCATTTTCCCGAAAACTATTTTCACAAATAGCATTATTGACGAAAATAATTTTTTTTAATTTAAAAAAATACCAATATTAAACTGATACCATGTTACTATACCATAACAAGGACATTTATTTTTTGGATGCATATTATATAGGTAGATATTAAAAATAAATTAACATAATGTTTGTTGAATGTATTACGTATAGATAATTAATTAACTATATCTGAAAATTTGAATATTATAATATTATTTATTTATATTTATGTATGAAATTATACAAATTAAAATGATAATTTGTAACAAATTGAGTATTTTTGAAAGAAAAATACTTCGGAAAATTTTTGGACCGAAAAAGAATGAAAATGGTGATTTTGAAATTAGGACAAATGAAGAGTTGCGAAGACTATAATATGGAGAAGCCAGTATTGTCAGAATCATGAAGAGCAATATAATTAGATGGTCCGGTCATGTATGGAGATCTGAAGGAGTACTGGGTAACATAACAAGATGGAGACCGAATATAAAATGGCCCAAAGGATGACCCAGACAACGTAGGACTGATAAAGGAAGATCTCAAGATGATTGGGGTGGAGAATGCAGAGGAAGTGTCTATGGACAGGGAGAAGTGGAGGGGTGTGGTTGTTGCGGCGATGGACCTCAGTAGTATCTAAGATGCCTTAGAAGAAGAAGAAGAAAATGATAATATTATCACAAATTTTATAATTTACGGCCCTTCTGGCTCAACAGTACAAATTACCGACTAATATACAAATTTCCCGTTTTTGGCTTACATGTGAACAAATTTACAGAGTACAATAAATAAATTTATTACTACCATTAATAAATATAATCGTAGGCACTGTATATATATATATATTTTTTTTATTGATTCGGGAAAATGATTTTCATGAAATGGTTTTTCGGAAAAATGATTTTTCGGGAAAACGTATTCGGGAAAAAGGTCTCCAGGAAAATAAATACGGGAATTTGGTTTTCGTCAAATGGCCTTTCGGGAAAATGAATTCGGGAAAACGTACGGGTATCAGTATAATGGGATTTTTGACGTCGCGTGAAATTCGTATCGTTTCGTTTAATCGATCACAAACTCGTGCATTATATCATTTTCGTCTACCTACGGTCTCAATAAAAATAATTTACTTCTTTTTTTTATACTGTTTTGTTTTCTTTTAATCGGTTTCTTTTCGAATTAAAAAATTGCGATTGTATGCATTTTATTATTTTGTTGATACTAGATTTTTTTTTCTCCTAGATCTTCTTTATTAAATTGTCTTTTAATCATTCTTCTTTATTTTTCCCTTGTGGCCCTTCCCACCACAGCATATCTTGTGCCAAATTGGCTGGACTACTCTACCGCGTGATACGAGTACAATATCTGCCGGATTGCTTTTCAGTTGCTTACACGATGCCGTTGGTTAGCGGCTGTAAACTCCTAAATTTCACCGACGCGATGAAAGTCATCCATCGACCATCGTGATGATGGTCCGTTTAACCAGGCAAGCACTACTATAGAGGAGTCTGACCAAAAGAATTTATTATTTTGTACGTTAAGTTGTAATTTCGGTGCTTTTTTTACTGTGAGACGTACTAACCTAACCGCCGCACATAATTCTAAACGTGCTAATGTGAAATTAATTTTAACGGTGCCACTTTTGATTTGGATGCTATCAATCGAGCCGAGTGTTTGCCGTTTCGATCCAGTATGATCCATATGCGCCTTAATCGGCGACTTTGCGAGTCCATAAATTTGAATATTATTATATTCGCCATCTGTCTATTTAATAGACTCTATTATTCATATAGGTATAACAATATTTTGTATGTAATAAAGACTTTTGTGGTTTTCCTGCCGTTCTCCATTAATTTGCATTGGTAACGGCTCGTCCCAGTCAATTTTGATATTGTGCGTTTTCATCCGCTGTCTTGTTTAAGCAGGTCGTTGTTAGAAAAGACGCCGCTTTCGGCATACCATACATTATCGTAATGAGACAATATATTCTTCGATTGATTCGTCTGGTTTACTTCATCATATTGTGGAGATTATTTCATTCGATAAGTCAACAATAATCAAACAATATTTTATTAATAACTTATTTAATAATATATAATATTATATAAATAATATATCATTTCGATAAATCACAAATGTTTTATTTAATAATTAGTATTTTTCTTTTTCTTGAAATCATTAGTACCTATTCTAATGAATAGGTTTATTTAAAGAAATATAAATGACTATTTCAAGAGACCAGAATAATGTAAAGTAGTATTGTGAATAAGTGAAAAAATTGTATATTTGCCAAATCCTAACAGTTTTCCAATTTTCGCGTAATGCACGTGGAATTGAAAAATAAAAATAAATAAATAAAAATAGTTGTAAAACCACTAACTCCCTCACTACGCTCAGAATCTATATCGTATATACACATACCAGTTCATTCGATGTATGAGATTTTAAAAATAATTGAATAATAGAGTAACATTTAAATATTATACGCTATTTTCTATATAATACACCTACCTGCGATTTCGTAATATATTTCAAATCCATTGTGGGCAGACGATAAGTCCGTCTTGAATATCATCTCTACACTGTTTTTAAACGTAAGTGAACGCGGTATGCGGTCACCACAATAAGAACCGGAAAAGCTTCTCAGTGAATCGGTATACTTGCTGAGTATCGTTAAATTGTCGTAAATACATCCGGAATCTGCAAATTTATAACACTCAAAATGATTATCGTATATATACATATTTTCGTTAAAGCTTGTATGCCATATAAAAGATCATGTAATATAATATTATTGTGAAATAACTATTTAAGTACGCTCGAAAAAAAATATATTAAATAAATATTTTCGCTGGTTAATATTATGGTTGTGCTGTTTTTCACGTTAATGAATAAGAAAATGAAACGGAAAAAGTATATTGAAAACATTAAAAATAGTTTTACTCAAGAGTCAGTTGTTAAAAACAGAAATCTTTACGCATTTTTTTAAAAAAAGTTTAATTAATTAAATTGAAGAAAAAAAGTATTTGTACCTTCGAGTTCGAACGATTTAACAGTCAACTGTATATTTTTCCCGGGTGCGAATATCGTATAATTGCAATTCAATCCGTTTGGATATGGTTTTGGATAGTTCGGCGAAATGATTTTACCTGAACTTTGTGTCAAAAGATCGCCACAAAAACTGTTCCATTTCACCTAAATCGAAAAATATTAATTCACGTTTTATTAAAAATAAAAAAATAATAAAAAGATTAAAGCGTACTAGGTATATACTCACTTTAAATCCGCTGCCTTGTATATCGTTGTCGGTCCGTATACGAACTTTAAGCTTTGTTTCAGTCGAGTTGAATGCGGGGGGTATTTGTCGACCACACAATCGATTTCCTAGTGGTACCCAGTTGTTATTGACAAAATCGGAAACCTATAACACATAAAAAATACGATTATAATGTTTTTACATGTGTACATCAGTAAAAAATGTTACACGCGCATATAATATCATACTTATAATTGAGAAAGATGATTTTATATTTATATAAATTTTTTTTTTAAATTCATTATTTATATAATGAAACAATTACGTGAGATACTGCAATAAAAAGACAAAATAACTGTATATTTAACACAAGGACTGGGACCTTTTGATTTTATTGGTACTAGTTCCGGTTTTGGTTCTTAGGAAAACAATTTACCGGTTCTGATTCGGAACCGGTTATTTTTTTTTTTTAAATATGTGATTCCTGTTCCATACATATTAGGGTTCCGGTTCCGGTTCTTATCGGTTCTGGTTCCAGTTTTTACCAAGTTCAAATATGAAATTTAATTAAATTTAAATATTTCAATAATAGTAATATTTATTTACATTTTGACCATATAATAATATTAAGAAAAAATAAAATTTAGATAGTGTACCCTACAATCATTATTATTATAATAAATTATAATATTATTGTAACTCATTATAAAAAACATTGTATTTACATTTTATAATTTAGCATTTAAAAATAAAAATTAAATGATATATATATATATTAAACAAAAAATAAAAAGTACCTACATGAAAATATTATTCTTCTGATGACGCTTATACTTATATTTGTTGTCTCCATAAAATAACAAAATCGGGTTTCATATTTCAAATATTGTAGGTTATCATAGTTTTTTTCTAAATTCTAAAACTACTTTAAATTATATTTAAGAAAAAAAGGAAAGAGAAAAAAACATTCATGTTACCCCTAAAAAGAAAGGAAATACCAACGACGTTCCTTCACACAAAAAAAAATTCATTTCCGATACGTTCTTGAAAATGCAACGAAATCAGTGGAACGAGTTCCTTTGAACGCATTCCTTCCAGTGCTCGAAATGGAAAATTTTACGAACAGGAATACATATAAAATCAATACGCCTAAAATATAGTACATAATTAAATGTCAATCCGGAACTCTTAAATTCTAATTTTAACCAACCGGAACGGATGCAAAGGCTAATATTACGAGCCGGAACGCCGTTCCGTTGCGTTCCGGTCCATTTCGAGCACAGATTTCTTCCAAACAGTTGTTCTATGTCACATTATATGTAAAATGTTTTATGAAAATTATGTTTAAGAACCGATAAGGAGAAACCTTTATAATTCATGGGTTCCGGTTCTTAATTTAAAAAAAAATAAATGTTTCGGTTCGGTTCGGTTCCGGTTCTCAAAATGTTTAACGGTCCCGGTTCCAGAACCGGCCCTTTTCGGTTCGGTTCCAGTCCCTGATTTAACACTCATTGAATACCAAATTACATACGGAATAATTGGATGGGGCGGGGCCTACGATAATGCTCTATTACAGCTGCAAATATGCCAAAATACAATTTTAAAAATAACGTGTAGAAATAGAGATATCATACTAGATAATTATTTCAAAATTTTAATGTACTCAATATCAATAATTTATATTTTAAAACAGGTACCTAAAAAACGAGTCTCTAAAAGAAAACCTATTATCCCCTATAACAGCGGTTTCCAAACTTTCCCTTGAGAGGCGCAAGCACTTGACGGGGGAGGCTTGATGTAAATGTTGATATTATAAACATTTATTTTTATCTATTCACACATATCATATGGTTTACATTACTATCGTTATAATATTGCCTATTTTTATTGTACAATAAAATATTTCATTATTTCGTGGCGTACATTAACATTAATGGTGTGTTCGACCTACATTATTAACTTGTATTTATTTTTCGAATGTTCGTGAGAATACTTAATTATTATTTGAAATACATATTTCCGTTTATTTAATTAATTAATATTTATTAAATTTGTTTAGTACACATAAATATATTAACTAGAAACGCGTGTAGCAGTAACAACGTCGATTCCTAATTTTGCGGAATTAATACGCGGAAAACAAGCACGTCTTTCGCATTAAAATTAATAACTTTGTAACAGTTTAAATTAAATAATAGTTATTGTTATTTTGTCATAAAAATTTTAATGTTTGAATATTTAAATAATAGAAAATTTTATTTCATTTATTCGTTGGAAATGTGATAGATTATTTCTATTGTTGAGGATGCGTGAACCAAAAAAGATTGGGAACCGCTGCCCTATAAAACACAAAGTAAACACTAAATTATGTAGCTAATAACTTCTCTTTAGAATGGCAAAAAAAAATCGGCAGCCGTAAAGCATTCGTGTTCGTAGGGATTAAAATGCATAACCTACTGCCTAGTAATGTGTCCAATATGTCTTTACTCGTTTAAAAAAAAAAAAAATTACCCACTGTCTTCTATATGAATATGAAGCAATTAAAACTAAAACTATACATCATGTTCAAATACCCAAACAGTTTTTTCCTTTATTTTCCCATGTTTTAAAAATATTTGTCTAATTTAGGCTTGAGAAATTTTATGTGTATTTATTAACAACATATTATTAAAAAGACAACTACTGGGCCTCCGCCCTCCACACGAGTTTCTACTCAGTGAGGCTCATCAATCTTTCTTTGATATCAAATAAAATAAATAATAAATATTAATGGAATACATCGCGTTTTGAGGAAATTCAAATAGATATTACCTGTACATAGTCTTTTGTACAATTCACACTCTGTTCCACATTGAAACGCTCTACGAAATTCATGGTGACCTTGTTGCCCGGCCACACCGCTATGATCCACTCGCATTCTTCGTCATTTGGATACAAATTCGGATAATTTTTGGTAGAAAATTCCCCAACATCTGACACGTACGTCTTCCCACATCCGATTTGTGCGGATTCTAAAGTTAAATTGAATCCTTTCTTGTTGTTATTGGCTCTGCCATCGGTCGAGAACACTATCCAAATATCATTTGAAGTGGCCACTAGATTTTCTGGCACAATGTTACCACAGTATTTACCCAACACAGGACTTTCAGGACTGTTTCCATCGTGCAATATCAAATAGTTGTTATCACACGATGTTTCGAGATCGATATCGTCGAAATGTACCTAATTAAATGAGGACAATGATTATGTAACAAACGACCTATATTTAATATTAAAAAATATATTTATAATAATTATTTCGCTTTTGGTCGAAATGTTATATTAAAAAATACCACTTTAAACGATACTATGATACGAAAACTAGAACACATAAAAACGTATAAAATATTATTCTGATCAATTTTAGTGTTTACGAACGTTATTTTTAATAATACGAACAATCGAAAAACGATTTCATATAAGAAACAATAATATTGTAGAATATTTTCTTTTGTTCGCTTATCTTTTCATACGTTTTAATATAATATGTATAGATATTGAGAATTGTACAAATTTCTCGTAATATACTTTATACGTATTTAATATTATTGAAGTATATTTATTATTGTTTATATTGTGTCTTACGAGAAAACAAATTACATCACAGCTCAAAAACTTACGTTAACAGGGGCACCTTCGGGAAGTTTAATTAACCAAGCGCATTTCGTATTTTGCTGGTAATTTTTAGGATAATTTGGGCTGGTCACTGTAACTTTCTGACCATTGATAACACCGCCGCACGAATTAATGGAATAATCAATAGACGCTGTAAAGTTGACAGTTTTTGTACTTCCTCTTATCTAAATAAAAATTAATTGGTAATATCAATGCTCAGTATCTATAACATAAAAATCTAAACGGTGTGTATTTATTCATTGAAATCTCGAGTTGAAATTTTACTACATAGCAAAATATTTACCAGTAGTTTAGACATGGGCAATGGACTTAGAACTGTAAACTTATCTTCCTGGTTCGAATTCGGACAATACGTTTTTAGTAATATGTATTCATCGTCTACATAAAATAAAATCAAATTATTCGTAAAATTATCTGAATAGGCAATTATTACATCAATAAAATCAGATAACTACCATCAGTGGCCACAAGTAAATAATCGTTAGTGCAGGACAATTTGCTTTCGTAAACTTTAAAGTTTGCAGCTATTACGACTGTTCCGTTCTCGTTTGGAAAATCCCATTGACAAAGAAACGATGTTACATTCTCAACGGGAAATTCGATTTTGTCTTTTATACTAGCATCTACTATGCCTCCACAAACTATAAAAATAATAATAACAACGAGTATTTTCTAAATATAAAATATCTACTATTCCTATCCTATAAATATTAAAATGTCCTTATGTTCCGTTTTTATGTTTGACATATTATATATATTATATACAATTATATTATAATAGTTTTGGCGTTGTTAAAATACGAGACATTACACGTTGACTATACCAATATCAGTGTTTTAAAAAGCAATTTTTAATCGTCTTTAAAATATTACTTACATAAATACATAAATATGAAATGTGTTCGAGTATTATTCTAATATATTTATTAATTATTTAAAATACTAAAATAAAATGCACATTTAATTAATTTATTATATTTTTTGAAAAATTTTTTATAGAGACATTAGTTTATTTTAGACTAACATAAACGATATTTTTCTACCCGTGTTAATTTTAATTTTTTTCCATTTAACAGTATACGTATGTAGACCGTATTAATGTATTATTATTATATATTGTTAATATTTCATTTAATTTCTATTAACTTAAAAAATATACAAATAAATAAAGCACTTTTAAAATGCGTCTTGTTTTATTTAATACACAAAACTGTATTTTAAACATCTTCTTCAAAACTCCGCAATAAAATTATTTAAATACTATAGTATTTTATTTAATTTACATTTTTACTCAAATACATTACAACACTGAACAACGAACATACTATACGCATTGTCCCTTAAAATGTTATTATAATGTTAATGTATATACTTGTAATCAAATATACGTTTTTCAGTAAAGTGAATGTATTTTTCTTTTATCAATACCTATACATACTTACATTGTTTTATATATTAATAAATAACCCGCGTGTCTCGATAACTTGACATTTTAAAAATTAAGTTATAGAAATACAAAATATTTCACTGTACAGTGTACACCAATAATATAAAAATATCATTCACTTACTGGAAGGTTTGTTTGACGAGAATTTTATTTTGAAACCTTCTTGGTTACCTTGCACAAAATCATAAGCCAGTATCATCTCGTTTGAAGACGATTCAAAAACATAGTTTGATGATGAATTCATCAACAAGTAATCAATGCACAGTGAATTACTAAAAGGATTCAAACCTTGATATGCCTGTCATTACGTAAAATAGAATAATATTAAAATTAAAATAATTAGTAATTAATTAAGTTTAAAATTTCGAATCATGCACTTCACGAATATAACACGTCTGTAAATACTAAAACGCATAGTATCGATGAATTCTTGTCGTTACTAAAAATTAAAATTGTATGAATATTTTTTTTTCGAATTACCCAAACATTTCATTTTTCTTGATAATTTCGTATTCCTTAGAGTTTACGATAGAGACCATGTATAAGCTATTTGTGCAAAGTTCGCTATTTATATTTTGTTATATTATATTATTATTTATGATAAAACATCATTTTTATTACTACATGAAATGATTGAGAACGGTAAACTTACTGTAAGCTTCTCTTTTAAAAGATTTTTGTGTAACTTAAGACTTTCACAAGTTCTAAGAATCGAAATTCCTTTGATCACCACGGCAGTTACTCTACGTCCTCTGGGTACCTTAATTCTATACATACAATTTAATCTTTCAAAATTCAAACGATTAAATAGCGGACTGGTTATTTCACCACTCTCCACTTCATAATACTTATCGCAATCTAAACAATAATATAAAAAAACATTAATATAAATTAAAATTTTCCCTATCGATGTTTTTAAAGAAATTATTTAAGGCATAAAGTATATTGTTTGAATAATTTTGAAATAAAATTACAGTCAACTTTAGGCATGGTTTTAAAAAGAATAGATTTTTTTAAAAATTTATTAACATTTTATATGTATAATAGTATAATATATATATAATGTAATAATAATAATAATAATACTGATAATATTATTATTATTATTATTATTATTATTATTATTATTATTATTATTATTATTATTATTATTATTATTATTATTATTATTATTATTATTATTATTATTATTATTATTATTATTATTATTATTATTATTATTATTATTATTATTATTATTATTATTATTATTTTCAAAACTCGTTTATTACCAATGTACCAACAGGTTAAATTTAAATTAATTTTTATAATAAAACTAATTTATCGAATATTGTCTTTAAAATAATATAATATATTGAATACATTAAGTGAATTTACCATTGTATTCGGATGAGTAAGACATTAAAAACTGCGCGTTTTCCAAATAAAGCCGTCCGTTTGAAATATGCGATTTAAATTTGATCACTAATTCACGACCGGACGAATAAATCGATTTTGATGGAACGTTGACGCCAAAAATCTTTGATATCATCACTTCTGAAAAAATTAATTGAACAATAAAATGTTGCGGTTGTGAATGTTCAGTGTATATCTGACGGGAAATCGTCATAAATTATGCTCTCCGTAACAAAACCATAGTTCTTATTGTTTGTGTACTGTAACTAGTTGGAAGACGAAAATTGAGAGTTTCTACTTCGCGTATCATATATTGATTAATACACAATAAAATATATTACATATGAATAATTGAAATATAAATTAAAAAAGGATCGTGTTTAAATGACAAACTTAGTTTCATATAAACGAAAAACGACAATATGCAAAATTATTAGGAATAGAAATTGGTACATTAAAGTTAGGTTAGATCAGGTTAGATCAGTCGACGAACAAAACAACAACATTGGGAGGATTTTAAGTCAACTTGTATAAAATATGCAGTCAGTAGATGTATGGTAATGGTATATAATATACACTAAATGACATTTAAAATATATTGGGGATATTATACCAGAAAATATTTCAATTTTACCAGAAAATTATTGAAAGAAAATGAGAAAACCGGTCTAGAAGTAAACCAAGATAAAACAGAATTCGTATTATGTAAATAGCGATTGGATAGAGACGAATCAAATCCGAAGGTGGATAAATTCGCATTCGAGAAGATGCCTCAATATTAAATATCTAGGGGTAAACACAAACATCGTTCTTGCAATGCATATGGAAATAAAAGAAAATGAGTCAAACATTAACAGATGTTATTACAATATACAAAAATTATTTAAGTCAAAGCCGCTATCAAAGTAAACAAAAATATTACCCGAGACCAATTCTGACTAATGTTTGTGAAACGTAGGTGACCACGAATGAAGATCACAGCAAACTAAATATTTTAGAAAGAAAAATATCAAGGGAAATATTTGAACCAATATGCATAACACAAAAACGAAATTATCCGAGGGAAAATACAAAGCAGACTTGCAAAATATGTATGTAAACCAAATATCCTGTCATTACATCAGAAGTGACAAAAGCTTAAAACGGTTTGTACACGTACGAAGAGCCGATGGAAAAATAATTAGACGAATGACAGTGAAAGAAATTCGGGGGAAAAGTCCTTTGGAAACACCTCGTACGAGATGAAAAGACATGGATGATGACGACACATACACATTACACATGCATAATGATGATATACGAGATTAGAAAAAAAATATAGGAAAATGTAAAATTAGTGAATGCGTGCGATAGAGACCATTGGAGAGGTATAGTGATGACAGCGATGGAACTACAAGGCTGCTAAAGAAGAAGATCGGATAATTATAAGTAAATATATTATCGTATGGTAATTATAATATACTGGTATTGTTAAACAGGTCCACGTCGTATACTGTCAATGTATCATCGTATGTTTCGTTGTATTCCATCACGGATTCATCCGGAATGAGGCTAGGGTACCGACGTCTCAGATTCACGGTCTGGAAATCCAATCGGACCCGTCTATTGGCGCCGAGGATGATCCTGTATTCGCAATCCATATTTGATTCATACGAGCCAGGATAGTTCGGAGACGCTATCGTTCCGTAAGGATCTCGTCGAGTACCACCGCATTTTGCTGTAAGTACATGAAAAAAAAAACAAATACATCATTAAGCAAATAAAAAAAATTATCTATATTAAAAGAAAACAACTTTCTTTTTAAAATATTATTTTTTAAATTTTTATTTAAAAAAAAACTATCTTCTTTACTCCGCTCCGAATTCAAAACACGTTTTACAATTGTCGATTAGAATCACAAACATGCTTGTACCGTGCTGTACCCACTGGTTGCGTACAAAACAAGAAATGTCAGCTCGAAAACAACGATAAATAAATATTAAAATTTATCGATGGATTACTAAAACAATTTTATAATGGTTATAAATAAAAAAAAATTAAATTTATCAATCAAAATATTCAAGATTACTACAAATTGTAAAAAAAAAAAATTAGAAATATCTTTTTTGTAAAATTATTTCACCGTGATAGTTTTCAGAATAATTAAAACACATAAATCTGTTGAGGTACTTGGTAATTACAGGTATAAACGTAATAAATCACCATGATGCAAACACTTCTTGCTTTACTCAAAAATCTAAAATGTAAACCTTATATACATTTTAGTCTTACAAAAGAAATATACTTAATATTATAAGAAAAAAAAAATACTTATGTTTTTCCTTTAATTTTTTTCTATCTCTATAAAGTCATATCTACAATAATATAAATATTAATTTTAATAAGTAATTATTTAATCAAATTGTAACTTTTCAATACTGTGTTTTTTTTAATATTGTAATATGTGTATAATTTATAAATACAATATCGAACGTCCTATTTAAGACTGCAACAACACAAAAAAAACATTTTTCAGCAGAGCAATTACGAAAATCATGCAATCCATAAAAACATAGGTTGTCCCAAAACGAAAAAGTGCTTTCTATTTGTCCATAATTTAACAAATTTTTATCTCGTCTTAAAAACTTTGTATTTTTTAAAAATAACAAAATATTAGTGCAATTATATTAACTAGTTTTCAATGTTTTTTTAGTTGCAGTTTTGAACTAGTTAGTGATTAATGATTACTGATTAAATAATATTGGATAAAATAATATATATCAATACCTATAGATACGTTCAATTTAAACCCATTGTTAGGCACATTTAAATCCGTGAAGAACTTTATATACAAAAATTTGTCAGTAGTTTCTATATCCATAGTATACTGATACTGACAAATATGAGTAAGTAAAGGAGAAAATCTAGAGGCACCGTTTCTAAATTCAATATATTCTATTTCGCACCTAAAATTAAACAGACACGTAATTATTAGTCTCTAGTTGAGTAACTCAAATATCTATAACAATTAATACATTGTATATTATTATTAATTAAATAATTCATTAACAGAGAGGAATAAGCGTTGTAATTAAAACATTAATACGACATTATGACTCATTATGCATTAATATTGATCACGAGCTTACAAAAAAAAAAAAAAAAAAAAAAAAATAGGATTTTAATACATAAACGTTATATTAATGAAATATAACATATATATAATTACATAAATATAAATATAATAATATCATATTATTGCTGTATACGTTTGATTAAAATTGTTTTGTCTTTCAATTCTAATAAAATTAATAATTTGTATACATATATTACTTTTAAAAAATGTAATAATTATAATTCATAATAACATTAGCATACAAGTAAAACTTATAAAGGCTATGATCAAAATCATAGATGAAAATATCACGATGAAACCAAGACGTTATTTTTGAGAAATCTACCAGTGACGTTCATCCGTCGACCATGTTTTTCAGTGTACCTATAGGTACTATTCATTACAAAATATATACGTATTTACCTACATATACTCATTTTTTATTTTACAACACATTAATACAATTAAAAACTTTGCTCACTTTCCAGTGTCGGGTGAGAAATTCAAGTCTTCTATATTTACAGATATTCTTTCGCCAGAAGGTGCCATTACTATCCAAATGCATTCTATGTGTGGTGGAGGTATATTAGGGTATGAAGGAGAAGTGATTTGGGTAATATTATATTCATCGTTCAAATAAATTTGACCACCACAGTTTATTGATTTTTCTTCAAATGCTATTTTAACTACCTAAATTTAAAGATCGATTTATTATGTAACGAAAATTTAAGATATACAATTGTATAAAATAGAAATGTATATTAAAAAATGTATTATTTTTTTAAATAAAACAAACATTTCGATTTTAATGAAATTTCACACCTCATTAAAGTTACATAGAGTATAAATAACATATTAAATTATAACTGTATAGCTACAAGCTACTAACAAATTTTAATTATACTAACGTCATGATATCCTATTTTGACTCGAACTTGTAATTTATTATCAGTCGTGGATAATGATTCATTGGTGCCGTTACAATATCTCCCTTTTCCGAGAACGGGCGAATCCTCATATAAACCATTTTTTAACTAAAATCAAATACATCATACTCAAAATGTTAACGATATTTTTGTTTGATATTTAATCACTTTTAATAATAAATATTAATAAATGTTTTGTGGCTGTTATTAATTAAAATGGTCTTATAAAATATCACTAATTATACAATTTCAAATTCAATGAAATCCCATATAAAAATTTTGCAGAGCTTTAAATTTTCTAAAAATGTTTTTGAACATAATGAATTCAATAACAGTACCTTCAATTCCGGTGTGGCTTAATAAAATAGGTAATTTTAGGATTTGTTTTTACGTAAGAAAAAAATATCAGAATAACTGCTTCCGTGCCACCCAAAATATAAAATTTTCCCCGTTTAAAATTTGCACATACCAATACATAACTGATAGCGCATGAGTCATGCGAAAGTATTTGCATAGTAATAAATTTAACCGAAATAGTTCTTCCTGGGCGTACAGTCACATTCCAAGTACAAAAGTATTCTGAGCCATAAAGGCCAGTTACATTATACACTTCAATTATTCCTGTTGGGCCTCTTAATTGACCTCCGCATTCTATAGTAAAAAAATTAATTTTAAGGAATTCTCTCTTTACTTCATATAAATATCAATGATTTAAAAGAAAAATAATAATCTTACTTAATTTTGCTTCAACTTTGAATCCAGAACCACTTATCAAGTTTTTTGATATGAAAGTTATTATTACTTTATTCTTACCAACCACTTTTTTATCATTGTTGGATAGTTTGGCATTCACTTTTTTTAACAATATTGTATTTCCAGTATCAATGTCAACTAAAATATATTTGTTCATTATTACTAAAATAAAATATTTACTAATAAAATGTTTTTTTTTGTGGTATTATTGATACCTTATAGGCATATATGTACTTAGATTAAAAATACCTAATACATTTATTACACAATCATGATATGTTAAAGTTAATCTATAAAAACCTAAAAAAATTATTATATATTAAAATGTTCAATAACTTAATGTTTAACAGCTTTATAATATATGTAAGAATTCAATTATTTTGTATTCAATTGGAGTTAATTTTATAGTAATTTCCAATACGTTATATGTGCATATTTACCTGTCTCCACATTAACATAATCCCTATTAAAATAAAACCGTTCTAAATATGAACGTATTGGAATAAAATCGACGGCCAAGAACTCAATTTCGATATGATAATGTGGTTCAGTGTGTATTGTCCAAGAAACATTGAGATTAGGTGTATAACCCAACGGGTAACCTGGACTTGTAATAGTCACACTTGTATTAGTGTTTGGTGATAAATAATAATCGAAACTTGATCTGTTGACTGAAAACATGAAAAATAATGTATAATTCACAGTTTTTAACGAATATCATTATGTTGAATTATTTTAATTCATAATTAGATCCTTGCCTGCAGAAGTTTCGAACGTTGGTAATAAAATTCGAACATATGGTCTATCGATTTGCGACCATGATAATAAGAACATTATGCTCCCCCTTGAACTGCCAGCTTTTAATCTTATGTATACAATATTGTCGTTTGATATTATAGTTTTGTTGAATACATTATCGAAATTATCTCTGTTTATTTCGAACAAAACTGATGCTTCAGCGTTGCTTCCGTCGTATATCTATATAGGCACAGTTAAAAATGAAATTGTATAATAAATGCCAATTTATTTATATGTTTACTTACTTTCAAATGATGAACAAAAGATGTACACATAAACTCTTTTAATACAATTTGTACAATTTTTCCTTGGTTTACAGCTATTGTCCACGAATAATCATCACTATCTCTAAACAGATTTGGATACATTGGACTAGAAATTTCTCCAGATTGTTGATTTAAATAAATTTCAGTCACTATAATTTAAATATACTTTTATAATTTGAGAAATACAATTTGAGTAATAATATTCCTACCGTATTCGAAATTTGCAGTAAATCCTTTAGCTGAACCAAGAGAATTGGAACGGAATTCAATCCAAAGCGATGATCCTGATGTAATATTAGTTGGCAAATTAGGTCCACAAAAGACACCTAAAATAGGACCAAGAGAATCTCGTTCTCTTACTTCCACGTAATCTTCATTACAAAACTGATCTTCTTCTAATTCAAAAGCAATGAAATTCAAAGACACGCGGTTGCCGACAGAGGACTTTAATATCCAAACACATTGTGAATTTATAAGATAATGATTTGGATAATTGGGCGAAGAAATCGTTCCTCTCGTTGAGTCATAAGTTCCACCACAGGCTTATTAAAAACATTTTAAACAAAAAGTTAAATAAACTATAATTCTTATCGTTATAACGCAATTTAGTTTATACCTACTTACCTATTGACCTTACGGAATACATAGCTACAAATGAATCAAGCCCAATGGAATTATCGGTGAACTCTATACGCATGGCAGGGCCGTTACTAACAATAGGCGGCGGAATTGGATTAGACTTACAAAATTTTATTATTTCTGGAGCATCTGGATCTGGGCCATCCAGAATTCGAAATATTGTATAAAATAATTCATTGGAACACACCAAATTAGTTTCATTTACAGCTCCCCTTGTAAGTTGATTCTGATATAAAGCATATACTATATCAATATGTGTAAAAGTTAACGTGACTTTTGACTGAGGATTATCAGATATAATGGTCCATGTGCATAAAATATTTGATATATGTGGGTTACTAGTAATAATTCCCGACCCATTTGTTACTATTTTTGCACCACAAGCCTACAATAATATATCAATAATAATAATAATAATAGTATATGTAATATATAAAAACCAACAAAAATAATTACCATGCTATAAACTGCCTTAAATCCCTTTGATCGTAAATCACGTTTGCCAACTTCAAAGGACACTAGAAGTTTATTCGATGAAGAAATAATCGAAGGCGGTATACTATATCCAGAATGGTTAAGAAGCAATTTTCCATAAATATCACCATCATATACTAGAACCTTATCTTTGTTTGTCGGAGGAAAATTCCGAGTACTGAAGTCAACGAACGTAAGGTTAATTAAATGAGTTTCTGCTATTTCTATATACCACATGCATGAACTGTTTGCATCATAATTTTGTGGGTAATTTTTAGTATGGATTGTTCCTTGAGGAGCAGTAAACTTTCCGCCGCATTCTATAAATAATATATAATAATTAAATCCATTTTATAATTAGTCAGTTTTTAATTATTAAAATGGCATATATTATATAAAGCATTTTTGTTGAATGATAAAATATTTTTTTAAATATATAATAATACAATTTTGATATATTAATTAATGTACATATTTATATAATAATAATAATAATAATAATAATAATTAATTTAAATAATTTTTTATACATTTATTATTATTGTTTCAAAATGATAATGGTTTTAGTTAAATATTTTTCAAATGTAGCAAATTTTATTTTATTTTATTACCTTCCTAACACTATTTAGTATTATGAAATTTTTAAATCGTAATGAATCATGTAAAATTATACTTTAAATAATTATATTATTCTCTTTTCTAATAATGATATATATGATTTTGATTTCTTTTTTTTTTATTTACAGTTTTAATAAAATTCAGTTGAAAATATACACCCAGAATTTGTTATACTTATAATTATTGTTTTTATTTTGCACATAATTTAGTTTTAAATGTATGTATTATATTATAAATGAATCGATGATTGCAAAAACGTCATGAGTCAATTATTTAAAACTTTTGGATAGGAACTTTTGGAACGACATAAGTCATTGATTAAAGAGGTTTTCGCTCTCAACCAGATTTTTTGGTTGTAATTGTATAGATAAAAAAAGTATAACTAAAGACGTTTTTACACTCAACGCATAGAAACACATGGCTAGTATACGTTTTTACTAATATCTCAATTTCATAAAATATTTGACTCGTGACGTTTCTGCAATCATCGATTCAAATATTATTAATTAAATATTAATATTAATTATTATTATTATTATTATTATATATATATATATATATATATATATATATATATATATATATATATATACTATATGTTTAAATATATATATATATATATATATATTTTAAACATATAGTACGCTTAAAAACGGTCTGTAATCAACTCATAAATAATAATTAGTATTATTCAACAAACGATTTTTATAGTAATTTTTATTTTGCCATGCTATTAGATAATTTTAATCAAACTAATAAAATTATATTACACACAAATACACATACAATAAATTAGTCAACTTATTATATATTTACTTAAATGCTAATTAGTGTCTAGTAATTATTTTAAAAATTACTAAAATAATATTAAGGATTAATTAAGTTAATGAACACAATAGGGGAAAATGAATCTTACTCGATGGAACTGTCTTGTAAGTGGCTTTAAAGCCCTTTCTCTGGGAATCTGCGTCAGATTCAAACCTTACGAACGCTTTATTTCCACCCGATGTTACAATTATCGGAATTGTTTGTTTGTGACATAACCGTAACAACTCCGGACCAGAATCATCATCTCCGCTGTAAATCTAATTAAAAAATAAAAATTAGTCATAAACATAGATCACGTATTTTAAACACACTATTTTTACTATACATACAGCTAAGAAATCAAATACACAAGATCCCACAGAAGCTTCCAGCCAAAAATCTTCTATAGTTATTTCTATGGTAGATCCGTATTCGACGATAATCGTCCATTCACAAGTAGTATTAGTCGGATAATATCCAGGATACCCGGGTGATGTGAATACACCAGAATATTTATCTAGTGTGCCACCACAACCGTCTACTGTCCATTCCATACGGAAATTATCGATTTTGTTTGTGTAATTGTTTTTATAATTGACTCTAACAATGTTTTTACTTGAAGATATTATAGAAGGATAATCTGTTGAACAGTGTTTCCATAAAATTGTATTTATCTCCTGAACATTAGCTCCTTCGGATATCTATAAATAATAATGAGAACCTAATACTCATGTAACTAATTATTTTGGTTTCATATACAAAATTAACTTGTGCTTACAAAAAGCTGCGGGTTGTCACATCGGTTACGCGGTGGAAATCCCATATGAAAGAATGGACCCATATTGATACGCGCCGTTGTTAATGAAGTAAAAGTTAGATTAACTTTACTACCTTTGGGTGCCACAATTGTCCATTCACATTTTAATATTTTCGTATTTTCATGTTTAGCGAGTTCAATAGCACCTTGGTATCCTTTAATTGTCACATTACAATCTAGCAGGATATTTTTCAAGATACAAATTAAATATGAAGCACACATGTATTTATTTCTTCATTTTTACAAACCTGTAGTATACTTCAACGAGAACCCTCTACCTTTTGAAAAACTACTTTTCCTAAATTTAATGTACATTTGATTCGAAGATGAATGCACTAATGTAGAATGGGAATCTGAACAATAGATTCCCAACAATTTGCTTGCAGTATTTCCACCATCAAAAAACTGTATAAAAGAAAAAAAAGTTTTAGTGTACATTTATAATATTTAGATTGCAAGTGTTCTTTTACACACATTTTATTTAAGAAAAAAGTATGTATCTTTTTAAAATGAATATTTTCGCTACAATTACATTAAAGCATGTACATTAAAATAATAATGTTAAATATGCAATAAAAATATAAATCGAAATATTATTGTAAGATAAATACGCGTTTAATAAAAAAAACACTTTATACACATTAGGTTATGTATATTAATATCATATATGACGATACACACTTCAAGAAAATCTTCTTCACACTTGTTTCCAGGTAAAGGATCTAATCCTAGTTCAAGATCTAATATAGTAAGTTTAATTTGACTCCCTTGTGATACAGCTATCTTGTAATAACATTCTAACGTTTCTTGTACGGGTAGAGGATAATTAGGAGATACAATATGACCAACTCCGGAGTTCAACGTTCCACCACAACCTTTAAATTACAGGTATGTATCATGCATTTAGTATGAATTTTATTTCAAAAAAATTTTTATGTAGTGTAGGGTTATTTTACTACCTTTGGTAGTTGTATACCATTGTATGAAAAAACCTTTTTTTCCTCTAGACACATCAGAGACGAATCTAATGTAGAGCGAATTACCCATTGAAGATATGATTGAAAGAATTTTAGATCCACAGTACTTCCCAATTAATGGCGATGTTGAATATCCACCATTTCTATAAAAATTATGACATAATGATTGATATTTAAACACCGATAATATTATACACTTTAAATAACGTTTACTAACCGAATTTCAAGAAAATCAAAACGACAATCACTGCTTTCTTCAAGAAGGAATTGAGTTATGTTCAATTCAATCTGATTAGTTACTGGTACAGTTATAATCCAAGTACAGTCCTTGAATTCGGGATAGTCGCCTGGGAAATTTGGTGATTTAATAAAACCTTCCGAAGTAAAAAAATTACCACCGCACGCTATAAAATTCATAACATTTGAAATTTAATATACACAGAAGCACGTCTTTGATGAGATAAATATTTACAAAATAAAAATATTATACCTTGTGATTTATTATGAGAAATATAACTTATCATAAATCCATCATGTGCTACAGAATTATCTGTTTTAAAAATTATCGTTAGTCGGTTGCCCAATGATGTCAATACAGGTGGAACTTTAGTTCCACAATATCTATATGAATAGAAAAAAATGGCCTTTAGATTAAAAACCAATCTATTATCATAAATATTATAATATATATTGAAAAGGACATTATATTATTTCAAATCAAAATCGAGTTGTTTTTATTCTCAAGTTTATATTTCTGAAGTATCACTAATGGGTGGCTCCTTCATTCAAATATTTCCGTGCTTATTGTAAATTCTCCTCAAATATTCTTATTGTGAATTTTTCTATAGATGATATATTTCAAAATAAATAATATAAAAAAAAAGTTTATATTATGAATGTTTAACATTATATTTATGTGAACTCAGACAGCAGCCTTGTTATTTATGGATAAACTTTTGAAATTTAGTTAAGTAGGTACCTAGCGACTTTAGATGCATTTCCTGAGATACTGTTATCATAAATCTCAACATAATCACTATTGCAATAAGGTTGACTCTCCAAGGAAAACGTTAACCACGTTAATTGTATCTGACTGGATTCATTCAGCGATATAATCCATTCACACCTTTGGTTGTGTAAATACTGATCTGGATATTTGGACGATTGTATGATACCCGACGGATCCTTTAAAATGCCGCCACATTCTCAAAAACAATAACGATAATTATGTAATAAATTATATTTAATACAATTTATTTTAATAATTATTATAATATATAGGTACCTATATCAACGGTAGAGTAATTTGCTCGGAATCCTCTTTTACTATTAGAAAAATCAGTAGTGAATTTTAACCACATATAATTGTGAGTTGATAGATAAGGGAGTTTAGGAAGTTTTTCTATATCTCCACACAAACATGCGATCTGAGTTGAATTTTCATTATCACCATCTCTAATCTGTAATAATAATAAAAGGTAGCGAACCGCGGGGTGTTGTGAATATCGCTTAAGTGAATTACTTGGCTAAAGATTTTAAAGTTTATTGTTATCACTATAAATTTGAAAGCAATAATAAATCATTGCATACGATAAAATGATTCTGAGTGGAGCTTCGATGTAATATGTAGGGATGTAGGGTATATAACAAAAACTAACCTTTTTTATAAATTAAATACTTCAAAACCTATAATTGCTATAAATAGAAAATGAATAGAAAGTTTTTGAAAAAGTTATTTTTTCCTTAATATAATATAAAGTTACATATATGATGAATATTTCAAGTTTCTATACCCATTAAATTCAAAATTACGAAGAAATAATGACAATCGATTTCGACGAAATAGCATAATTACTGTTTTTATGTAATTTTTCGGTAATTTTTTAGGCGCTTTTAGGAAATCGAAAAATGACATTTCTAAAGTAGGTACCAACTAGATGCAATTTGCTACCGGAAACACACTGTGACTGTAAAGATCGGAGCACTCCTTCTGGTAGAATTTTTGGGTAAAACATTAAGACATTAAAAAAAACACACACACATCGTTGTAAAATCAATACATTCTTTGTTCCACTCAGAATCTAAAATAATAATATAAGGTAGTTAACTAAAGTTTTACATATTATTATACAATTACACAATTCTATTTTATTAAAGTAATCGTCGACTAGTATTCAAATATAAAATGTACAATTGCGCAGTATATTAAAACCAATATAAATGTTTATATTTTATAAATAAATATATTATAAATAGTAATTGATTCCATTCTTAAGCAGTTTATGATAAATGCCTTACCTCTAATGAATCATAATAACATTTTGGAAATGATAGACTTTCAATGTCCATATCCATAAATGATAATTTAATGGCTTTGCCGACCGGTTGTGCGATAAGATACACGCACACTTTATTTTGTGGATAAGGATTTGGATAAAATGGCGATTCAATTATACCACTGCTATCAGTGAATGTTCCTCCACATACTAAAAACCAAATTTTACCACACTTTAAGAATTATAGTGCCTTAATCAACAATAATAACTAATAACATAAATATTTAACGTATAGATAAATTACGGATAAAATACATATTCACAGTCAGTGGCGTAGCCAGGATTTTTCAAAGGGGGGGGGGCCAATAAAAGTTTTCAAAATCAAATTTTTACCTTAGTAGATAAAACGTAGTGCAAGGGTGGATCTACGGGGGGGAGGGGGATGGGGGAAATTTCCCCCTCCCTAAAACAATTTAAGTAGAAAAAAAAATTAAGACAAAAAAAAGTCATAGACTTTTTCTGTATTTTGCCGTCAAACCTAAAAAGTCTATCGACTAAATGGCCGATTGACATAAATTTTCCTGGTGATTTCCTTCCTCGAAAACAAATTAAATAAAAATATTTTTTTAGAAAAAAAAGAAACCAACTTCAAAAAACTGCATTAAAAAGTATGAAATAAACTTTTGGAAATCGGCACCGAATTTCAAACAACATTACATTGCAGAAACGAATTTTATTAATCTAATATAAATATTACAAAAAATTAATGTATTAATAAAATGCGTCTCTGCAATGTAATGTTACTTGAAATTCAGCGCCGATTTCAGAAAGGTTATTTCATACTTTTTAGTGCATTTTTTTTAAGTCGGTTTCTATTTTTTCTAAAAAAATTTTTATTTCACCTTTTTAGTCATATTAGTTATAGTACTCATATCGTCATTCCTGTTCCTACATTTGACTGGGTGGTTAGTTAGGATACTAGGCCAATCCTTAAGAATTTGGAAGATATCAAAAAAAAAAAATACAAAAATCTAAATTACTGGCAGAATACTAAGCCAATATACTCGTATACAAAATTGGTACGGGATCACGGGGAAACGATACTTTTTCATATAAAATAAGATTCATCCGAATCGGTTCATAAATGACAGGGTTATGAGGTAACAAACATTAAAAAATATAATATATATACAACCGTATTGAGAACCACTTCTTTTTTTGAAGTCAGTTAAAAAAAGTAGGTCGTCCCCTTATTAGTGAAGGAATTTCCTATACTTTCTATCAATTTTCTCGCTATTACTCTGTGGCGATACCAATAAAAACTCTGATGAAACGGGTTTGAAAAATCTTGCAGAAACATCTAGTCTCTTATTAATAATCTTTTTCATAATGTTTAAGTATTATTTTAAACGTGTGTTGTGTATAGCTATTAGTGAAAAACCACACTTATAGTTTTGTTATATCAATTACATTTTATAATCAACCGTTAGGACTCTTGCTTCACTTTACCTGTGGAAGATCATATCAATATTGGACTACTCAGATGAAAGTGTAATTAATAATTATATATTGTTTATTTAATTTTTTTGTTTAAATAAACTATTTCGTTGCTGAGGTCGTGTCTGCTACTCTGTAGGGATACAGACACAGGTCATAGTTTCTAGAATCTGCTGAATATAACTTAGAAAACTTTATTTGTATCGTTCCAACGCAACTACCCGGTCCGAAATTTACTGTGATTGCATTAATTTTTTTCCACGACGATTGTCATTTTTAAATATTGGTTTAGGCATTAATGCTGAATTTTATAGTTAGTAATAAACTATTCGCGATTTTGACCGGAGAAAATACAAAAAATCATCAATTATTATTATATACAAACACGGATCAAGGGGGGCCCGGGCCCCTCGGGTCCCCCCTAAATAAATACGCCACTGTTCACAGTAAATAAGACATACAGTACGAACTTGTTTTGACTGTAAATTCGTTTAAAAAATGTAAAAATACAAATAAAATTATAGTATAATATTACAAATACATATATTTACATACGTGTTTCATATTTAATTGTAAATCCTTCAGATGTAATTGAAAAATCGGATTTAAAAACTATGGTGACTTCATTGCTGTTTGTGATTATCGGTTGTTCAAATCTAGTACGTCCACAATAACGACCAATTAATGGTGATTTAATGTTAGAACCATCGTAAATCTATAACAAAATATTTTATGATTTACGTACTATGTACTCGTATTATAATGATGTATTGTCTTATATACTATAAATAATATTTAAATTATAATTTATAACGAAATTATAAATTAAAACAAGTAGTAAATACTCTCTCTCTCTCTCTCTCGATATATATGTGTATATATATATATATATATATATATATATATATATATATATATATATATATATGTATATATATATATATATGGATATCTTACAGTCAAAACATCCGACGAACAATTTTTCGACGATTCTATGCCAAATTTCTTCACGAACGTAAGTTTTAATTTCTGGTGCAGCGGCATTTTAATATGCCATTCACAATTTAAATTACTTAAGTAATAACTACTATCACTTCCTAAGTCAGTAGGTGAAGTTATTATTCCAGACGGACTTGTATAAATACCACCACATCCAGGTATACCTAATTAAAAACATTAAAATCATTTTAGCGTTCATGAAACGTAACATTTAAAAAAAAATTCGATTCGAAAATAGTGTAGTACCCTCATTCCTCAAGACTAAATCAATACGTCAATTACCTTCAATCGCACTATATGCTATTTGAAATCCGTAGTCTTGATCTGATGCATCAGAATGAAAATGTAAATTGGCATGTGAACCTGAAGTTAATATCGGAGGAGGTACAGAAGTATTACATAGTTTTTCTAGCATTGGACTGTGGAGAGTAAGTCCATCTCTAATCTATACGAATAATATTATTTTCAATGATTTACTCGTAATTCACTCTGTGCCCGACATCAATAATTCACATTACCTCTAAATAATCAAAACTACAATTGTGATGAATTTCAATTCGCAATGAAAAGAAATGTAATTGTATTCTTTTTCCAGGTGAAGCATTTAATGTCCAATAACAGTCTAAGCTAGGAGGATATTTTCCGGGAGACCCTGGAGAAGACAATGATCCATGTGAATCGACATTTATTATACCGCCGCAGCCTAAAAATATACAGAAATATAGTTTTTGAATGTAAACTTAATTAGTACATATTAGTCTTAAACTATACTTAGTTTTGTCATTGTGTAGTTCAACTGAAACCCTCGGAAATTTTTTGAACTATCCGAATGAAAACGTACATAAACTAAATTCGAATCCGAAATAATATTATTGTTCGTAGGTAAGGTTTGTCCACAAAACCTACCCAACAGTTTTCCATCTTCATCGTCCATATTTACAATCTAAATAACTTAAAATTAAAAACTGAAAATGATACATAAAATAACAAAATATATAATGGGTCTTTACCTCGACATAATCAAAATTGCAATTTATCGATTTCTCAATGTCGATCCAAACGAACGAAATGTTTAATACGAAAGAATCATTTGCGGCAAGCGTCCAAACACAATTTAAATTACTCTGATACGTTAACGTTGTATTCGACTCGGGATAACGTAATGTTGTTTGATCGGGTACTTCTATATACCCTCCGCAATCTAAAAAAACGTAAATATAGAAAAAATTCCGATGTATCTAAGATTTTAAATGAATTTTAAACTCGCCTTCTATTCTCGTGTTGCATAAATGTCCTGAATACCCCACATCACACACACATGTGAATTCGCCTAGTTCTAATCCAGGTATACATTTTCCGTTTTGGCATGGATTATTAATACATGCGGTTTCCAAGCGAACATTACAAGTTTTTCCTGAAATTAAATATATCCAGTTGTAAATGTGCACCATGTTATTTTTAATTTTGTTATTTAAAACATATTCGATGATCACCTGAAAATCCTGTGTTACAAACACAAACAAAACTTTTATTTGCATTCGCGACGCACAACCCATTTAAACCACAAGGTCTGTTTTCACAAGGATTTACAGCTATTCTCTCATCAATAACGCATCCATTTACGCCTACTCCGTTACCTGTGTAGCCTTGTCGACATGAACAATGAATTGTGGTTTCCGCATAAACTATAAAAGTAATTGTACAAAGATAAGTAATATAGAACTGACATGGAGATAAAATAATAATTTCAGAAATTACCAATGCATTCGGCATTAGGATGGCAACCTCCGTTGTTGATCGCACAAGCTCCTCCAGATACATAGACACAGGTAGTCCCATCACCACTGTAACCAGGTGGACACGGTTCACACTTAAATGACCCCTTGAAGAGTTAAAAAAAGATACACGATTAGTCGCAATTTTCGAATATTATTGTTTATTCGTAATAATAACTATTTCTGCCAATGACAAATTATTTCTTTTTTCAATTTAAATAATATACAGAATGTGTATATTTATCGCGATTGAACTTGTAAAACACTTTAGAAACATTTAAACTCAATATTTTCCATCTGACTTTTTTATATAAACGTATAATAAAAAAATAATCGACATTTTTTACAAATTGGATCAAAAAACTATATTATATTTGTGAAATAATAAATGAACTGTAAATATTATTCCAGACCTCTGTACTCTGATTTACTGAGTGTAGGTATAACGCTCATTATGATTTTAATCATAGTTTAAGGGTAGTCTTAATCAAGACTGGGTATTAACGAGTTAATAAGTTAAATGTTATGTCAAAAATTTTAAATTAACTTAATATTTTTTAAATTTAAAGTATCATTTTAGGTTTAATATTAACTTATTTTCGCCAATATTAAGGTCGATTTCAAGTTTTTTTTATTTTTATCTGAACCAATTTGTTTAATTTTGAATTTTCATTGCTAAAAGTTTATTAATTGTCAACATATTTCATTTAAACACATTGGAAATGAACGTAAATAACACCTAGTTTTAGCTGGTGTATTAACACTCTACATTTCATTTAAATTCTAGAATAACATATTTATATAAATTAATGATTAATTTCTTTATACAATGAAAAAAAATTAACTTTATTTAATAGTCAACAGTATTTTATAGACTTAACCAATAAATTTGAATTTGTAATTAACTGCAATATCTTTTAACTCAGTTATAAAAAATTGATTAACTTAGTTTAAGCAAGTTTGAAAAAAAATCATAAACTATTGCTTAGCCTCGATCATAAAACACAACCAACAATAGGTGATGTATTTAATTGCTTATGGGTTTAATGGATTTATTGATTGAACCATAATATTTTAATCACTACCAGTCCCTGTAAATACGTCACTTCACATCGTTACACATATATTTGCGATTAAAAAAAATATTCGTACATACTCTCGTGTTAATGCACTGAACTCTGGGGTTAATACTGCAACCGCCATTGTTGATTAAACACTCGTTGACGTCCGTGCACACGAAACCGTCTCCCTCGTAACCTAACAAAATCAAATAAGTAAGTAACTTAATATACATATATGTAGAGATCTGTGAACAAATAAGTAGTTAAATGTTCATATTATGAAGATCCTTTAATATTAAGTGATCCGAGAGGCTATTACTAACACCTCTTATATTCATCGTATATTGATCTTCAAAGAATCTCACAAATTGTATCTATAAATCGGACGTATTTTCTAGATCGATATTTGTACGTAAACTTGAATACTATAATGATAAAATATTAATTGATTCCTATTGAGGAAGTAGTTTTTCTTTCAATTTTTTAATTGTTTTGAATTACGCATAAGAAAATTACTGAGAAAATCGAAGAACGTTTCAAATTAATTACCAACTAGATACAATTTGCTAGCTACCGGAACATAACGCATAACGAGATCGTCCGAGTATTCTTTCCAGTCAAAAATTTGTACACGGAAGAAGGAAAAAATAAATATCGTTGTGAAACAAATAGTTGCGCTGAATTTAAAATTAATTTTCAGTTTTCAATTGAATATATATGTATGTATAATGTATATATATATATATATTATGTATAAGTGCTCAACAAATACGCTTATTTTTCTGCTACCCTCCCATTAGCATATCAAATGTAAACTCGATGACATCGTAGATATTATTTACCTCTGGGACAGTTTCCGCAAGTAAACGATCCTCTGGTGTTCCTGCACTCCACCGGTGGGTTCGTAGAACATGTGTGTCTGTTTTCTTTGCATTCATCCACGTCTTTAGTACAAGCCGGACTGTTCCCTTCGTCGATCGTCCATCCCTAAACGTCAAACACGCGTAACTATTATTTTTTTATTTGCTGCGTTTTAGATCTGTAGAAAGAAACGATGACGGGAAATTTGTTGAAAAAAGGGAAATGGAAAATAGAATACGCGAGGCGTGTTCTAGAGGAGAAAACGCAGAAAACGTCTCTCGTTGGTGACATTAAATTTGTAAAGCCGTTATTGTCGTGTAAGTGTTTTTGCTCACAAATAGAAAAAAAAATGTTAGGTTTTCGATGAAAATAACAACAACTTGATTTTTTTTAAGTATATTATATGCTGAAACGTATAAACTTGTAAAAACTTTTCTTAAAGAACAACAAATTTAAGAGAAAAAACAAGGAATCGAATTGCAAAGCTCTTAGATTTACATGCTTACTGCGTATAAGAATACTGTCAATAAAAGTCCAAAAAACGCTTCAATATTTTTTCTTTATTAGTGTAATACTTTTTCGTTGACATTTAGTACGTTATTTAAGCAAATATATGGAGACCGAATGACATAACAAGGGACGCACTAACCTAGAAGCCAGAAGGTAAGAGACCACTGGCGGGACGAAGAAAAGGTAGATCGATGAACGTCATCAGAACTTCCGAATACTTGGGGTTGACAACCCGGAAGAAATCGCAAACAATTGAGAGGAATGGAGGAAGCTGTGTGGAGCAGTGATGGGCCTCAATGGCATTTAAAAACCGAAGAAAAATAAGAAGAATATGCGGAATACCTGATTGCATATGCACGTGTACCCGACCGTCGACACTTGATTGACGCACACGCCGTTGCCGCAGAGTTCGGACGACAGCGCAAAGTTGCAATCGTTCTTCTTTTTCGTACAATGCAATCCGTACCAGTTCGGAGCGCACAGACACTCGTAACTTCCCGGCGTGTTCTTACACTCCGCGCCGTTTTGACACCCCAGGTCTGTGTGCACGAACCGTACACATTCGTCAACGTCCACCTCGCACAATCTACCCTGCCGGTGTCAATTAATAATGTCATGCTTTAACTCTAAGTACATATACTATTGCGCGATAATATCAGTGCGGTGTTTTTTATTTTTTTACACCAGTATAAATAATAGTGGCATTTATTTTTTTCAAAACGTTGTAACTAAAAAAAAAAATCTACACTTCGAACGTGGAGAAAATTGTGAGAATATGTAAAAACATTATTGACTAGCTGACCCCACAGACGTTGTCCTGTCCAAATTTCAATTTTTTTTTTTTTTTTGTATTACGATTTGATATAAATATTCTATTTGATGTTCTAATACGCATCTGATGCAAAATATCATCAAACATGTCGTCTTTGTATTTGTTTTCTACAAATCAATCGGTTTCTATGCACTGCATGTTGAGATAATTATCGAAAACAATATATTTGACGAGTATTTGACAAAATCATAGCATCTCCGAAGGTGTAATTCCGGTGTCGCGTCATTTGGTCGCGGTAAAATGAGCGCGCGTCATAAGAGCGAGGTCATTTGGTCGCAAGCAATTTAATCGCGGGACAAAAATAGCGCAAGCTGTTTAAGCGCGATTACATAAAATGATAAAAACGTTACTGAAATATTAATATAATAATTATAATAATAATAAATTACTGAAAATTTCCAGAAATTACTATAATATTATTATAAAATATTTAAATAACCACACCGAAAAAAAATCATTCAAAATGTAGTTACCAATACAATAATTACGAGATATATAAAGTATTTGAATACTTTTTCGATATTTTAAATCATTTTGAAATACAAATGAATGAAATGACCTAAAGTATTTTAATTACTTTCTAAATACTTTTTTTTTGGTATTTGTATTCGAAATTAAAATATTTTATTCTAAATCTACATATTTTTAATGTGCTTATTTTATTATTATTATTATTATTATTATTATTATTATTATTAACGTAATTTTAGAAGTACATATTTTAACTTTCCTGTTAATAATTTTCTACTAAATATAAAAATCATAGTTCCATATTATTGTATTTAAATATATATATATATAATTTATATTATATATGTATACTAAAATATCTTGGTCGGTGCAGATAATTGGTAAAAAAATTCAAAATAATGTAAAAATAATTCGATTCAAAGTATATTATGTATATGGTATGGAAAAGTCAATAAAATTAATAATTATTGAAATGTTAAAAGTTACAAAGATTAAAAGTATTCTTAAGTATTCGGAATATTTTTGAAAAGTTTGTATTTGTATTTAATTACATTTCATGAAAAGTATTCAAATACATTTACTATATACTGAATACAATTCAAACATAGTATTTGATAATACGTACATGGAATACAAAAAAAAAATTTTTCTTAACAGGTATGTCAAACACTCATGACCTACACCTACTCGTATATAAATAAAAACGTATGTTTTGTATATATATATATATATATATATATATATATATATATTATTATTATAATCGAATACTAACTTGCCAATTGTGCGGACAATTACATTGAAATCCGTTGTACAAATCCATACACGTGCCACCATTTTGACAAGGATTACTCAAGCATTCGCTAATCGATAAAAGATTAATAAGATTGGTGACTTTTTTTTCCAAAATCGTCAACTATAATAACATAAAATATAATATTATAATATTATTTATATCTTATTCCTTTATTATACTTTAATATATAATGTATATTCGAGTTAAAATTCATCATTCAATTACTCACTCTATTTCCAAGTCTGCTCGCGTTCGGAATCGTTCCACCTTTCTATATACATATAAATAACACAGTGTCACAATATTATCGTGCTATCCGATTTATAATTAGGCGAAAAATTAATAATCTTACTCCCTTAGCAGGCAATGCTACTGATGTACCGTTTAACATTTGCATTTCAAGAGCTGTAATTCTATTAGATAAACTCTTTGGACCATCGATCATTGGTACGACATTTTTTATTGTATCCACAAATGCAGGCAAATCGTTGGAACGAAATGACTCGACTACATCCCACGCCTCTTTGGCCTGTGCAATGTACAATCAAACCATATTACTATAAAGAGTTAAGTGTATATAAACATATGTAACAGTTAATAAGTATTCAAATACCAGTCCAATAACTTGAAGTAAGTTTTCATTATTAACATTTATGTATCCTTGTCCCTTTGTATTCAATGAAATATTGTGGTGTGTAGCACTTTCGATGTATAAATGGCCATTGTCTGATCGGAATCGTGGTCTAATAAAGTTAAATTTTTATTTGAAATCTCCGCATGTATTTAAATTTACACTTAATTAAATACACAAATAATCAAACTGGCAAAAATGTACGAATTTAAAAATAATTTAAATTAATAATAATAATAATTATAATTTTTATTTCTGTTTATCACAATATTGATGCAAAATGTAGATATTACTGGGTTAATTGTTATAAATTTTAATACGACTCTGCAGTCAACGTCAGATTGTAATATTATACATTATTATGGAATACATATCTTTTATTATTATTATTATTACTATAAAAATAGTTTTGTGATATATGCACATTAAACTTAATAAATATCTTAAAATAATAATAGTACCGTAATCAACATACATCTATAATATGTATCTTATCATTCGTATCAGGAAATATTTATAAAATACTATATACAAATAGTTTTAGAATGGTACTTACTGATTGCTGTATAATCCGCTAGCTATAGGAATTAACATTAATTGCAGTAAAACGATAAAATACCGTATTTTTTTTCGCATTTCGAATACAATAAATCCAAGTTTAATAAAACGAATAATTTCAAAATAATATTCGGTTGATGTATTATGCGTAATAGTTTTAACACTCACTAAAACAGATATTTGTTCGATTGCAGCCGCGCAAAATAAACTGAAGCTGGAATAAATATTGTTCGGTTATAAACGTATAATACAGTGTTAATAAGTACTAGGCACATCATGTCTCCAAAACAGTCTGCCGATAATGTACAGAGTAATTTGACCGGTCAAATCCACCCCCAAAACTGATAATTACACACATTCGTTGAAGCGTCTGTTTTTTGTCACTTCAAATGATGACATATTGCAGATCATGTTGTATAACGTTCACGATAATACAACTTAAAACATATGCTAATTATAATTATAGCATACAATGTAAAATTAATCATTTGATAAGGCGTAAGCCGCATTTAGCCGCGTACTGCAGTTAGATTTAAAATACAACAATTCAGAAGCATCGGTGAAAATTATAAATATTATTTGACTTATAAAACATTAATTACAATATGACAATTATTATAATTAAATATATTTATCCTAAATCGAATTTAAAGTAAAAGTATTTTATTCAAATATTACATTTGATATTAATTACGATATTTTTCAATATTTTACTTTAAAAAATGTCTAGTTTTAAAACCACATTATACAAATACAATATTTTATAATGTAAATAATATTTAATTAATATTATAAAATTAACACCTAAGCCATGCATAATAATAATTCATAATATTTTCGGCGTCACACTTATGAATGTAGGATTTATTATTTATTTATCGTATGGCATATTTGGACACGTAATATATAAAAGTTGTAATCTTAGTAGAAATAAATGTCAATAAGAGTAACATATATAAAAATCAAAAACAAAAAAAAACTAATAAATAAAATTATTAACATACAGATAAAAATATCATAAAGTTCAATTTTATATTTTCGTTATAATTATCAAATGTATTGCATATTATCAAGTCTACATGTTTACATTGTCTACATGTGTATGTCCAGTGTAACTATTCAATTTACAGCTTCTCTAGTCAATCTGGAGAAATCTAAAGAAAATTAATGTAGGATGTTTGCTAATAACAGTAATGACTAAATTCTGGATTTAATAGAATATAATATTGCAAATTTCTCTTGATTAATCATATTTGATCAAATACGTATACACGAATATGTAATTAGTTTCAATCTTCCTATTTAATTTTATATTGCAAGTTATTACAGTTTTCAAGGTTCTTGCAATTTTCGCAATTTCTGTATAGGTGTGCACTTCACACGATAAAATGTAAAAGCTTCTATAGAATTAATTTTTTAGAAACGTATATATAATTATAAATTTTAATTCATAAAAATAATGTATTTTTATTTTTAAATACCTTTTATAATACAATATTTTTATAATTTTGCAATTTGTTAATGTCTATAATGTTAAGAGTATTTAAATAAGTAATTATAACATAAATATGAATTATACATTTAAACATATTTGTATTTATTATTTCATTATTTCAAATGCAATTTTAAAATTCCTGTTTTGCGATAAGTATGTCTTTTTAAAAAAAATATATATGATTTCTTTACGTTACTTTAATGCAGCGGTTCCCAAACTGTGCACCGCGAGCATTTTCCGGGGGCACCGTGACTCATAAAAAAATGGTTCCAATTTATTTTAATTTTTATTATTTTTTTTTTAATTATTTTAATTTCAAATTGAATCTCATAAAAAAAAAATTATTTCGTGGTTTCCGATTCGGACCCCATAATAACCACGTAAATTCATATAACGTTACTATTACCCTTTGGCCACCACTTACTAATGCGAATCAGTCGCACACATCTCATTAATAATGTTATTTTATTCGCGTTTATAATAATATTATTATATTTTTCATTATTTTTTTCAAGTATAAAAATGTATTAATTTTAAGTCGGCTGTATTAAGCTGTATATAAGCTTAGAACGCTTATATTGTATTACATTCGGTAAAATTATGAAAACTGATTATCAATGATGATTATTGTTGATTTTTTTATGTATATTCCTCGTGGTATATAATATCACGGCAGGGCACCGCGCGGCTGAATTTAGTCCAAAAAAGGGCACCGATGCAAAAAAAGTTTTGGAACCGCTGCTTTAATGTACTAGATTCTGAGCGGAGCGAGGAATCTATTGGTTTCACAATGATGTGTTTTCTTTTCTTTTTTTATGTCTGTAAGCACCCAAAAATTCTACCAGAAGGAGTACGCTCCGATCCTTATTATACAGACACTACTGGTTTTCGATAACAAACTGCATCTAGTTGGTACTTTAGAGAGTTCATTTTTCAATTTTCTCAAAAGCGCCTAAAAATATAACTCAAAATCTACCGAAAAATTACATAAAAACGCGATTTCTTCGCGGAAGCGATTATCGTTATTTCTCCGTAATTTCGAAATTAATGGGTATATAGAAATTTGAAATATTCATCAAATACGTAACTGTTTATTATATTAAGGAAAAAACATTCTCAAAAGCTTTCTTTTAATTTTGGAATATTAATAGCAATAATTAAAGATTTTCAGGTATTTAATTCATAAAAAGGGTTAGTTTTTGTTATATACCTACTATAACCTACCCATATATTACACCGAAGCTCCGCTCAGAATCGTTTTATCGAATGCAAATATGCAATGATTTATCATTGCTTTCAAATATACATATATATATATATATATATATTTATATAACAATACACTCTAAAATCTTTATCCGAATAATTCACTTCAGCGACATTCACAACACCCAGCGGCTCGCTAATTTGTTTACATTGTATTAACATCCAACTATCGTCTATCCAAATTCCAAACTGTTGTATTTTGCTCAACGACTAAAAATTTGGTGAAATTAAAAAAAAATTATTTTATTTTCTTCTAGTTTTGCTCATTTTATTTGTGCTAAAAAAAAATGAAAGTTTTAAATTGTATTATTTTAAAATGTTAAATAAGACCGGTACTGACGTATGCATGTGCCACATGGGCCACAACTAAAGGTGATGAAGAAAAACTAAGTAGATTTGAAAGGAAAATCTTAAGAAGAATACATGGTCCAGTATTTAATACCGAAACCCAACAATGGGAATTAAGATCGAATGCACAACTGGGGAACCTATACAAAAGAAAAAATATTGTACAACGTGTTAAAAGTATAAGAATGCAATGGGCTGGACATGCCTGACGAGCGGAAGGATGCCTGATAAAAGAAATAATGACTTGGACGCTAACGGGGAAAAGACCAAGGGGAAGATGGATAGACAGCATAAATGAAATATGGAATGCGGTAGACCAAGAAGTTAGGACGAATTGGCAAATCATAGCGCAAGATAGAGAGAAATGGGAGGAGATAGTTTTGGCGGTAAAGATCCTCAATGGATCGTAAATCCGGATAAAAAAAAAAATAATAATAATTATTATTAATTTTTTTTTTTTTTAAGAAAACAACTACACATTACGGCGGGGCTGGTGTGCAAGATTCGTTTCGGGGCCTAACTTTGTTGTTGAATAAATTAATGTTATTGCCAGTGGGAAATGGTTACCCCCCTCTCTGGATCGTTATATTTATTTTTTGATAGAGTTCTGGGTATGAATATTGAGTTATGAAACAATTAAATTGATTTGAAATTTCTTACTATATTACGCGCTATTAAAGACTGTTTTATGTTTGAAGTTGAACTCCTTGTGTAGACAATAAACCATGTTTGCGCACATACGCCACTGGTTATTGAATAACTAAATTGCATGGTAAATCTAATAAATCTCGAATAATGAGCAAATGTATAAAATATATTTTGTATATATATATATATATGTATTAATACATACATTTTAAAGATACACATAGTTAACCTTTTATTATAATGGCAAATACTCTTCATACACTAAAACGTTTGGGAGGGTGCTGCAGGTTAATTCGGGGGCCTAAATTAGTTTTGGAGTGTTGGGGGCCGGCGTGCAGGTAGTTGCGGCACTGTATGCAAGCACAAAAATGATTTTTTTTTTATTTAAATTGATAATAATACTGTCTGCTTAAAAATACTGTTGTAAATATTATATAAAAACCAACGTAAAATAAGTTTTTCTTAAAATTGAAAAATAATTTTCAAAAATTATCTTTCAATATTGGACTATTTATAGCAATAATTATTGGTTTCGAGGTACCTACTTGTTTAATTCGTAAAAGATGTAATTTTTGGTTTTAAGGACTACAAATTTAAAACAATGTCAGATGTACGTTACTATTCAACTATAATATCTATTCAAAAAATCTTGAAAATCATAGGTCACTATTTTCTTTTATAAACATTTCGACAAAGTGTATTTTATTTTTTGTTATTTCAAAATTAATGGTCCTGGAGTCGTGGGATTTTTACCGAATTAGTAAATTTGTACTATACTCATATTGAGGGTATTTGAAAGCGAGCATTTTCTCTCTCTTCGTCTTACACACACGAAACGTGGCAATACAGACGTCTCCTATACTTCCAACGTACCTATCCACCTAGTGCAGATGCGATAAGGATTTTGAAAACAGATTTGAATTCCTCGTGAATTTTACTATAGAAAGACTTTTCCACTATTTTCATTCATTTTATCTTATTAAGACCGTCAAAAATCGGTTATTAGCAATTTTTTTAATTTTAAATTGGTTTAATTAATTTTTTTAAGGTTTTATGAAAAAACATTAGAAATGTGGTAAAGTCGATCTCAAGTAGACTTCACGGCGAATTCAAATCTGTTTTCAAATTTCTCATCGCACCACTAGATCGATCGGTACGTTGGAAGCAGGGCCCCCACAAAGGGGAGTGGGGTCAGCGAGTACTATGGTTCCGGGGCCCTCTGGGGGCCCTGGGAAAAAAAAAACATAATATACCTAAACGTATTATTAATTTAAATTAGAAAAATCAAATTAGACATGAGTCACGCTACCCTAGTCACCGTATCTTTATACAATATTGGTGGTAATTGGTATATAAATAATTTGATTTCTTACTAAATCATTTTAAGCGGGTGAGGCGTGCGGCGCGAGCATTTCTCGGAAAAAATAAAAGGGAAAAAAATCCTGGAAGATAAGATCAATTAATCCGCCGTCATAGACATATAAACTAGTTTGTCTATGTCCGCCGCTATAGAAATACTGTATGTTGAATACAGTGGCGTCATTTCAGTTTTCGAAAGGGGGAGGCAAAATATTTAACCGGCCCGTTTTCCACTTACATTTAGCTCAATACGATTTCTGTTTTACATTATTTTGATATTTTCGTTATCATGCGGGCACGCGCGAATCACCCGATATTTTTTATTTTTTTTTTTTTTGGGGGGCGGAGGAGAAAATCATTACTTTGTCAACTATAATAAATGCATTATAAATGACTATATATAGTACTTATGAGATTCAAAATTTGAAGTTTCCCCTTGTCGTCACATTAAACATGTTAGAAATTACGTTTTGTGACATGTTCTGAACCATCTTGTTCAGTTATTTTCCTCACTTTCTCGCCGTCTTGATCACACAACCTTTAGCTTTTTTCATTTTTATTTTTTACGCTTGCCACTCACAAATTATGTATAGGTACATAAAACATACGTTCGAAACGTTAAAGAACGGCTAAACAAACTCGTTTGTGCCGTACGCGATACAGTCATACAGATTTACGGGTACGTCGACGTCAACTGTCAAACGTAGGTACATCGTGTATTCTTTATAATTTACGCACTGCCTTTAGGTAACGATAACCGTGTTTATCGAAAAAAATCCAGAACCGTGGTAAGCTGTAACCACGAATTAATCGCCTTTAATCATGGTTACATGACCTGCATACTTTTAAATTTTATCGGTAATTTAATTTTAATCCACTGTTTGCCACGCGATTTGTTATTATTACTCATAACTCGATAGTCGTTACTACAGATTTGGTTAGAATAACTATTGTTCAACATCATCTCGGCACAAATCATGTCGGCCCACAATTAACAAAAGGGAGGGGGGCAAATGCCCACCCTGCCCCCCCCTCCAAATGACGCCACTGGTTGAATATCCATGTCTGCCGCCTGCCCTATACTGGTGCTATTTTTGCCAGTCGAAAATGAGAATATGAGATAATTATTAGTTTTTATATAGGTACGAGTATTTTATTTTGTCAATAGGTATTCGTATTCGGATATTCCCACAAAATGTACCTACATAGGTCAGGGGCGGCTCCAGAGACTGGGTTGGTTGGGGGCCTGAGTCATAATAAGCCAAAAAAAAAAAAAAAGGTCTTACTTTACCAATGGAAGAGAAACCGGGAGTTACGGTTTTAGTGTAATAGACAATATAAATTTTTTTAGAAAAATACGGGCTTGGGAGGGGGCAGCGGCCCCTAGAGCCCCCCCCCCCATGGAGCCGCGCCTGACATAAGTAATGTACATATTTTCTACAACATGTACAAAATATGTACAATACAACTGTATTTTTGTATGTACAAATGCAATTTTTAATTTTGAATAATTTACATTGTGTATTACATCGTTCATTATACATGTACATAAATACTTTTAAAAAAAATGTTTTATTTTTATATTAAACTGCAGTAAATTAGTGTACTTGCGTTTTAAACTTATTTTAGGGTAACTAAAATAACCGATATTTTTTAAAAGTGTATAACAGCAAAAGAAGCTGTGTAATACGTATTTTACGTAACTTTTGTAAAAATAAAAAATTACATGTTAGAAGACATCAGACCAGAGGGCCTGGTTGGAAGTAGGAAACGTCTATTTTGCCATGGTTCGTGTGTGTAAGCGCAAAGAGAGAAAATGCTCGCTTTCAATTTATATTTTAGACTATTTTGAGCTATTTATAGCAGTTATATTTTTTTTTAGGTATTCGCAGTTCATAAAAAGGATTAGTTTTGGTTTTACAACCTCCCAAGTTTTTCGACAAAGTGTAGGTATTATTTTGATAGAAAATGACAATTCGAAATTTTAGGTAGTTTCTAGGTTTATTTTAAGAAATTATACGACAAATTAAATTAAATGATGTACTATAAGATTTAAGATTAATCGTAAATTATGTACCTATACTCTTATACACTTTTAGATAGGTATGTTATTATTGATTACAATCAAATGTTATCAATTATTAGGTGACGGATGTTGTAGTAGGTACTTACTAAAAAACTAGTAAAATTGATTGCAGTATTGCACTAAAAAATACCAAAAATTACACATAAAATATTTAAAATTGCACTAAAAAATAACAAAGTTTTGTTTTAAATTTACTGTTATAATCTAAAATTCTACCAAAAAAAAAAAAATATATATATATATATATATATACATAATAATTAATATAAATATAATATAATATAATAATAATAATACTATATTATAATGTATAAATATAATACGACTGTCGAGTTTCGACTATAACTAAAATAGTTGTACAAATGAGTAAATTCAATAAAATTGCAATTCCAAAATTGCGCTTAAAACTTTTAGATTTTAGTTCATGCTTACATGACACGCATTTAAAACGTACTTAGCAATAAATTGAAAAAGTAGAAAAAAAGTTGCAAATGCAACAACATCCGTGCCCTACTTATTATTAAATAATATTATAATGTATCACAGATACCTAACGCATGAGTTATTAACGCCAAAGGTGGAAATATATTTAATAATAAAATATAAATGTCACGTGAACGTAAATAGGAGTACAATATGGCATACTACTTGTCAGTTATTTAATCAAAGCTAATGTAAAAATATATGAGTGAAACAACGTCTAGATTATTATAAATATTATTATTGAGCTACAAAAAACAAGTGAACATCGTGGTTAGGTGGTCAAGATTGAGTTTTGAAATAATTCCCGAACAATATTTACACAATTAAATTATCAGTACACACACGAGCATCACTATTGGATATGTTTTACACTAACATATAAATTATCACCTTACATAATATTATCAAACTTTAAAATTCGTAGCACATTAATAATAAATACTAATATGTCCAATAAGAGACCGTTAAAATATATATTTAAACATCTTTTTTCCACTAAGATATTATGTCTTTAAAAAACACAAAATATACCACAAAGAAAATCTATTTTCTATCAGTTACTCCATTGAAGTTATCACATTAATGATTTTAAAAATAACGAATACGAAAAAAAAAATTAATTCAAGTAATGTACTTCCAATTTTTTGAACAAATATGAAGTACAATTCGGTGTTAATTTTATGGTAGCAACTAGGATCATTAATGGGGGAGATTAAATTTTTAACACTTTCAGCATTCCGATTGGGTTCTCTTTCTTCTGTCACAACTTTTTTAAATGGAGTAGATGAGGTTAAAATAATTGTTTGTTAAAAATGATAAAAATTTGTCAAAATATTTTAAAAGAATAAAAAGTCATAGAAACGAACAACATTCGATAACATTATACAATACAAAAATATCTACATAAAACCAACTGTAAATGTTTTAGATTTATTGATATTGAAATAACAGCTAATGGCTGTAAATATTAAACCGTTATCGAAATTCTAACATTACTTATTTGGAAATGTACCTATAATTTTATATCATGGCTATTTCTGTACGTTTTATATTGTCCACGTTCATTCAAAAACATAATGTTTTCTATTAAATTTTGTACAAATATTTTAAATAACAATTTTGTAGTTATAATTAAAATTTTCAGTAATATTCAGGTATATTTTTTTTGAAAAACCCACGTTTCGGACATGTTGCAGTGTTCAACTTCAGAGTTGTCTTGTTTCTTAAATTTTTAGACGGCCAGCCAATGTTCATGGATATCACCAACAATTTTTATTGTAATAAACCTTATTCACAAGAGCTTTAACAGAATTCTATTGTTTTATAGACTATATTAAATTTTGGATTCAGTAAATTTTCTACGAACAAAGACAATATTATACATCTCTACAATATAAATCTGTAATTATATTAAAAAACAATTCAAGTTTTATTTGTTTTTCACATGACATTTTATATATATGTATTAATATAAAATTACATTTTCATACAATTGTATTACACAGAAAAAACTATTCTATTTAAACGATTACTGAGAAAAAATGTACATCATTACAGTGAAGCACATCGATACATTAAATCAGCTGGTAGTTTGCATGTTAAAAATTCTAACTCCTTTCTGCCACCTGTTTTCTGCAACCATCTTTTCTCTTCATAATAGTCTAACATGTTATTAAATTCTGAAGTAGTCAGTTCGGGCACCATCACTGGAATGAACGGATCGATATGTTCAAATCCCTAAAAACAATATAATAAAAGTATAAATAAACACAAGATATTTAGATAATTATTAAACATTAATCAATATCATTACACTGCTTTATGCCGGAATCTTATAAAGCTATATTCGGTGTTACCATAGAATCACTGGTGGACTCTGATAATTTTAGATCAGAGTTGTAAAATAAATTAGGTATTTGTATAAGGGAATAAAAGGTCTCCTTCAAATCAACAATTGACTTGTAGCTTTGGTATTTATAAATTATGGTAGTATGGTAGATTTACACTTTTTACTTAACTCAGAGATATAATAATACATTATGTTCATAAATTAAGACATCAAAAAGATATAGATGATTTATATATATGAACTTAATGAGGGGGCCAAAAAAATTGATCATGGCCTGGAACATTAATACATTTGAAATTGTCGCCATGTGTCAATCTTTCTTTGCACAAAAATATAGTAATATCAATAGTAAAAATTCAAACCACACACAACAATAATTATTGAAATAATCAATTGTGCTTTTAACTTGCAATAAATCACACCATTAAATGTTACATAAAGTTCATGGACATCTCAACATTGTTTTAATACAACACATACAAATATATTTATATAATTTTGTATTTTACAATTTAAACTGATTTTAATAGAATAATGCTAATATTTATAAACCACCAATCTTCAACAATGAGTATATATATATATATATATATATATATATATATATATATATATATATATATATATGTAACTATAGCCAAATTATATATATAAAATTAGCAAACAACATATTTTACTTAAAAAATTCTTGATATTTAACAAAAATACTAGTACTACCGGAAATGAAAAGGATTGTTAAATTTAAAATATTCCCATTTCAATAATAATAATAATAAAACTGAGATTATTAGTATAAAACAAGAAATATTGCAAAAGCAAGATGGAAATGCCCGGGAATATGTAAAATATTGTGATTGACTAAAAAATAGAAAAACTATAACAATATGCAGAATGAACAGCACATATAAATGTAAAACACAGCTACAATTCCATAAAAATCAGTTTAAGGTGTAAAAAATAATTTTAGTTCATCAATATTCTAATTGACAAAAATACTGCACTTTCCAATTGTATTATATGGAATAATGATAAATACGTAAGTGAAAGAGAAAACATTTCAAGCTATAGAATATCTATCAATCAGAAAAAAATTGTATGGGAAGGAGCAAATTTTCTTTTCTTTAAAATTAATCAATGACAAAAATAAAACGTATTGGAATGAATTCATAGTTCAATCACACAGTATTTCAGGCTGATTACTGATTTTAATGACATATCTATAAATTGAAGATATCTAAATACATGAATTTATGTAAATTATTTCAAAAACATATTTGTAAAATAATTAATAGCTGTAGACTTTCTGAATTGTAATGTGACTCATTTAATGATAACCATTGAAATAACAAATGAAATGAATAAAGATATGTATTCTTACTTGTCGACCAATGAGGTAAATTGGTAGATGGGATTCTCTTCTAGTATTTAGAGCGGCTCTGGGTGATGTAACCATAACTATAGCTCCATTATTCTGTAATAAATAAATAATGTAAATGATTGTACAATTTAGAAATCTGTGTGTCTTACACTTGCATTAAATATATAATCATATTATACATTTGGAGACTAGAATTATAAGCACTAAAAATGTTCTAATTTTACAAACAAACAAAAATGCAGGATTATTTGTATCAAATTGAAGAAAAACTTATTTTATAGTGATTTTCTATAATATTTACAACAGTATTTTTAAGCAGACAGTATTATCAATTTAAATAATATAAAAATCATTTTGTACTGCTTGCATGTAAGTAATTTTTTTCTTTCTTAAAAAAAAAAAAAAAAAAAAAACTAATAATAATAATTATTATTACTATACATTTTAAAATAATATAATTAATAACTTAAAAATTTTTTTTAACACAAATAAAATGAGTAAAACTAGAAGAAAATAATTTTTTTTTTTAATTTCACCAAATTTTTAGTCGTTGGACAAAAAATAAGTTTGGATATTAATACAACGTAAAATAGGTAGTGAGCCACAGGGTGTTGTGAATGTTGCTTAAGTTAATTATTTGAATAAAAATTTTAGAATGTATTGTTATCACTATAAATTTGAAAGCAATGATAAACTATTGTGTTCGATAAAACGATTCTGTTTGGAGCTTCGGTGTAATATTTTGGGTATATAACAAAAACTAACCCTTTTTATGAATTAAAAACCTCAAAACCTATAATTGCTACAAAAAGTTCAAAATTAAAAGAAAGTTTTTGAAAACGTGTAATATTTTGGGAATATAACAAAAACTAACCCTTTTTATGAATTAAAAACCTCAAAACCTATAATTGCTACAAAAAGTTCAAAATTAAAAGAAAGTTTTTGAAAACTATTTTTTCTTTAAAATAATATAAAGTTATATATTTAATGAATATTTCAAGTTCCTAAACTCATTAGTTTCAAAATTACAAAGAAATAACAATAAACAATCTCGATAAAATGGTGTTTTTACTCCTTTTTATGTCATTTTTCGGTAGTTTTTGAGTTCTACTTTTGGGAAAATCAAAAAATGACCTCTCTAAAGTACCAACTATACATGCAATTCACTACCAGCAATAAACTGTGACTGTGAAGATCGGAGCACTCCTTCTGATAGAATTTTTGGGTATAGGCATAATAATAATAATAATAATAATAATAAATATATATATATATATATATATATATTGTAAAACCAATACATTCCTCGGTCCGTTCAGTATCAAAACAAATATATAAATATTCAATATTCAATTCTAATGAATATTATTTTTCAACACGAATTATTTATTAAGGGCAATTAGAAAAATGCCAACATTTTAAACCCTCCTGATTGTGCATACACTCTGGACATGCAAATGCAAATATTTCCAGCCTCTAATTATAATAAGTTATATTACCCAGTCCGAAAGAACAGCCGATAATCCCGTTTGGACCATAGTAATTTGTTGGGGTGTTACTTTAACCCTGTCTTCTGTTTTTAAATCAGTTTTCTCATTGAAGAATGCATTAAATCCATCTATTGCTACCAACATTTTGCATCTGAAATGTTAACATATATTATTATATTATATTTAATAAATACTAAAGTCTGTAATAAGTAAATAATAGTTTTTCAACAAATTTTTAATTTCATTAATTTTATTTTTTTCACCCAATGATTTAAAATCGTGTTTATTTATGTCATTCATAGTTGAAAATCTAATTTAATACCATGGTTATCGGCCAGTGTCATGAAATGTATAGCAAAAGGAAACAAAATATTAAGATTATAAATCAAGCATACAGAAAATAATTATAGAATAAAACTAAGACAGAAATTTATGTGACTGATGTCTATAAAAGGTACAGTGCGATTAGCAATAAAAATATAAGATTTACAATTTTGTTGTTATAACTAGTAAATTAGTATTAGAGAATCACCATTTATTTCAGTTTCAAAATCTTGATGGAACAAAACATTGAATTAATCAATATTTTACAAATTATACATTTATTCCTATTTTTTTCTACTAATGAATTACTTTTTTTAGCAAATGTTTTAATTGTATACATCATAACTAAATTTTAATAAACATATATATATATATACATCAACTGACTAATATATTTATAGTAATAGACATACTACTTATAGAATTTTGAACAATTAAACTCAAAATTATTAATGAAATAAACTTACTTATTATTCGAACAATGGGATTTTAACTCTTGCAGCAGTAAATCCATACAGTCACATGCATACTTAGCTCTATTCACGCCGTGTGTAATAAATTCGTTGAGCGATGTTCCCTTTGGTGTAGTTTCACGTATACTCCATACATAATCTTGACTCGTAGTAAGCTAAAGAAACAATTAATACATTATAAATTTCAAGTACCTATGGAATAATAAAACAACTACAATTTAAATTTTTAAAAGTGGTGAGCCAGGTGGGTGCTGTGGACAATTGCTTAATTGAGTTAATTGGACAGAGGAGTTAAATTTTTTTAACCATCTTCAATCAATATTACAAATCATTGTATTAAAAGAGAAAAAAAAACAATAACTACATCTTTTGCTTTGCTCATAATCTAAAAGTTAATTATTATTCTTAAAAAAAAACTTGCGTTTAGTTCATCCAATAAGGCTCCATTTTGAAGTTTAAAATGTTTTAACCATTGCGCTGCAATTAGTGGTATATCAGCCATGCCGTTCTTGGTAGTCGACCAATTGACTTCTTTACGATCGTACTTAAGCCAGATCGGAACTAAACGGCAAAACAAAAAAATAAAACCTCTAATGTCGTTATAGTACATACATTATTTGGTACTTGTCGGTTATCGCGACTACCTAGCGAGACATATTGAATGGTGGTTATTATTAGCATTGTTGAGTTTTACCTCAACAATGGATTTTTGGAGGCATTTGTCGGGAAACGATGGAATGTTTTTTAGCTGAAGTCAAAGATCGGTCTGCGTCTACTTATACAAGCAATAAAAGATAATATAAACCAAGGTACAACTATTTATTCTGATTGTTGGTGTGGTTATAAAACAGATGAACTACAGAACGCTGGGTTTCAGCATTTAACCGTTAACCACACTTATAATTTTGTCGAACCTCAAAGTGGTGCTCACACACAGAATATCGAAAGGTTATGGGGATCCTCTAAATGGCGCAACCAAAAACATAGAGGCACTGCTCGTCAACAATTGGATAGTTATTTGGTTGAATTCATGTGGCGTCAAAAGCATGAAAACCCATTTATAGGAATTTGAAATTGCATGTCTGAGCATTTTCCTCCTACAGTGAATTATTAATTATTTCTAGTTTTTATAACAGTTTTTTTTATAATATTTATGGTAGTCGCGATAACCGACAAGTACCCATTATTTGATCTCACCATAAGGGATGTGGTACAAAATGAATTTAGAGTTATACGCATAATGGAGTATATGCGCCAGGCTGAGTGATTTACCGCTACCGGTTTGGCCGTCTACATTTTAAACGTAAGGAAAAAAATGTTCGATTCTAACATGCACAATGTTCATTAACGTACACAAACGAATTCTGTATTAAAAAAGGATACAAAGCAAATAGCGGACAGCAGGTTTTTGGAAATCGGTCGATTTCAAGTTGTTTATGATTTCCAACGCTGGCTGTCGCACCATCAGTGCAGTCTCGCCGAATATTTTGGACTGTTCCACGAATGGCTTTGGCAAACCGCCAGTCTGAAATATGCCGCCGATCGTTTTCTGATCTATGGTGTAAAACTTGGACAGATCACTGGGACCGTGATCCACCTGAAAAACGTAAAGTCGGCGTGACGGGAACGAAATTAACGACACGGAACAATTTCGTATACGTTACCGGGTTCGTTTTGTCCGTGCGTCCGGCCGTCGGTATCCGATACTGCGCTTCTTGTTTCACCGCCGCCGTCGCATAACCGCACACCCGTCTGTACGCCTTCATTTTCTCGTCGGTCTTCACTCTCGCCAATGACCGTTAAACCGTCATGAAACGAGCAACGACTGTGTTGTTATTATAATACTGACGAATGACGATTCATTCGGTCTCCTGGCGGAATGAAAAACACGCCGGCTTACCCGCTCACGGATTTTACAACGCTCCTCAAAGCGTTATCAACACCGAGGACGCAATAAGATAATACTATTTTGGTTACAACCACGATTTAAGATAGTACTATCTTAAACCGTGGTTACAACTTGGTATACTTTCATACGACTCGGTTATTACGGTCTGGTAAATGTATTTGTGGTTAGGTGGTATGGTTCTGTGCTTAGATAATATACACGTATTATCTAAGGTTTTGTGTCACAGCTAAGGAGCCTTGATATATATATTATATATCAAGGCTCTCTAGTCACAGCCATAGATAATACATATAGGATAGGACATCACATGTTATTATGTGTACGCGAAGAGTATGGGTTGTAGCATTGATTATAGAATATTCCATAATCAATGGTTGTAGTCATAGAAAAGTGAGTAAGTGGTTGTAGTTATGGTATATAGATAATACAAGCATGATAAATTGATAGCATAATTTTTATTACATAAATTTTATTTTTAAAAGTAAAATAATATAAAATAAATATCCCATTTATTCATTTCTAAAATGAGGAATTTTTCTTAATTTTTTTCTTATTTTAATTGCATCATTTTTTTTATCAATGTCTACCACAGTTATTACCACAGGTGACCATTCTTCGAGACCACAACGACCTGTGTATTTAGCTTAGATAATACATACGTATTATCTAAGGTATTTAGTATATGAATGTCCTATTCTATATGTGTTATCTATGGTCACAGCCCACAGGACACAGACGTCGCAATAGTACAGAATAATAATAATAGTTGTCTTTTGTTTTTCGTGCATTTTGAAGTCAATGCATGGTTCAATGTCGGCATACAACTCGTGAGGAATATCGACTAGAAATTTAATAGAAGTACGTACCTAAATACATGATACACGTCATATCTATTATGTTGTGCTTTTATCGGATTTCATTGATTTAGAGTATAATCAATGTTTTGTTTAAACTTGAAATATTTCAGACACTGGATTTTCCTGTTGAACATATTCAAAAAGCCCAAACAAACATTAATGAGTAATTTAATTGACATAAGCAAATGTGAAAAAGAAGCTGTCTCCTTAGCTGTGAAATTAATTAATGACGGATTTATTGTTGCTGTACCAACAGATACTGTTTATGGATTAGCAGCTGATGCTCAGAATTCAGTTGCAATAAACAGTCTATATAACATTAAGGGACGTGATCTTAAAAAGCCAATCGCTATATGTACTTATTGTGTAAATGATATTTATAATTGGGGTAGAATTTGTCATTTACCGTTTGGCTTGTTGGAAGATTTATTACCTGGACCTGTAACAGTGGTACTACAAAGAACGCCCACATTGAATTCCGCATTGAATCCTTATCAATCAAATATTGCCATACGCGTTCCAAATAGTGGCTTTGTTTGTAAAGTCATAAGCGATCTAAAAAAACCTATAGCACTCACCAGTGCCAACGAAAGTGACAAATCTAGTACATTAAAACCAATCGAATTTTTATCATTATGGCCAAAATTAGATGCAATTTTTGATGGAGGGACCATTCGAGGTTCATTAGCGTCACGTCAAGGATCCACAATAGTTGATTTGACGATCGATAATCATTATAGTATACTAAGGACAGGTTCAGCACTTTTGAATACATTACAAATATTACACAAATTTGGATTAAAAAAATTATAATGAATAAACTGTTAAAAAAATATAAAGAATTTGATCAGTCCAACAAGTTTTTTATTATCAGTAATTTTGAAGAGAAACTGAAAGAATTTTATTTAGAATTCTCAGGTAATGAAAAGAAAGTTACTAGTTCTAACTTTGTTATTGATCAATTATTAGCGAACTTGGAAGCATTATTTTTACATGGCCTTAAAGAGACTTTCATCAGTCAGTTGTCAACAGTTATTGGTAATGACGTAGATAAAAGCGTGGACATCAATTTTTGGCATTGTCTTCTTGTGCTTTCTCCAAATGGTGTCGTTGATCAAGTGAGTATTTGTATATGTATATTGCAGTGGCGGCTCGTGGTTAAAATAGTTGGTGATGCATATTTATCCAATATAATAAAACATAAATTAAATAAAGCTATAACCAATTTTGTACTTACAAATTTTATTGAATTTTAAATATTATTATTATTATTTAATTAATAAAGAGTATACGTAATTATAAATAATTATTAGTCATTTACATTTCTTAATGTTATTTTTAGAAAAATAATTATTATATTGCCTTGAAATATTTTATATTTTTCAAAACTTTAGATGGTGCACATGCTTCTGTGCATAGTCGCACGAGCCGCCTTTGGTATATTGTATATCTACTTTAAGCATAAAGTATTTAAATGATTTTTCTAGATAAATTCATTGAGGCAGGTTACGACTGATGTAGGAAAATGCAGAGCTTGGATACGCTTAACACTTAACGATTGCGTATTTCGCAGTTACTTAATGTCGGCTGTTAAATACCATCGATGCATTGTCAAGTTTTACAATAAAACTGCGATTATTCGTGATCATGAAAGTTTTTGTAAAATAATCAACTTGTTAGAAGGTATAGAACGATATGATTTTGACCTTATTTTGAACTCAAGCCTTTTAAACACATGGCCCAACAGTACGTTGGTTTTGGCTGGCTATTGGACGTCAGCTCTTAAAAACAATCCTTTGTACAACCCTGAAGTTGTTGAAGCAATATGTCCTGAGCACATAAACCAACCGATAATAAATGATTATATTAAGTCTGAAGAAAGTTGTACATCATCTGTGTCGTCATCATTTGTAGACACAGAATTTATACACAAACCACCAGTGTTGGATGAAGACACAGTGTGGGATTTTATAATGAAACAACCTTCCATTTCTTATACGAAATCCAGTCTTGCCAAAAGCGATTTCACTTCCATTAGAACATTAAAAAAAGACATTTCCAGCCGTGAAATTATAACCATAGAACCTCTTACTCAAAAAGAAGATGAAAGCTCATTTGAAAAATTAACTATTGAACAGTATAAGGCTGAAAATTCACTTGATGAAGAGTGTATTCAACAAGTACCTATGATTAAAGATCAAAGTTTTAATGATTTACTGGAGTCGTATAATTCTCGGGTAAAATCTCATTTGGCTGTTTCTGTAATGGAAGATTTATATAAACATTCAACTGCCCCCCCGATAATTATTGAAAGACAATATTATAATGATGCTCATGTTTTAAACGTATGTATTGCAATATTGTAAAACTAATGATTTATGACATAATAAAATATTTTTATATCACAGGTTGATGGATCTTTTGTTGATATATCTATACATCCTGAACGTTTGAATTTAGACGTAATTATTACAGTTATTATTAAAATTCTATTTATTTTAATAAATAATGCTAATTTTTTTTGTAATATGTTTGTAGGTTCTAAAAAAGTATTTGAAATATTTGTTTAAGCCTCCTGAGGAATTCGGTTTGAATAGTCAAGATTATACATGTAAAAATTGTAATGAAACAATTGGAATTGATTTTGGAAATTACTTGTAAATAAAAATAAAAAACTTTCATAACATGCGAATATATTGTTATTTTTTATTATTTTGCTTTTTTTTTTAGTAAATGCAATTTTACCGCATGTTATTTTTGTGTACATTGTTTTGGCTCAGAAACGTGGCAAATACCAGTAAAAATATTGTTTGATTGGGATTTCAACCAGTATCCAGTGTCCACCAGTGGTTCAACATTTTTAAACGAAATACAATATCACCCATTATTCAACATAAAGAGTCTTCATAAACAATTTTACAGAACTAATGAAATGAAAAAGTGTAAAGTAAATGGTTTTAAATATTTGCTTTATTTAATTTCAGTACTTGATTCTACTAATATAACCGTTCGATATTGTATGTTTTAGAAATTACGTTGGCAAATATATTTTTTGTTCCATTATTTGTCTACTTGCAAATTTTATAATGTTGATAAATTATCTAAAGATTTATGGCCACGTGTTTATTTTTTTAATAATGTTCACATGTATTCATTTGCCGTAAGTACTTTGGACCTAAAAATGAGGCCTGATATTTAATATTAATTAATTTTTTTTTCAGGATCTACAAGAGATCTATTCTGGTACTTTGTTTGAATTTCTCGAACGCAATATAATTATCGGTCGAGAACACGTTTACCAATGTGTAGTGTGTAGTCAAAAAGGTTTTTTTTGTGAAATATGTCGCAATCCCAAAATTATCTATCCATTTGACCTAGATGATAATTATCGAGTAAGAAACATTTTATATTAATTATAATATAATACTTCTTTAAACCACGTCCACATCAAAGTTTGTCACACAAATGTTGCAAGTTGTCACTTTAAATATTTTGGAGGGAAATATTATAACCTCTTACGGCCTTACATGTTACATCTCTATGTATTTCTGAGGCTGTGTCGTATCACATAGATGTAAAAAATAACAATAATTCTGTATTTTAGTGTCGCCATTGTAAATTAGTATTTCACCATAAATGCTATCAAGATGTGAAGTCGTGTCCAAAATGCAGACGTGATAAAATCAGAAAAACTAAAAACTCATAATGAAGGTGATAAAAATAAAAATTTATTAGTTAATTTATCTAATATAACTTCTGATAAATGTTGTTTATTAAAAAACCATTATTTTTAAAACGTATAATATAAATATTTTTATTGTATAATAAATAGTTTATTTTGAATTAATAATAATAATATAGTAAACATTTTTTTTATATACCATATTTATGGTCGTACCATAATGTTTTTATCTTCTTTGCTTTTTGTCAATAAAAAAACAATAAATATTCCATAAAAAAAAAAGTACCCGTTTTCAATACAATACAATCGATTAATAATCTTCGAAATAGAAAAGTTTTTAAAAAGTCTGCGCATTTAATAATAATTACTTTATGCGAAAATATGTATCAGTTATTATTTAAAAGTTATCAATTTTCAGTATGGACTGAGATACGAATTCAGTACCATCAAAAGTTGTTACCGATATAATACGCAATAGAGAAAACAAGTAATTATTTGAGTGAACGGTTTTAATTTTAAAACAGTAAAATTATTAAAAAATATCATAACGTTTATTGTATTTGTTTTAGTGGAGATTTTATTTTTTTCAAAGCAACTGTTAGGTTAGGTAAAAAAAGTTCCCTAGAAAAATATTGTTTTCTTTCATATTTTGTAATAAATCAGTTGCTAATAATTTATAAGTTTATTTAGTGTTTAAAAGATTTTGGTATTAAATTATTTACGCATTAAGTTGTGGGAAACTAATAATGTACGATATTTATACTTCTATATTACAGTTCTTATACGTAAATCAAGCATTCGCATCACAACCTGACCAGACAACGAAAAACGTGTATGAAACAGTACCGATGGTCATCTTACAATTGCTGTAAGACACAAGTATGGGATTAAAAATAAACGATCCATTTTATAAAATTTTTGTTTTGATTGTTAAAAAGTTGTTTATTAATAAAAACCATATATTATGTATATAAACCATAATTTTTATAATTTATACAACATATCTATATAATAGACCTAATTTTCATTATTTGTTTTCTATACACGCAGTAGTACATTTGTACTTCAAATTTATGAATTTGAAAAAACTCAAACGGTTATATACTATGCATTTCTCAATAGTTTCTCAATATATACAAGTTACATAAAGTAAAAGTAATTGGTAATCGTCGATTACATTATTATTCATTTTACACTCTGTTGACTGTTAGTGAAAATTAAAATGCAATGAGCACTAATATCAATCATCATAGAGACCCATGGATAACACTAAAACCCACATGTCTTCTTACTCTGCAATATGCGACTTCAAATTATTTGCTAAACATTATAATAATATATAATAAATAGAATCTGGAAAGTTTTAAATAAAAAAAAACTCAAATATTATACTTAAGCTAAAGGATATTTATTTTCGCAAAAACAAAGTTCATTAAATACAATCTTAATATTATAGAAATAGATAAGAATCAGTCTATGAACATAAAAAAAAGTAGTGTAATAATTACAATCTAAAAAAAACAGATGTGAAAAATACTGTTCATACTGTTATGTCTAATTAATCGACTTCTTCAACAGTAGGTCCTCGGGAATGTGGTCCAGCACTACCCGGTGCTCCAGGAAAACCATGACCTTGTGGCATTTGAGAATTTCCACCTCCATGTAATTTCATCATGACGGCCGAACAGCTCTTCTGGATTTCCTTCAATTTGAACTCGTACTCTTCTTTGTCCGCCAGATTATTGTTGTCCAACCACTGAATGACCGCATCACATTCCTGTTTACACGAGTTCTTTTCGGATTCGGTCAACTTGTCTCCGGCTTCGTCCAAAGCTTGTTTCACACCGAACACATAGCTCTCCAACTGGTTCTTGGCCGCGATTCTGACTTTTTGTTGTTCGTCCTCCTCTTTGTACCGTTCGGCCTCGCTGAGCATGCGATCGATTTCGGCTTGGGACAGTCGACCCTTGTCGTTCTTGATGACAATGTTCTTCGAGCGACCAGAGCTGTTGTCCTTGGCCGACACGTTTAAAATACCATTGGCGTCCAGATCGAAAGTCACGTCTATCTTGGGCACGCCCCTGGGCGCTGGGGGTATACCGGTCAAGTCGAACGTTCCCAACAGATTGTTGTCCTTGGTCATGGCCCTTTCTCCTTCGAACACCTGGATAGTGACAGCCGGTTGGTTGTCCGCGTATGTGGTGAACGTTTGGGTCTGTTTGCACGGAATAGTACAGTTGCGCTCGACGATCTTGGTCATGACGCCACCCGCGGTCTCGATACCGAGCGACAGTGGGGTGACGTCTACTAGCAAGACGTCTTGAATGGCGGAACTGGTGTCTCCGCCGAGAATGGCCGCCTGCACCGCTGCACCGTACGCCACGGCTTCGTCCGGATTTATGGACAGGTTGAGCGACTTGCCGCAGAAATAGTTTTGCAGCAGACTCTGGATTTTCGGGATTCTCGTCGAACCGCCCACCAGGACCACGTCGTGTATGGCTCCTTTATCCAACTTGGCGTCGGCCAACGCCTTCTCCACCGGTTGCAGGGTCGATCTGAACAGGTCCGCGCACAGCTCCTCGAAACGGGCGCGAGACACTCTGGTATAGAAGTCGATACCTTCCATCAGGGCGTCGATCTCGATGGTGGCTTCGGAACTGGACGACAACGTTCTCTTGGCCCGTTCCGCGGCAGTCCTCAACCGTCTCAGCGCTCTCGCGTTGCTCCGCACGTCCTTCTTGAATTTCCTCTTGAACTCTTCCGCCAGATGAGAAACGAGACGGTTGTCGAAGTCTTCGCCGCCCAAGTGAGTGTCTCCCGCCGTCGACTTCACTTCGAATATCGAACCCTCGTCGATCTGCAGAACCGACACGTCGAACGTGCCGCCGCCCAGATCGAATATCAACACGTTCCTCTCGCCCTTCAAGTTCTTGTCCAGGCCGTACGCCAATGCCGCGGCCGTCGGTTCGTTGATTATCCTCATCACGTTCAGGCCGGCTATTACGCCCGCGTCTTTGGTGGCTTGTCTCTGCGAATCGTTGAAGTACGCCGGCACCGTGATCACGGCGTCCGTCACGTTCCGGCCCAAATACGCTTCGGCCGTCTCCTTCATTTTCGTCAGCACCATCGAACTGACCTCTTCCGGCGCGAACGTTTTCCGTTCCCCTTTGAACTCCACTTGGATTTTCGGTTTCCCGCAGTCGTTCACCACTTTGAACGGCCAGTGTTTCACGTCCGCTTGCGTCTTCTCGTCGTCGAAACGACGGCCGATCAAACGTTTCGCGTCGAACACCGTATTGCTCGGGTTCAGCGCCACCTGATTCTTGGCCGCGTCTCCGATTAACCGTTCCGTGTCGGTGAACGCCACGTAACTCGGTGTGGTCCTGTTGCCTTGATCGTTCGCGATTATCTCGACTTTACCGTGTTGCCAGATACCCACGCAAGAGTACGTGGTACCCAGATCAATACCGATCGCCGTTTTTCCAACCATTCTGTCGATTGTTGTTCACACACACACACACACACACGTTTTAATAATATCGATTATTCGCCGCTAAAAAAAAAAAAAAAGAAACCGATTCGAACGCAGCAATAAAGTCAAAAAAATATAATGGTATTCGCAAAAACAAGAAATATCTCGTACGTATCGTAGCACAACAATGTCTCGTTAATCGCACTATACCGCTTTCGTTCGCTTCAGAAATCAAACTGACGTCGAGCGAGCGCACCGCTCGCGTTTATATAGGCCAATGAACGTTCGAGAAGATTCGACGCGTTTCGTATCGCCGCGCGCCGCGACTCTCCCCTTCGCCGTCATCCGTAATTTACCGTAACAAACGGGTGCCTACGCGTATAGAATGTTCTCGAATTTTCTCTGATACTCTTTTCGAATACGTGTGTTTTTAAACAATACAGAATATTCCGAACTCGTATAGTAATGATTAAGGCTGGGTATATAATGCCCTATATAAAACACTATAAAAAATGTTTTAATGCCCTAAAAATTCTAAATAATGCACTAAAGAAATGCAGGTAAATTGCTTTTATTTTTAATAAATTTAGTATAAATTTTAAATAATATTTGATTAAATTAATTAAATTGAAATAAAAGTGATAAAAATAATTTTTCTATAGGCTAAACTTCAGGATTTCTTTAGGATAAACTTCAACTTGGATTTCTTTTAATCTGAAAAAACAATTATTTCCTTATATTTTTAAACTGTTTTGGTAGATTTGGATCATATATTAATTTACCTGTACACTCTGAACTGTAACACTGAATCACCAGAGATTGTTTAAGATTTTCGAATAAAAGACATAAAAGATTTTCTCTACGATACGAGATACGAGTAGGTATAGTCGTTGCCAAATAAAATTATTAATAAAATTTTAAGTTTGAATTTTGCACCCAAAAACTCCAATAATGCCCTGAAAACCCTATAATGTCCTAAAAAATGAAGAAAATGATGTTAAAATCAAAAATTGTTAAAAATGCAAAATAAATTTTCTTATTCTTATTCAAAAGTACATGTTATGGATTTGTAACCAGGCGAGCATCGTACAGCAATCTCTGGAAAAAAAATGAAAAGTGCATCGAAATCCCAGCCCTAGTAATGATAAATATATTTATATAATAAATAATAATTTTTTAAAAATGTAAAAATTTTTTTTTTTTTATATAAATCATTCAAATATAACGAATAACAATACTGAAGCTTCAAATACCAAAAAATACATTGATATTTTTCGGTAACTACTCTGTAGCGTAAACAATTTTCTTTTTCTGCGAATTTAACGTTTACGGCGAATAATATGACAATAATACAATAATATAGGTATTTAATACATCAAATTTACGAATTGATGTATATATAATATAAAGTTTTCACATCAAGCGATATCATTTCACATCCAAATTCCAAGTAGATATTTTTTTCAATAAAATCATATATAAGCAGTGTTTGAATTGGGGGGGGGGACGCGGGGGGACGGAATTTCCTTTCTTTTTTCAAAATATTATAGCGTACCCCTTCTAATTTGTAATACCGGGACGCAGAGGACGGGACGGTCAAGACTCTAAAATTTTATTGAACTAATGAAAATTAAAAATTTTATTTATAGGGAGTGGTCGGTAGTTGTCACAATATACAAACAATATATTTCTTGAAATGACAATCATTAATATAATTAATTATTATAAAACGATAAATACACCAAAAAGAAAGTAAAAAAACCTGATCTTCGAATGGATGAAACTCAATGAGCTTTTCACTGAGTTTCATCCACGAAATACAAGGGACACTCGAACGATAAAGTTTTCTTGCGCAAAACACATATAATAGTTTTTGTAAAAATAATGACGAAATATTATAATTTTGGCAATGACACAACAACAAATTTAAATATCAATACCAATAATGATAATCATAGTATTTGCTTAATTAAACAAGTATATAAAAGTAATTGTAAATTAATAAAAACAAAAAAAAAAAAAAATAATAATAATAATAATAATAAATGCTCCTTTACTATGTGGCGCGAATGTTTACAGTTAAAAAAAATGATGCTTATTTATTATTGTATATTGAAAAATATAGTGGGGGGTGTGGAGGGCGAAGCCCCCCACGAATTTATAAGACATTACAATCTGCTGGAACGCACATTATTTTTATATTTTTGCATCCCCCTTCTAATTTTTTTCCAATTCAAGCACTGTATATATAAGTATTAGGTCTTTTTTGTATTTGACGTGTTGTCAGTATATAAACGTTATAATTTTTGTTTTCTCGTGATAAATTTGAAAATGCAGCCGAATTACATGCGAGTCGCATATATGATGCGACAGGCATATAGGCGGACCCATAGTTTTACATTTGAGTGTGCCCGATCTTCTTTTGTAGTTTTTATTCAAAACAAATTCACCCGCTTTATGCATTTTTTTTTAGCTCATAATTTTTTTCTATAAGACGGTAATAAAATGCACTAAAGTTAAAATTTTTCAAGTATCCAACACTTGTTTACTAACCAATACTATATAATATATTATATTATGACTATTATATTATATTATATCATATTATGACCTGTTCAGGGACGGATTGGCAGAATTTTTCGGTCCGGGAAAATTATTTAGACCAGCCCTCTATATTATAATATTTAATATTATACATAAAATAAGCAAATATTACTCGTGTTTTTATAAGGCAATCTGCGGTTAAACCCCTGCCCCCCATATACAATTTTAAAAATTACAATTTTGTCCACTGACTTTTATTAAAATAAAATTTGCACATAAATAATATAACAAAACAAATTTAATATGAGAGTTCTTTATTGAGTAATGCACTTTTATTTTTTAACTTATCAATGATTCCTTCTGTATCAATATACATAATTTTAAATTTTAAAATTCATGATAATTTATAGCAAAATTAAAAATTGTTTGCGGCCATAGCAGCCCTCAAGGATATCCCGGCCCACCGGGAAGTTTCCCGGTATCCCGATGGGCCAATCCGGCCCTGAACCTGTTGTATAATATTTTTACATTAGGGTGTGCCTTGGCGCACCCGGGTGGCACACTCCGTACTTTCGCCTATGATAATAGGTACGAAGAAGCAGTTATAAAAACGTATTAATGGTCGGATTGTATGATTTATATGTAAATCGGGTATAAATAGGCGTGGTTTTTAGATTTATCTCGTTTTGGTTTATTTTTTATTGATAGTATTTTGTCGCAAAATCGATTTATTCTGTTAAAACAAATATTAATAAAATTCGTACCATATATATATACATAAACCTACAAATTGTTCACTTTTAAATTTAATTCTCATATTCGCACAATTTCTTCGCTATTATATTATATTTTTATTTTTTTGACTCGTATGTATTTCTCTGTTTATTCTTGTTCGTTTTTATTTTCACTTTGGTTGTAAATTCTTTATAAGTGACGTGAAACCGGTGGTAGTTAATGAGTTCAGTGCAACTCTTTTGTTATCATATAAACGACACTTTTTCCGGATTGATTTCATACGAAACACACCGATACGCGCGCGTTAAACGAAATTATATCTTTTTAACTAAATGATGTTTTTAAAGAATATATATTTAATTAAAAGACATTCATAGTGTAAAATATAAATAATTGAAATCGTCACAGAATTCTGTAAATATTTTCAGGAATAAGTTTTTCATTTATAGCGGGGATGCAGGTGGACAGTTGTTTTTAGTGCTCACAGACCCTTTAGTAGTTTTCACTACCAGCTGTCACATATTATATGGTTATTATATCGCGGTTTTACTCTATAATTCATATAAAAAAATTTTTAAGAATCATTAAGTATTTAATTACGGAAGAACGGAGGAGCGATGGTTTTACAATGGTGTGTTTTTTTAATATGTCTGTACCCAACCATTCTATCGGAAGGAGTGCTCCGATCTTAACGTGTAGCACTATTTTCCGGTAGCAAATCGCATCTAGTTGATACTTTAGAGAAGTCATTTTTCGATTTTCTCAGTACTTTTTTTTTAAGCGTCAGAGAAAACGGTCGAAAAATTACATATAAAAAAGGTAAAAACGCTAATTTCGTTAAAATCGTTTATTTTGAAACTAATGGTCATAATTAGAAACCTGAAATATATAATTATGGACTGTATTATCGATACACATTTTTCAAAAAAATTTCTTTTAATTTTGGGCTATTTATAGCAATATTGTAGATTTTGAGGTATTTTAATAATTCATAAAAGAGGCGATTTTTTTTTTTTTTGGTTTTAAGGCATAAAATTTAATAATACAATGTCAGACGTACGCGTTATTTAAACTATATTAAAAAAAAAAAATCTTGAAAATCGTTCGTCACGATTTATAGACATTTGAAGTTTTTCGACAAAGCGACTATTTTATTTTTTGTGGAAAATCACGTTATTTCATTTATTACTAATAAATAAATATTACGAAACTCTTGCACGTTTATCCAATAGTAATTCACTTAAACGACATCCACAACATCCCGGCGACTCGTTATACCTTTTTTTTTAAATTTCGGTGGTATAATATGCGGTTTTCGCTACTTTATCCGCACGCGATGACCAGTAGCGTGTCCAGGAATTTTCAATGGGGGATGTTATAAGTAAATAGTAATAATACATTTTAATAAATTGTCATGGTAATACCAAAAACTCAAATGTTTATGTTTCAAGCTCTCCAAAATCGTTTCTAGCTTATAATTGCGTGTACATTTGTAAATTGTTCTATAATTAAAATGAATTTAAATTATAACACACCAAGTCGTTCAATTAACATAACATACTACGCGTTATGTATAGTAAATGTTTATCGTCATAACTCGTAACTTTTTGTTAATAACTATAATAACAAGTATTAATAAGTAATGACTCTAAAACAGCTCTTATAACTAATAAGGTGTTTTCTGTAGGTCGGCAAAAAAGACAATGGGGGATATAACCCTTAACCTCCCCCCCCCTGAGCACGCCAATGGCGATGACTACCATTCCCCCGATATAAGAATATTATAAAAAAACGTAGTGGAATTTTAGTAAGTTTCCCGAAATAAATTGCAAAATATTCGTCGAGATTATTTTCGATTTTCTCAGTTTTCAAAAAAATAAAAACATAACACTGCGTTCGTATAATATACGCGCGTCGCATAAAAATTTGAAATTTGTTTTATACTGCGCGTTTTGCGTCTGAAGGGAATTTTCCATACCTATTTTAATTCGTTTTCAGAGTATTTTTTATTCCTACACTGTTTTATATACCTATATTGCAGGAACAACGACGATATATTCCGCGTAATTATTACTTTTATGCTTACCTATTAAATATTAACCATGGATTAGGATAAATTAACGTAGTATAATTAGTAATACCAGCTATGGATGAATACGTACACAAAAAAAAAAAGTTTTAACGATATTTTTAAACGTTCCCCTACACCATTCTCGATGATTGGGGAAGAAAATATCAACGTTCGAGAAGATTCGGCGCGTTCGCAAAACGCCGCGTATAATATGCGCCGTGCGGTGTAGAATATTCCAGAACGTTCGTGGGCGCGCGCCGTGCGGCGGTGCTGCTGCTATAGTATAGCTGCTGAGAACATTCTAGAAAAATCGTTGCGCGCCGCGCGACACGTACCTACGCACAGTTATATGTGTAATCTGCTATTTTTTTTTCTAACATTAGCTAATGCTATTGCTAATTTAAAATAGCAGTGAAAATTAGCAGCTATTGCTATTTTTGTAAAAACAGCTGATAATATAATGCTATCAAACGTTTTTAAATTTGTTGTTTAGCATTAGTTGCTAATAAAAAATTTGCAGTTAACGCTAATAGCAATAAGTGTAGAAATTTAATGATCATTTTCCTTATCCCTTATAGGCATTGAGGCGAGGTATTTTTAGTGGATTGTTGATACTTGATATGCATTGTCAACTAACGTTAATAGTCAAATGATTATTGCTCTCCAGTAAAAGTGTGCATGTCAAAAAAAAATTAAATCATGCAAGTAATAATAATTATACTGTAGACGGAATCCACTATATGCCCATAGATATTATACTATAGTATCACAGATTAGATGAATATTCATTAAATCTGTGCTTTATAGTATACTGTCTATGTTGATAACTGATATTGACAATTAATATCTGCGAATTTTATTACACGTTGATAACAGAAACAGATTATCAATTTTTCAATAGCAATAAAAGTAGAACATATTTATAGACATATATATATATATATATATATATATACGTCCATGAACATATTACATAAGAATACAGTGTAGGAAACCATAAAAAAGTACAAAACCTACTTTATGAAAATTAGCAAGCACTGCTATTAATTACACTAAATAGCAGTCTGCGATTGCTGTAGTAAAATAGCAGTGCTAATATGACTGCTACTGCTATTTTTTATCATCACTAACGCACACTACCGCCGCGCCGCCGTTATACCGTCAAAACGTCAAACGGTCTTGGGTTAAGAGCTGATGGACTCGCACGATGACAGTTTTTTCATGAAACAATTTTAAACTGTATGACATATACGTCACGAACATATTCACACTAGTTGATATAAATGTTGTGACAGTTGCTGTCACGACACAAAAATATTTACAATAATACAGAAATGTACAGAACTGTCTTGACAGAAATATCTCGGATTGTTCACACGATGTATGTTTTGTATTTTGTATTCATTATTATAAACCATGGTATCGAAGCGTGAACGAATTGCGGCTGCTATTATTGTTACAGAAAGTTTGAGTAAAAAACAAAAAAAAGGCGAGAAGTGTGTGGGAACGCAAATGGCTTCAAAGAAGGAAATTGCATGGTGCGTACGATGCATTATCCCGAGAGCTGAGAATGGAAGACCCTTCACACGTTTTGATTTTAAAGCTTATAAAAATAAAAGAATACGAATATTAAAATGTCACATGTACAAATATTAAAGTATAATATTAAATATAATTAATTAAAAAAATTAAAACATTCTAAACGGAACAACTTCATTTAAAAGCGTTCACGGTCGTTTATGTTAGGTATTATATTAATAAATTTGTCCACGCTTTACTGTGTAGAATTAAGCAGTAAACGACTAAACGATGTGCGAGCACCAGTTGTGACAGTTGTGTCATGTAATATAATATTATGAGCAAGGCGGTTTTTTTAAAAATTTTATTCTGTCATATTTCTTTACATGCATATTATTGCTTAAATATACATGTATACCTATAATCAATGTATATTGTATATACTATAAACTATATAGGTATTTGTTTTGTTTAATTTATCATGAAAAGAAATATTTAATTTTAAATATTATGTAAAATCGTTTATATAGTGAGGACGAAGTTCCTATGTTTTATATTAATCCCCTCCCCCCAGAGGAAAAAATAAATAAAAAGTTATAAGCGAAATAAGGTAGGTGGGCTGGGGTGACGTACCTAACTCCAGCCCACCCCCACACCAAAATAAAAATTTCGTGTTCGCATCTATTTGTACGCAATTTGTATGAATTTGTATGATACGAGTACATTTCAACCACCCATTTTCAAAACTACCCCTGGGTAGGCTGGGGTGACGTCACTTACAAATTGACATATTATACAAATTGTATTAAATTCCTTGTAGGTTTATTAAATAATAAAATTGATTCACCTGTCCTACTTTCTCTAATCTGTTTTAAGTTCCATCTCGTTCATCTCGTTCCTCTGCCCTCTTTTACGTCCCACATGCCTCCATAAACTATATGGCTAATGAACCTTTAAGGCGTCTTATGTCGATTGCCAATCCTGATACAGCCTTTAATGATTTGGTATTAATTTAATTGTGTTTTTTCTATATTTTAAGTAATTGTGATGTATCATTTGGTTATCTCATATGTTGTATGTTAAAAAGGGCCCAGCCCGTATACAGGGGCGGATCCAGAAATATTAAACAGGGGGGCGCATAAAACAAAAGCAATAGATACCAACTAGTCATAGGTGTTAATACACACCCTATATAGAGCAATTATATAATAGGCAACAGGCCTCTATAATAAATAATTCAGTAAAAAATGATATCTTATAGCAGTTAATATATGCTTATTGCTTATATTTAATAAACACTAAAATAAAAAATTATATTATATATATAAAATTATATATTTAATTTAAATTGCAATCTGCGTACAACCACGCGAATATAAAATGAACAGGTAAGTGGTCAGTGAAAACGTAAATGTACGAGTATAAGCGAGCTTCGTGTCGACACTATAATTATTATACTCAGAACGTGGGTGAATCCCTTATAGTTAGTGCTAGATAAATTAGCGCGACGGCGTTCACTGTTCTCCGTTATGAGCGGCTAGGAGACGCGTAAAATGTCCGAAAATATTTTTTCCGAACAGTGTTTTGGACGAAAAATATTTTATCCGAAAAATATATCAATAGAAAAGTATTTTTTCCGAACCGTATTTAAGCCGAAAAACATTTTATCCGTCCCATATTTAAGACGAAATTATTTACGCCGAAAATAAAACTGTGGAAAATATTTTATCAGAAAAATATTTCATCCGAAAATTTATAAACACAAGGGTGACCAATATAATCCACCTTGGTGGTACCACAGAATAGATAAAATGGTACAATGTTGTTATCAAATAATTATAAATTGTAATTTTATTTTATTTTTATTGTACAAATTACGAAAAACGACAAGATAAAAAAAATAAACAAGTAAGAAAGCAAATTACCTATATTATATAGTATAAAATAAATATATTATATTCCGCTCATTAATGTCAATTTATCAATTGTTACAAACAATATCAGAGGTAAGCGAACATTTGATATATATATATTCTGTAAATATTTTATTTTACAATAATGTAATACATATATTGTTGTTTTTATTGTATTTTATTTAGAATCTTAGAGCATCATGGTGAGTTTCTGTTCTGCATTCAATTTTTCCAATTCAAATGGCATGAAGAAAAAATTGATATTTCACAATAGTCTTATGTGATGATCATTAAAATTGATTTTTATTTATTAGTTTGAGTTTTAATTATGTATCTGATTTTATTGTTAAAGGTTTTCACTCAATGACAAGGAGAGATAATGTGAATGGATTCATGCTGTCTGCCGGAATGAATTCAAACCTAATTATTTCTTGGAATCGGATTATATCCTTCCTGTTCTTACTGGAAAACCAGTCCTTAAAAAAATTACTATGCCATTTGTTTTTCAATTCCCTAATCATTCAATATCAGAAGTGCAAGAAAAAAGACTCCTATAACGATCAACTGAAATTCAAGTAAGATTGTTTATAGTTTTACTAAATTAGTCATTTAACATGTTTCAAACAACATAATCTAACAAACAGTTCTCATATATTCTAAATAGAGGCATCATATATCAGTATCAGAGTCAAAAGAAATTTAATTTGTTAACGTTTCTCTACAGACAAATTTAAATGATCAAAAGTTGGATACAATATTGAATGATTTACATCAAGATAAAAAGATTTTACAACAGAAACTGACAAGAAGAGATAAATGAGTAAGTAATATATAAGAAATGTTACATTTATTGAGAGAAAAAATTTGATTATAATACAATTTACAGTGTCATTCTGTTTCAGGAAAAATGTCTAGCTGAAATATACGGAGAAGCATACCAATAGTTTTAATTGACATCTTTGAAAATTGACAACTACTCAAATAATCCACTTCTTTTCTATGTTCTAAATGTTTTGTGTTTTCTTTGTATTTTTTTTTTTTTTTTTTTAACCAATTTTAATCTTGTATTTAATACACCGTATAATAATAATAATTAAACAATTTATTGTATATTTATTAAAATAGTTAAGAACATGAATGTGGAGGGTAAGAGGGGGAAAGGGCGACCGAAAAAGAGGTGGTTTGAGGTAGTTGAAAGAGATATGGAAATCGCTGGTGTGTGTGAAAAGGATGCAAGAGATAAGAGTCAAATCGAAGCTGAGGACCAGGGTGGCTGACCCCAAATAGTTGGGGGAAAGGGTGAAGGAGAAGAAGAAACAATTTATTATATCAAATTTATTAATTTAGACTTGATACGACTAAATTTATATGAAAAAAAAAATGAGCTGGAACGCCTGGACTATTTTGTATAGAAAATATGCATGAAAGATTATTCTTTATTTAAGAAAAATACATAGTAATTTAATAAAAAATTTAAAAGAGAATATACTACTAGATAATGTTAAGTAACAGTAATACCATCAGAGGCAACATTGAATATTATTACTATTACAAAAGTAACTGATTGACAGCTTATTTTTTAAATAAAACATTTCTTAAACAAAATTGAGACGACTCAATTCTTTCAATCAGTTACTTCTGTAATAGTAATATTTGATGCTGCCTTTTATTGTGACAATTGGTCGATAATAACTAAAGTATGTGACAAAGGTGTTCGACATAACGTTATTAAGGTATCTTATAAATACTGCATCTATTGTTGTTCCATATCTAGTATTATATTGCATGTTATATCAAGTTCATTCACTATAAATTTAATTTTGAACATTTGTTTTTATATCTGACAACACTGGTGTGGGGACACATCGCCACGCCAACAGCCGGTCTCATCCATCGCATTAGATATTTCACATCAAAAACAATGATTTCCTTAGTTACTGCAATTGATAAATTAAATAATAAAATTACATTAAACCAACAACTAAAACACTATATCAAGTTCTCAAGATATTCAGGATTCCCATCGATTACTTATATCTTGAACCTCTTCTGAAATTAACATTACAAATTTTTAAATTATATCTTAATTAACTTTAATTGTATACTAAGTTGAAGGAATAGGTTCATGTGAATCCAAATACAAAAATTTTAATACATATAATACGTTAACATTTGTGATATTTATTATAATAAAATTTAACAATTGGCATATTAATACCTATGGCATTGATTTTATATTATAAAATTAATGCCTATGGTTATTAAATAATATTAGTTTATTGAGAAAATGGCTCTTGCTAATATTTTTATTTTTGCAATAAAGTGCAGCATATTTTATGATATTGCTTACAAATGATTATTATTAATTACAATGATTTATCATTTTATGAATTTATGATTTTCAATAAAACAATTGTTTAAGCAATTTACATATTTAAATGTATTATTACTCTGTATATAGTTCTTAGCATAAATAATAATTTTAAAATTTGAACATGATTTAAAGATTTACAATTATCTATGAAGTAGGTAACACTATTATTTACTAATTAAATATGTTAATGAGACTATACACCAGAAAAATTAGTGGAGACAAACTGAAATAAAATTTATGTCTACCTAAAAATTCTATCAGGAGTGCTTTCATATTTACAATCATACCTGATTTCTTGTAGCAAATTGCATCTAGTAGGTACTTTAAAAAATTCATTTTCGATTTTCTCAATACTTTTTCCGAGCGTCAGAAAAAAATACTAAAACTTTTATAAAAACAGTAAACGCAATTTAGTCAAAATCGATTATTATTATTATTATTTCTTCGTAATTTTGAAACCAGTGGTCATAAAAACTTAAAATATTCACCAAGTACCTATGTAACTTAATACTATATTAATGAAAAAATTTCTTTTAATTTTAGTCTGTTTATAGCAATTATAAATTTCAAGGTATTTAATTCATAAAAGAGATAATTTTTTATTTTAAGGCGTGAAAAATTAATACAATATCGGATGTAAATAACTTTAACTATGTACAAAAAATCTTGAAAATCACAATTTGAAGTCACAATTTTTTCGACAAAGTATATTATTTTGATGGAAAATGACAATTAAAATTGAACATTTTTAGTGACCTGAGTTTACTGTAAGAAATTATATTGAAACGATGTACTTAAGGTTAATCGTAAATTATGTACACTGTTTTAATCTATACTAATATAATAAAGCTGAAGAGTTTGTTTGAACGCGCTAATCTCTGGAATTACCACCAGTCGGATTTGAAAAATCTCTTTTTCATTTGATAGTCCAGTTCTTGGGGAAGGTTATAGGCTATTCAGTACCGTGTTCACCATTATTGACGCCCTAGGGCAATTATATTTGGCGTCCCTTTTCCAAACGTGTCCCCGAGGGGGGAGGGTGTAGGGGCAGTCGATATGACCATATTTTTTGGGGCAATGTCGCCCTAATATGTTCGGCACCCTAAGGCACTTGCCCCTTTTGCACGGCCCTGAGGCTATTTAACATCAGGCTACGACCCTTAGGAGCCGAGCAAAAAGAAATAAAAAAAGCATCAGATAAAAATAAAAGTCAAAGTTGAACTTAAATCTTTTCTTTTTTTAAAAGGTTTTGAACGTCCTTATACCGATTGTTGAATAACGAATTGAACAAAATTTGAATCATATGAGAGGTGGCATTTTTCATGGGCAATGAAGTGCACGGGGATAGCTAGTATTATATATTATTAATAATAAATAATATTACCTACACCAAAGTTCCGTCCAAAGGCGTTTTATCGAATGCGATGATTTATCATTGCTTTCAAATTCATAGTAATAACAAAACAGTAAAATCTTTTATCTAAGTAATTCACTTAAGCAACACCACGACAACACACCGTGTCTTGCTACTTTTTTTTTTATAATAGGTATTTGTTGATTTCTGCAGTATATGTTTTTTTAATACAATGTCAATTTCTGAGAAATGAATAAGAAACTCAAATTATATAGGTAATAAATATTTTATATTGTAAACTTAGTGTCGGGTAGAAACGTAACATACCTAAGTTACACGTTTTTTTAACTTTGTTACTTTTGTAATAGCATTGATTATAGAATACACAGATAGCCCATGGTATATAGGGAAATTCGGCAACTAAAATTTTATTTATACGGGTTCTCGATAGGTGTCGCTGTTGTAATGTACAAACAATATTTTTCTGAAAATGACGACGTTCATGTGCGAACATTAATTAAGTGGTGTGTGGCAAATACGGGTCGTTCCCTTCTCACCTCCCCCAGTCATATTGATGTCGTTTTATTAGATATTATTGCGTGTATTGTATTTGCAATGATTTTCCCACACAAAATTTGAACACATAAATTCATAAATAGTTAATAATTATTTGCTCATAGGATCGATAATTATAATATTATAATCGATATTATTATTATTATTATTGTTCTCCATTATATGTTTGCCAAATATTTTTCAGTTTTGTTTTATGGTTTATACAGAGTCCAATAATCTTATATTTCTCACCACAACTCAACAAGTCGTATTAAAATAAATTTTTATTTCTTATTTTTCACTTTATTCTCTATTTTTTCTATCCTTTATTTCTTAGTTCAATGTAAGTACTACAAGGATAATCGTAGTAAATTGTACTCGTATACTCAATACACACCATATGTATATCAGGTGTCGCCAACCAGAAGATCACGATAGACTGGTTGATCTTTTTATGAAGAATATAGGTCGATCGCAAATAAAAGTTGATTTTAATAATCTAATATAATTATTAGGTATATTAGATTATTATTATGAAAAAACAATAAATAATTATTCTTAGATTTTTTTTTGTTCATTTTAAATATCCTCCTAAAATCTTCTAGATGTCGATCACCAGAGACTTTTAAAATTTCGAATGTAGCTCACTTGATTGAAAAGGTTCGCGACCCCAGCTATATATTATAATGTATAAGTCAGTCTTAATTATGACTCAACACACAAATTACTGGACATAAAACTGTTATCGCCGTGATTCCCCCCGAACATTATTTTTACCTCTTACCTACTAAAATTGAGACTGTCGTTCGGTCGTCTTTTTCGTATTATGACCACCGTACCTCGGTATTGCGATAGCGTCGTTATTGCCAATTCCAAGAAAAGCTCAGAAAGGATGTACATTATTCATGCGTATAAACACAGTACACACGTATGAATATAATATATAATAATAATATAATATAATATTGTATACGATTTATACACCGATTACATCACAAATAATTGAAAATATTTTTTTTGAAAAATTAAAACAAATTTTTATTTGGCCGTGTTATAATTATTGGGGAGACTATTAAAGTTTCCCCTGACGCACCACTCCTGCCAATTAGTATTAAAACTAATTTATATTTAGGTACATTCCGAACCCAGATTATTTATCATAAGATAACTTGATATTATCCCAATAATAAATGAATATGTTATTACCTCTTTCGCGAATATGATCGAAACTGAAAATTACATAGGTACAATCGGTTGTAAAAAAAGAAATTAAGAATTTATTAAATAAGATAAATACAATAAAATTGTTAATATATATTTTTAAAACTTTTTTTTTTACAATAAAATGTGTCTATAATTAATTTTGTTACTGAAAATATAAATAATAAAAGCAAATCAAATTGACAAATATCATTTATTTTCAATTTAATTAATATTTATTGTTTGGTCACACTGATTCCGCCGCTTTCAGACCCCACTTCGTCCCTACACCACCTAAGACGGGGCTTACACCTCGGTTGACGGCACCCGCCGACAGCGCTACATAGCGGCTGACGGCAATTACTTGTTGCCAATATTTTCCACAGCGTGGCTTATCTGTGTATTCTATAATCAATGATTATAGAATATATATTCTATAATCAATGCTGCTTATTACTAATAAGTTATTGGTTTATTACAGTGTTGAATCCGTGTGTACATCAGGGGAAGTCTCCTCCCCCCCCTGTTAAATGTAGGTAAATAAATAATAAATTAAAGAATAAAAAAAAAAATTTGACTGCTCCTGGTACCTAAATGTTTAGGTACACGGCCCGTGTTTAAAAACGTTACGGATATTTCAAATAAACTTAATTCATTAAAAAAAAAAACTTTATCTTGCCTTTCGGCTTTCGCACAGTTTTTGGAACAAACAATAAAAGAAACGAATCGTCGATTCAATGATAGGCACAACTATTTACTATAATTATTGAAGGGTGTAAATATTATATATTTCGGATTAAGCACCGTGTGATTTATGTTACGCAGCTCAAAAAGAAAATGTCAAACGTACCAGTCGAATTCGACGCTAACGAGAAATGTATTGATGAAGTGAAAAAGATTCGTTTGCGAATCGAAAACGTTACTTCAACTTATTATGTACTAAAAAAAAAATCTTGAAAATCATTAGTCACAATATTGTCTTTTATATAAAATTTTCGGCAAAAAAGTATTTTATTTTTTTTGTGGAAAATTATACGTTCGTCCACAACTACGTGTAATGGTCCTAGAGTCTTGAAATGTTTATCAAACGTGTAACTTTGTACTATATATTATAACGAAAACAATTTTTGAAAATTTTTACCTGCCTGTACGCGTTTATTGTAAGAAATTATATATTGAAATGATGCGTACTGCAGCAGTAAGCCGGTTTATTGTTAATAATAAATAATTATATTATACCGAAGCTCCGCGCTCAGAATCGTTTTATCGCCGAAAGCAATGATTTATCGCATTGCTTTCAAATGTATATATATAGTACCTACACGGCTACACGTAACAATAAAAATCTAAAATCTTTATCCGAGTAACATTCACTTAAGCGACATCCAAGACACCACTCGGCTCCTATCGCTACCCCTCTTTTTTTCTCTTTAAACTCGTTGAACGTCACGCGCCGCGTTACCATTTCGATGTTTCCATATATGATTACCTATATAATTACTAAGCGCGAACTCCGTCGGCGGCTGTTGCTAAATTTGCACAGCTGTTATTCATGTAATCATGTTACATCTCCTTCCACAGATTAGGCACAGTCGAATTTCAATATTTACCGTGCATTTATTATAATATGATGTGCAAATGGGCGCAATCGCAACAGCTCTGCGCGCACATACATAGCAGGGGCGGCTCCAGAGACTGGGTTGGGTGGGGACCTAAGTCATAATAAGCCAAAAAAAAAAAAAAGGTCTTACTTTACCGATGGAAGAGAAACCGGGAGTTACGGTTTTAGTGTAATAGACAATATAAATTTGTTTAGAAAAATACGGGCTTGGGAGGGCCCCCCCCCCTTGGAGCCGCGCCTGATACACAGTGTGACAATCCCGGCCGAAAGGAAATGTCATCGTCTCAATGTTTTTAACGAAACCAACGAGTGAACACGAAGAAGCGAATATGCTACTTTATATCATAGGTACTTGTAATTTGTATGAAACGCATTTCATTTGGTTAATTTTTTTGTTAGCTGTGCAGTCGGTATGACGGATCTCTACTATTTACCTATACGTAGATATTTCATTGACATCATCGCCGAGTTTTGTATTAGAGACGCGAGCTGAAGACGAGAACGAACCGAACGATGGATTCGCAGTACTCAATTCACACACAAAATCTATCACCACCAACTGCATCAACTTTTACAGTAATAATAACAACAAATAATAACAAAACAACAAAGGTTTTAATTGTGTAAAAAAATTATCAAATTAATGAAAAACAATTGAACAACAAATAGGTTGTGCAACGAATGCAATAAAAAAAAATTATTAAATTTCTATATACAAAAAAAAAAGTTGATAAATAGTTAATGAATAACAACAAATATTTTGAAACAATTGAAATAAATAATTAGTAAAAAAAATTGTTAGAAAAAATGAAATTGTTTAGAAAAAAATTACATAAAAAAAATGGATAAATAATTAGTAATGTCAATAATGATTTTGTAACAAAATAAATAATCGAGTGAATAAAAAATTAAATACAGAATGAAGACAAAAAAAAATTTTTTTAAATGTAATTACAAACAATGGTATTTTCTTCATAAGGGCTGGTACTTCTTCCTCTTCTTCTTCTTACGTACTTATACTTTTTCTTAATATATTGTTCGTCCTATGTTCATATTATATAGTATGTTGCCGAACTTCAAAAACAAAAATATAAATTTATATTTTATTTAATAGTAGAATAATAATACTATAGATTACGAATTAACAATACTTGAAATTCAGTAATTATAGGAAAAATTAGAAATGTTTACTAGACATTTAATTTAGCGTTTTTCATTTTAAACAAATATATTGTTTTGGAATAATTCGATAACTTTTGGTCTCAATATATAACATATTATATATTATAATAATTATAATGTCGATTTCTCCGATTTGTTCGATGTTCAAAAATTAATACAACGTCTATCTACAGAGGAAAGATAGTCTGAAAATTCAATATAAATTTTATCGTGCGGCATTCTAATTATATTGAAAAAATAAATCGCAAAATTAAAAGACGATTTCCCCCCTCCATTGAAATTCATAACACGAGCGGTTTTAATTGTGTAGAACTGAGGATCGTCTACAAGACCAAAAGGTCAGTGCGTTCCTATATAATATACATTTCAAAAATAATTTAAATAAAGGCAGGTACATTATGAAACCGTTAAAATTAATGTCATTTATGACGGAATTCATTTGTTTCCTGTGATGTTATTATACATCGGTAATAATAATATAAAAAAAAAAAAATGAATAAAATTTATACATAATGGATAGGTGCACGTAGTTAGCTATACGAATAATTATTACCTAATTATGTAATTTACAATATTAATTGATAAAAACCGATTTTCGCGACTACATATTATATACTGTCTAGATTTGCTTTTCGAATAAAAAAGAAAAGAAAAAAAAAATTGGTATATGATAAATATCGGTGCCCCAGATTTATTTTTATTCGCGTGCACTCGAATTAAGAGCCTGGTCCGTATATATATACAATACGTACTTTGGTCTATCGTGTGCCTACGTCTTCTGTCTGAATCAATGCAGAGATGAGAACGTCTCAATGGCGTGGCCGTTTGCCTGTTCGTGAACGGCAATTTCGGTCTTATATCCTGCAAAAAAAAAAACGAACGTCGAGATTAATATTTTTCAAAAAAAAACCATAAATCGTATACCGCGCACGAGAGTATGGAATTTTCAAAGTAAAATTCGTCATTTAATCGACTATACCTTTGTAAATAAGAATAACATCATTTACACGAAAGTGTATTATATATAACAATAAACGCGATATCTGCACTCTATATCATAAATTAAATTTTTACGCGCTAGAATCCTCGCGGCAAGAAAACCTTCGCGGAATACCTGTCGTAAAAAAAATATACTATATAAACGACGTCACCGTTGTCAGAGAATTTTTTTTTTTTTTAGTGTTGTGGATTTCGATTCAACGGAGTCGTATCATTTGAACAGGGATTTTAGAATCGTATTTTTGAATTTCGAATCGATAAAAAAAAGCTCTCGTCATTAATTTCCGGGTCTTACATATAGGAAAATCGCGTTCGTCTCCGAAACGGATACACGCGTATCGAGAATCGTGTTGGTTTTTCGTGCGACGTTTTAATATGGTTTTAGTCCTTAAGTTAAAAAAAAAAAAAACAACTATACGTTGTTATTAACAAATAAATAAACAAATAAACAACTATACTAACGTTTTCGACGCGAATAACTCTACAATCCGTCACCATTCTCTAATAACCGATATAAACTATTTTAAATGATTATAACGTTCTATATTATATATATATATATATATATATACAGTGGCGTAATTAGAAATTTGTTCTGGGGGATGACTTTTTTCCCTCGTTTTTCATTACAGTGCAATGGGAAACTTCACACACACCCTTCATACTATAAATTTTCTTGTTATGTACATATACTATACTACAAATCAGTAAAAAAAAGAAAAAAAAAATTTACTTGTAATCTAACTAAGTTAATATTATTCAAGTATTTAAATCAAAATACACAATAGAAATATTTGATTACTACTCGTATATTTTTACTATTGTTTTTAACTGGTAAATTATAAAATTAAATCCAATTTCCGAGGCCTATAATTTAAACACTATAATAAAAAAGCGATTTTAAGTAAAGTATAAAAATAGGAAAAAATAAGAAAAATTTTGACTCTACAATAGATGATGACAGTTTTCAGTTCATTTTTTTTATACATGATTAAAAAAAAAGCTCTGGGGGGATCTATCCCCCTCATCCCCCCTTAATTACGCCCCTGTATATATATATATATGTAATTTTAATTTTCACGACCTGAAGTGATGGACGACGAGGATAGCCAAGACTCCGCATCGTCCTGAGCTTCACCACGTTTGTTTGCGGAGGCGTAGTCGACGTCTCCTTCGCCGTGTCGCGCGTCTCCTCGTCGCCAGGCGAAGTCACCTGCACGTCCGTAACGTGTCCGTCGAAGGCGCAACGTCTCGACCGTGTTCCTGCAATAGATTTGACGACGGAATTTGTCGTCGACGCGTCTAATTCCGCCGCGGACTTTGCAGGAACGTCTGTAAAACATAGTGTGTAATTTACATAATATAATCAGTGGCGTACTTACGGGGGAGGTCCAGGGCAGTGGCGGATCTAAGATTTTTTTTGGGGGGCCCAAAAATGTATAATTCTATAAGTACAATATTTAGGATTTTATGTAAGGCCCTCAAGTAAATAATAGTATAAGTTATTGAACAACGAACATAAACTATAAATTACATTTATATACATTTAAATTACAATTACTCCTGGACTCCAGGGGTACTGGACCCCCCCATGAACCAAAAAAAAAAATTACTAAAGAGTAAAGACACTGAAATATGTGCCGAGATAATAGTTATATAAAATACAATATACAAGTACAAAATTAGTAATTACATACTATATTATAGGAATAATATTGTATATCTAACAATATGACCTATATAGGTAAAAACCAATCTTATCGCGAGAAATCGACAATCGACACAGGCCGTTAATCAAATTCCGTGAACACGACGTTAAATTACGTTTTAAATGAACGGGACACACGGCACATTATTGCCCAGGCCTCACTATCATAGACATATTGACATGTTAATATGTCTATGCTCACTATACGTCTATACGACTACAAAATATAGTCCTATAAACTTTCATTAATTTATACAAATTTTTGCTTTATTATCAACAACTCTCATTTATTTTATATTTTATCATAGAAAACATTTTTTAAAAATAAAATGCACTTATTTGTTAAAATTATCCAAAGGTATTTTTTATTAAATACCTTATATCAATATATCCTGTTGGAATTTTCAAAAAAAAAAAAAAAAATGTGGACCCCCCTCTCCCAGAAAAAAGTTGAAAATACGCCACTGAATATAATATAGTATATTGTTCGAAAATGAGACCGGGGGTTTTCTCTATCGATTATTTAGAGAAAACTAAGACGCGAGAAAAGAAAATTGACCAATTTCCTCGATACTCATTAAAATTATATAAAAAATATATTTTCGCCGAAAAAGTGATAAGATTTAAAATAAATTTATTAATATATTTATATAATTGAACGCGCGATCGTTTAATTTATATACAGACTGCCCGTTTTTCTTGTTCCTATATGGGTTTTCGTTGTTAACATTTGTTTGCTCAGCGAGTGTGTATTTCTCAGAGGTACTCTTATACGTACCTTAAACCCGCGGGGTAACGAATCGTATCGCACAACGAAAAAAAAATGTTTTTTAAAAAAATAATCGAAATTATTTTTTTTCTATTATTCGGCGTTAAAAACATAACGCAACGCGCCAAGACGTTAAGAGAAAGTTTTGGGCGGGAAAAATGTGCCGGAAAAACGTTTTATCACGTCGTTTAGAGACGACCGCGATATTGTAAGAAATAATTGTGCGAAAACGCGAAAAGTATATAGTAAAGAAGACAAAAAAAATTTTTTCCTCTTTAATTTTTCTGAAAACCTTTTATTCGGACATACTGTATAACTTCTGTGGCGATCATTCGACTATAAACACAGCTTATAAATATAATATATATATATATATATATATATAGGTACCTGTTTCGACGAAATAGTCCTCCGTAAACTCAAACGGTTCGTCGTCAAACCTCTTCGCTTTGAATCGCGCGTCTTCCGGAATTAGTCTGTCCCAATCTACATACGTACACGCATATTATTAATATTATTCGTAACAATATTAATATGAGGTAAAATCGAACGGAAGAGGAAGAAAAGGAAAAAATATGTTGATCGGTCGTGTTGAAAAATCATCCGAACGTTCGCGATTTAAGACGTTATGTTAAACGATTCGTGCGCTCGGAATATTATTCGATCGTATTGAAAAAAAAAAAAAATGTACCGTCATCGATCCATCTCGTCTCGTACAAATTGATGACGTCATTCACTAGCGCAAGCCGTTTGTAGACTAATATGTTGTCTTTTTTTATTTTCCTCAGTGTCTGTACATAACTAGCCAGATCATACGTCTGTGTGTGTATTAGAAACGATATTCGATTATTATTATTATTATTATTATTATATTGGTATTCCGTAAAACACACGATCGTTAAAACACGTACTTCCGAAACTCTACTTCCCGCCGTTTTCAACAAAATGCATACCAATTTCAATTTCTTTTGAGTCACGTTAGTCAACAGTGTGTTCACGAATTTTAATATTAACTCTGCCGGTATCGCGCAGTAGTTGCACAATTCTCCGATAAATCTAAACAAACGCGATGTCGTTTAGACATAGTGGGTTTGGCCTAAAATACGTGATATATGCGCCGAACGAGTTGCAAAAAGGCGGAACGCACGGGGCAAAGTCAATTAAATCTGTTTCGCGCTCGTTAAATGATCAAATACTGCACGAGTAATATTAAGCGTTTGAGTTATTATTGCTCGTATACACTATAGTACATGCAGCTCGTCGGCGTAAAAAAAAATCATTAAAATCTCTTTAAAATCGCGTTTAATTGAATTATTTAACGTTTTCTATTCGCCGAAATACTCCCTTTTAACCGGCACGATCAGACCTCGCAATAGTGTTATTTATACGGTTTTCGATACTCGTTCCACAACGAGTCTATATACCTGTATTTATAAACGATACAGTAATTTTTTTTTGATATTAACTGCGAAATGATGTAATAAGCACGGGCGACGGCGTTTTTCTCATGTATTTATAACGTAAGAATATTTTACGAGCCTACCAATATTTAGAGTATTTCGAATCGTATACAGTAGTGTATAAAATACAATAGGATAGGAAATAAAATTGCCGCGTGTCAAACACGTTCAACAGAGTCTGCTGATGCAGCTGGGTGTCGGGGAAACCGTGACCCGAGTCGTGGCGGGTATTAGACACGTTTGTAACGCGATGTTATTACAATCAGTGGCGTGCAGAACATTTTCCAAACCCGAGGCAAACTAGGTAATTTGACTAATTACCCACCATATATAATATAAATAACGTATATAAATTATGTATAATATACATAATATATATGTTTTTAACCACTGAACCTACCCACCCACCCAAAAAATTACCGTGAGGCAACTGTCTCAAAAAATGTCTCTTCGGCACGCCACTGCAGATTACAATATTTATACAACGGCGGCGGAATTTGAAAATTGATTACAGCGATTTCGACAGTTTCGAAAAAAATCGTCATATTTTTTATTATTCTAAATAATATGTATAATTGTATTATATTATAATGTATTTGGAACGCCACTCAAATGTAATCGTTGCCGATTTTAATTATACATGACACTGCAGCGCGAGTCTTTTATAATAAAACGCGTATTACGCGTGTCGTTATTTAAGAAGTGATAATATTACACGTCGTGAGTTCCAAATAAACGATTTATATCGAAATCCATTCCGTGTATTATGATTTATATTATTACGCTTTATACAGTCAATAACGATAATAACTGCAAATCTACCACAGTATTACTTATATATCAAGTATAAGTAGTAAAAACTTACTGGCAAAACACCGGCATATAGCGTTTGTACGGCTGTTTGTTGTCTACGTGCTGTTTATAGAAAACAAAACCCGCGTTAATATATTATTAAAATGCACGCGCGCGTATACTATAAGTGATATATACTATTAGTAGTAGCTAGTACTTACGACGATGCTTTCTTTCATTTCGTTTTCTAGTTTTTCGATTAATAACTCCTCAAACGTCACTTTTGGTTTTTTTAACGTATTATTAAATCCTTCGTCGCTCACCATAAACCCGAGTAGTCTGGCGTAGTCTACCATGAACCTGGTCCTTATTAGTGCCTGTATACACGTGTGTTTAGTAAATACGCGTGAATTTTAAAAATTTAATATCGCGAGAAAAAAAGAAAATCGACAAATTTTCAAAAATACCAAGCTTTTCGCGTTCATCGCCTTTTTAAAATACGATTAATTTATTATTATGTAACTTTTTCTTTTTTTTTTTTTTTTTGCCACTCCTCGAACGTTTTTACTATCTCAGTATTTTAAATATTCTATATTACATACGATTAACACGCCAATGAATTTATTATTAATATTGTATTGAAAAACATTTTATATATATATATATATATATATATATATATCGGCGCGCGGGTATCAGTTAAAATTATTTTTTACCATAAAATGAATATCGAATTTAAAAACCGTAACGTATTAAGTAAAGTTTTTTTGGGGGGGGAGGAGGTTTTTGAGAAACGGAAATATATATCGCTACAAATTGCCTTTTATTGTCGATCGTTTCCAACACGTTTTATTTTTACCTGTTCAAATAATTCTTCCAACACATTTTCCAACACCGGCTTTGACCTGATCTTTAGTTTTACTATTTTGCAGTCGATAAGTTTAAAATTTATAGAGCTCATGCTTTTGGCCGCGTATTTCGCAAAATCCAATGTCATCTGCAATAAAACAACGTGTAGTACACTCCGCGAATCGCGCGGGCAAAAGTGTGGCTACTTAAAACAAAAGATAAAAGGTTAAACGCGCGCTTACTTTAGTCCGTCTCATCGTTCTCGGTTTGCACGTTTTCGTACTCGTCATCTGTAAAAATGCAAATCGAGATTAATATTTAAAAAAAAAAAAAGATAATAATAGTAATAAACCACGGGGAAAAGGCAAAAACCGAATGACACGCCTTTCTTGTGTTTGAAAAAAATTCTATAATTAAATTTCGTTTATAATAGAACAGAGTTAAAAAAATAGTCATTGAATTCACAATACTTAATGAGTTGTTATTGTATAAGAAGAACGACATCATTTATTTAAACGTATACTCGTGTATATATAACTGTTCGCGCGAGCGAATATAAAAGGAAAGGGTGGCTAATTTTCTTCTTTTTTTTTGTAAAAAAGAATAATATTTATTACCTCATCCGAAACCTCCAATATCATATATCACAAAATTATGGAAGAATGACATATATTATATGTAATATCAATATTCACGACCTGAAGTGATGGACGACGAGGATAGCCAAGACTCCGCATCGTGCTGAGCTTCACCACGTTCAATTGCGGAGGCGTCGTCGTCGTCTCCTTCGCCGTGTCGCGCGTCTCCACAACGCCAGGCGAAGTCACCTGCACGTCCGTAACGTGTCCGTCGAAGGCGCAACGACTCGACCGTGTTCCTGCAACAGATTCGACGACGGAATCTGTCGTCGACGCGTCTAACTCCACCGCGGACGTTGCAGGAACGTCTGTAAAACATAGTGTGTAGTTTACAATAATAATATAATAGTATATTGTTCGAAAATGAGACCGGGGGTTCTGTCTATCGATTATTTGGAGAAAACTAAGACGCGAAAAAAGAAAATTGACCAATTCCCTCGATACTCATTAAAATTATAGAAAAAATATTATATTTTCGCGGAGAACGTGAAGATTTAAAATAAATTCATTACTATATTATATAATTGAACGCGCGATAGTTTAATTTATATACAGACAGCCCGTTTTTCTTGTTCCTATATAGGTTTTCGTTGTTAATAAAAATTTGTTTGCTCAGCGAGTGTGTATTTCCCAGAGGTACTCGTATACGCGCCTCAAAGCCGCGGGGTAACGAATCGTATCGCACAACGAAAAAAATGGTTTTTAAAAAACAAACGGAATTCTTTTTATTATTGTTCGGCGTTTAAAACATAACGCAATGCACTAAGACGTTAAGAGAAAGTGTTAGAAGTTTTGAGCGGGAAAAATGTGCCGGAAAAACGTTTTTATTACATCGTTTAGAGACGACCGATATTGTAAGAAATAATTGTGCGAAAACGCGAAAAAGTATATAGTAAAGAAGATAAAAAAAAATTGTTTTCCTCTTTAATTTTTCTGAAAACCTTTTATTCGGACATACTGTATAACTTCTGTGGCGATCATTCGACTATAAACACAGCTTATAAATATAATATTATATATATATAGGTACCCGTTTCGACGAAAAAGTCCTCCGTAAACTCAAACGGATCGTCGTCAAACCTCTTCGCTTTGAATTGCGCGTCTTCCGGAATTAGTCTGTCCCAATCTATATACGTACACGCATATTAATTATTATTCGTAACCAGTGGCGTATTTATGGGGGGTCCAGAGGCATTGGACCTCCCCAGAACCAAAAAAAAAAAATTACTAAAGAGTAAAGATACTGAAATATATGCCGAGATAATATAGTTATATAAATACAATATACGTTAACTACAAGTACAAAATTAGTAATTACACACTATATAGGAATAATATTGTATATCTAACAATATAACCTACATATAGGTATATATGTATATAGATAAAAACCAATCTTGAAACACTACTATCTTATCGCGAGAAATCAACAATCGACACAGGCCGTTGATCAAATTCCGTGAACACGACGTTAAATGACGTTTTAAATGAACGGGACAGACGGCACATTATTGCCCAGGCCTCACTATATACGTCTATACGACTACAAAATATAGTCCTAAATTTTCATTAATTTATACAAATTTTTGCTTTATTGTCAACAACTATCATTTATTTTGTATTGTACCTATCACTGAAAAAAAATTTTTTAAATAAAATGTACTTATTTGTTAAAATTATCCAAAAGTATTTTTTATTAAATAGGTACCTTATATCAATATATCCTGTTGAAATTCTCAAAAAAAAAAAAAATTTGGACCCCCCAGAAAAAAGTTGAAAATACGCCACTGTTCGTAACAACATTAATATGAGGTAAAATCGAATGGAGGAGGAAGAAAAGGAAAAAAATATATTGATCGGTCCGTACTGAAAAATCATCCGAACGTTCGCGATTTAAGATATTGTGCGCTCGGAATATTATTCGATCGTATTGAAAAAAAAATAAAAATGTACCGTCGTCGATCCATCTCGTCTCATATAAATTGATGACGTCATTCACTAGCGCAAGCAGTTCGTGGACTAATACGTTGACTTTTTTTATCTTCCTCAGTGTCTGTACATAACTACCCAGATCATACGTCTGTGTGTGTATTAGAAACGATATTCGATTATTATTATTATTATTATTATTATTATTATTCCGTAAAACACATGATCGTTAATACGTACTTCCGAAACTTTACTTCCCGCCGTCTTCAACAAAATGCATACCAATTTTAACTTCTTTTGAGTCACGTTTGTCAATAGTGTGTTCACGAATTTTAATATTAATTCTGCCGGTATCGCGCAATAGTTGCACAATTCTCCGATAAATCTAAACAAACGCGATGTCGTTTAGACATAGTGGGTTTGGCCTAATACGTATATATGCGCCGAACGAGTTGCAAAAAGGCGGAACGCAGGGCAAAGTCAATTAAACCTGTTTCGCGCTCGTTAAATGATCAATACTGCACGAGTGATATTAAGCGTTTGAGTTATTAGTGCTCGTATACACTAGTATATGCAGCTCAGTGGCGTAAAAAGAAAAAAAAAATCATTAAAATTCGTCTCTTTAAAATCGCGTTTAATCGAATTATTTAACGTTTTCTAGTCGCCGAAATACCCCCTTGTAATCTGCACGATCAGACCTCGCAATAGTTATTTATACGGTTTTCGATACTCATTCCACAACGAGTCTACATACCTGTCTTTATAAACGATACAGTAGTTTTTTTTTTGATATTAACTGCAAAGTGATGTAATAAGCTCGGGCGACGGCGTTTTTCTTATGTATTTATAACGCAAGAATATTTTACGAGCTTACCGATATTCAGAGTATTTCGAATCGTATACAGTAGTGTATAAAATACGATAGGATAGGAAATAGAATTGCTGTGTGTCAAACACATTCAATAGAGTCTGCTGATGCAGCTGGGTGTCGGCGAAACCGTGACCCGAGTCGTGGCGGGTATTAATAACGTTTGTAACGCGATATAATTACAATATTTACAATGGCGGCGGAATTTGAAAATTATTGATTACAGCGATTTCGACAGTTTCGAAAAAATGTCATCTTTTTTATTATTCTAAATAATATGTATATATATATATATATATATGTATTTGGAACGCCACTCAAATGTAATCTTTGCCGGTTTAAATTATATGACTGTAGCGCGAGTCAGTGGCGTATGCACGATTTTTCAATGGGGGATCAGGGGCGGAATTATGCCTATGGGCCTAAATAAGGAACCTTATAAAAAAAAAGATCATTGGAGGGGATCTGACCCCACACCCCTCCTTTGTATACGCCCCTGGCGCGAGTCTTTTATAATAAAACGCGTATTACGCGTGTCGTTATTTAAGACGTGATAATATTACACGTCGTGAGTTCCAAATGAACGATTTATATCGAAATCCATTCCATGTATTATGATTTATATTATTAAGCGTATAGTCAATAATGATAATAACTGCAAACCTACCACATATATCAAGTATAAGAAAAAAACTTACTGGCAAAACACCGGCATGTCGCGTCTGTACGGTTGTTTGTTGTCTGCCTGCTGTTTATAGAAAACAAAAACCGCGTTAATATGTTATTTAAATGCACGCGCGCGTATATTATAAGTCATATAATATACTATTAGTAGTAGCTAGTACTTACGACGGTGCTTTCTTCGATTTCGTTTTCCAGTTTTTCGATTAATAACTCCTCAAATGTCACTTTTGGTTTTTTTAACGTATTATTAAATCCTTCGTCGCTCACCATAAACCCGAGTAGTCTGGCGTACTCTACCATGAACCTGGTCCTTATTAGTGCCTGTATACATGTGTGTTTTAGTAAATACGCGTGAATTATAAAATTAAATATCACGAGAAAAAAAAGAAAATCGACAAATTTTCAAAAATATCAAGCTTTTCCCGTTCATCGCCTTTTTAAAATACGATTAATTTATTATTATGTAACTTTTTTTCTTTTTCTTTTTTTTGCCACCCTTCGAACGTTTTTACTATTTCAGTATTCTAAATATTCTATATTACATATACGATTAACGCCAATAAATTTAATATTAATATTGTATTAAAAAACATTTATATATATATATATATATATATATATATATACAGCACGCGGGTATCAGTTAAAATTATTTTTTTACCATAAAATATATATCGAATTTAAAAACCGTAACGTAATAAGTAGAGTTTTTTTTGTGGGGTAGGGGAGGAGGTTTCTTGAGAAACGGAAATATATATCGCTACAAATTGCCTTTTATTGTCGATCGTTTCCAACACGTTTTATTTTTACCTGTTCAAATAATTCTTCCAACACATTTTCCAACACCGGCTTTGACCTGATCTTTAGTTTTACTATTTTGCAGTCGATAAGTTTAAAATTTATAAAGCTCATGCTTTTCGCCGCGTATTTCGCAAAATCCAATATTATCTGCAATAAAACAACGTGTAGTACACTCCGCGAATCGCGCGGGCAAAAGTGTGGCTACTTAAAACAAAAGATAAAAGGTTAAACGCGCGCTTACTTTAGTCCGTCTCATCGTTCTCGGTTTGCACGTTTTCGTACTCGTCATCTGTAAAAATGCAAATCGAGATTAATATTTAAAAAAAAGGTCGTGTTGCAGCAGGAACCTGTTTGGTCACCCCAGTGACTTTGTTTCCTCCATCGACACAAGCGCCACGCGCCGTTAATTCACCTGTTTTCAACCTATTGTTGAATGTCTCAGCACTAGTAGTTTTAAGAGTTGCGGGGGCCTGGCTGGCCACCCCCGCACCCTTTGGTAACGCGTCTGATGGATGGCCCCCCCCAGAATCCGTGGGGCCGACCTCCGCAGAGGGTGGATTAGCCGGCATTGCCGACATACCACCTGGGGTATATGTTCCATTATCGTTTTGTTCCATCATTCGCGTGGCATTAATGCGTGGGCTGCCATCTCCACGCATAGTCGTTGCCTTGGCGGGGGCTTACCAATCTCCCGTTGCAGTGAGCCGTGCCCGTTTGTGTCAAAGCCTGCTGTCGCCCGGAGAGGTGGCCAGTTTCTCCGGGGGGGTTGTGGTTCCCACGGCGATTGATGAGCCACCCGGCTAAGAGCATCCCAAACAATCGCCGCGGGGGTGGTCCCAGTCCTGGAATCCCCGACGGATGACCGGTCCGAAGGAAATGGTTTATTTTCGGGGTTTTCCTTCCCCTAGGACGGATGCCCGCCGAGGCTAAGGAGCCCGTCCTGCCCCTGGAACTGCTTAGTCAGGTTGTTCTCCGCTTCGTCCTGTCCAACATGGGAGACCCTGCTGGTGGAATACACCACCGATGGCATAGCACTAAGCTTCACAGAACAACCGCTCAAGCCCCCTCACCACGTCAAGGTGAGTTCCACGAGGGGGTAACTTAAAACATATTATGTATTGTAACCGTCCGTATTCAAATTATATTTATATCCTTTCTACTGCAGTATAAATGTTTAAGATATAATATATACATATTAATATATATATATATATATATATATATATTATATATATATATATATTATATATAAACGTTAGTTCGTTAGTTGCTAGGGAAATCAAATAAAAATTTGTAATCGATGTTATAAAAAAAAAAAAAAAAAAATTAGTAAACAAAACGATTTCCGTTGCTGTATGTGCCAACAAAAGATAGGATGTTATATAAAATATTCGCCATTTATAATAATATTATGTAGTTACGCTTGTTTATTGTTCGCGTAGTTACAGTAATTGTATATTACATTTTATCGAATACGAAAGAGAATTTAAAACGACGAAATCTATATTATATTATTATATAATATACTCGTAATAACAATACGATAAATATCTTAAAAACGACATTTTAATGTGTTCGATAAGCGTATTTTAAGAATACAATAAAAATACCCCCCGTTAATTTTTTTGCTTTGTTCTCCGCCATATTTCGTTTAAATCTTCTATTTTTCTTTTATTCGCAATATATTTCACCCATATATATATACACAATATATTGTAACAATATAGTGATATTTATGTAAAAATAGTTTTTTTGATATTTATTTTCAAACAGTAATTTAGTTTTTTATATATATATATTTCCATTTTCAAACAGTAAAGTAGTAATTAATAATATATATATATATAATAATAATAATAATAATAATAATAATAATAATTATTATTATTATTATTATTCAGAGAACGTAAACGTAGACGGTGGACATTTCTGTTTGAAATGCCGTAACTATATTATATTTCAGCTATAAAATTGTCGCCCGGTATACCTTAGAGCTCAGCCACGGTTCGATCTAGTGAAGAATTATTAGATATCGGTCGTCCGATTGCCTAAAGTTAAATTTAAAACGTTTGTTTTTGACGATCCGTTTAAAAAAAAAAAAGAGAAAAGTGCCCCGGCAATTGCCTTAAGAGGATGCTACACATCTCAAATAAGAGACTAAAAACTGGTTTACGCGAACATAAAACAACACCGGGGCTACAATCAAAATAAAATGATCAAATTTTGGTACCACATAGAAGAGAACCTAATCGATGTCGTAGCGTTTTTACTTTTTTATAAAGTCATTTTAATATTAATAATTGGTTTTTTTTTTTTACATATATAATACAAAATTGAAACAAGTTATGAAAAAAATTAAAACGCTACGACGTAGATTCAAGTTCTCTTCTCTGTAGCTCCAAAATTTGGTGTTTTTTTATTTAGATTGTAGCCCCGGTGTTTTATGTCCGCGCAAACTAGTTTTTACACAAAGTTACAGTGAATCGCATGTATTTTACTTTCAGTATAGTATCCTCTATGATGTTAGATATAGTACGATAGAGCGTTAAACACTATCGGTCCCCGGTCTCTCGGTTACGCGAAAGAACGGATCGTGTAGAGCCCTATACCGTCCGGTGCGACCGCAACGCTTATACACGGCCTCGAGCCCTCGGCCCCCGTTACCTGTTTAACGTCCGCCATCTCGTTGTCGTAAAATACAAACACAAAAAATAAGGAAAAAATTAGGAAAAAATTAGAAAAAAAACGAATATTGTATCAAAGTACAAAAACACTGTTGTTTAACGTAAAGAACGCGTATAAAACGTATAGAAAAGAAACAACAATGTGTAGGATTAGAAAATTGTCAATAATGCGCGTATGTTTTTGTGTGCGTCCTGTCCGGTTGATTGCTACTAGCACAATGAGACCGGGCAACGGTGCGCGAGGTTTGTAGATTTCGGAACGCGCGGTAACCATGGCGAATTGTTGATTTCGGAAAAAAGCCAGAGTATTAAACAAAACAAAAAAAAAAACCAATTCGTAGACATTTTAACGGTAACGAGGGTGGACACAGAGAGTCTGTGAATATTTTTACTGGCGCACACAGGGGTAGGGGGAGGCACAACCCCCTCCTACACTGAAAAATATTTAAGAGTCGTTTCATTTTTTTTTTTTTGATCGTACACTACATTATAAAGACAATACGAGTCTTTTGCCTACAAATAATAATATTGGTTAAAAAGTAAAGGACCCATAATATACGTTTTTGTAATGACTGCCCTCCACATGTTTTTTCGCCCGACAAAAAAAAATTCTCTGTGCGCAATACCGCTGTAACGTAGTTACATGCGTACCTATTATATATATTTATATATGATATGTATATATAGGTGTATATGCGTATGTCTGTATATGTATATAGGCACACACTGAGAATAATAGCATACTCATCAATTTACGACACTCACGACACACAATATTATAAATACATAAATACTTTGATTTTACAATTAAATACCGAAAAGGTTTATTAAACCAAGTATGTGACGCTATGTCGAGGAATCCAGTATCTGATCCCCTCACTATAGAACAAGAATTAGAAAAAGATAATGATTTAACTATTTGTCAAATAGAAACCGTCAATATACAGTTAGAACAACGAAAAGACCCAATATACAATAAAATAATATTAGCAATAGAAAATCCTGAAATCTCAGATCACATATGGGTTAGAAAAGCAAAAAATTATTTTATAAACAAAGAAAACATTTTAATGTATAAACATGTGTCTAATAAAAAAATAGTTAATCTCATGGCGTTACCCAAAAATAGAATAAATGAAATTTTGAGTAACTTTCACGACCATCCTTTTTCAGCACATTTAGGGATAGATAAAACTTATAAAAAAATTATTGAACGCTACTTCTGGCCGACTATGTACAAAGATATTCGTAAATTTGTAAGTTCATGCTTGAGTTGTCAAAAAAGAAAATCCGATAAAATACCTACATATGGACATATGTTAACATCACCAAAAATTTCGGGGCGACCTTTTGAAAGATTTACCATCGATTATATAGGACCAATTAATCCATCGAGCAATGGGAATTCATATATTTTAGTAGGTACATGCGCGACCACGAAATACGCAATCGCGAAACCATATAAACACGCCGACGCGAAATCCACAGTTGCATTTCTAATAGACGTAATTTCACAATACGGGGCTATAGGAGAAATTCATTCCGATATAGAGGTTTACATTTCACAAGTAAAGTAGTAAAAGATCTTCTTAAAGTTTTTAATATACAAAATACTAACTCCATAGCATATAGACCTCAAAGTCAAGGACAAACAGAAAAATTTAATGGAACGTTAATTGATATGATAAGCCATTTTGTTCAGGAAGAACCTAATAAATGGAATAAATATTTGAAATATGTATTATTTGCATATAATACAGCAGTTAACGAAACAACGAAGTACTCACCATTCTATTTATTACACGGATATAATCCACAATCTATTTTTGATTATAATTTTATTAGTACAGATCAGGGCTCGCAAACGTTATAGTAACGTTTTGATTATAACGTTATAATTGCAAAATATCAATTGAAACGAATATCAAAAACGTAACGATAATTTTAAACTACCACAAATTAAAACATATCATTAAACGAAATAATGTATTAACGTTATATATCAAAATATCAAAAACAAAAATAGAATTACCGTTATTTTAATTTTTTTTTTCCAATTTACTATGGAAAATATAAGCCTATGGTGTAGGTTTATTATAGTTCTATAATAAGGCTGGGTTCACATGGACGCGTACACGCGTGTCAGCTAGACACGTGTATTGAGATATTATACGGTTTCCGATATGTCTTTCGCGGAAATTCTCTTTCTACGGTTCTCACTGAAAAGTGTATAAAATCAAAAATTGAGGATAAAAGTTAGGACTTTTATAATCAATAAAGTTTAATGAATATTTATTAATGAAAACGTGCTATAGTCCAAATAACGTTAAAATATCGATAAACGTAAAACGTAAATATTATATAACGATAAAACTTTCTTTAACGTTAAACACAAATAATCCATAACGTTAAAATATACCATAACGATAAACGCAAAAGATAAATAACAATAAAAAACGTTAAAACGTTAAACATTATTAATTTTTCAAATGAGAGCTCTGGTACAGATACGTCATCAGATATTTTAGCGGAATTAAAAGTATTAAAAAATGTTAGAGACAAATTACCCGAAATCCTAAACGAAAATGTATTAAAAAATAAAAAACATTATGATCTACATAAAACTCTAGTAAATTTTCATCCTGGAGAGAAAGTGCTAGTTAAAACAGAAAATAGGAAATCGAAATTTAAAATTACACGAACCATTTAAAATTATACGAAAAATATCAGATGTAACATACGTTGTCGAAATAATTAAAAACGGACAGCTAATAAATGATTATAAACACGTGAGTCAGCTAAAAAAATATAAGGAACGTGAAAAATAAATATTATTATTTTCAATAAAATATTATTATTCAATAAATTTAATTACTATAATGTACAATATACTTTAGAGATAGGAATAAAAAAGGGGTAATTAAAACTATTATAAATATTACTTTAATTTTTTTTTCTTTCTCGAAATAAATATGAGTATGGATATTTTTATGATATTTTATTATTATTTTTTTTTAGATTACTTGTAATCAAATTGGGTGGTTAAAACAATTAAATAAATAAAAAAAAATTTTAATATATCATTTTAAATATGATAATTGTTTATTCATAAAAATGGGTTACGTGTAAGAATATTATATTCCATTAATAAAAAAAAGAATTTTTAATTGTATAATTTTAAGTGGAATAACAATTTTTACTATAAAGTAGATTTATAAAAACGGTTTATGTGTAAGAATATTACACATTAATAAAAAAAGAATTTTCAAATTGTATAATTTTAAGTAAAATAACAATTTATTACTATAAAATAGATTTATAAAAAATGGGTTATATTTAAGAACATTGCATTTATTAATAAAAAATATTTATATTGTATAATTTTAAGTATGATAAAATAGATTTATAAAAAATGGGTTGTGAAATATATATTGTAATTTTTTTTTCTCTTCTTTTATAAAGTCTTAATAGCTTTTCTTGTTGATTATTAACACAATCAATAATAATTTATAATCTATGAATCAACGTTTTTATGTTTTTATGTAGACATATTTTTTATTCTTTATAATAATTTCAAACACTATACTCTTTTTGTTAATTGTTTGACTGTTTGATTGTAATTTCTTATTAATTAATAATCAAAATTAAAAAAAAAAACCATAGAAATGTATAAAAAAAAATGTTTTTGTATTTGTGACACCATAAGAGTCAATATTGATGAAGAAAGAATATATATTTTAGAAAATCAAGGGAAGGAATTGATATTTTTGAAAGTAAACAATTGGGCAAATCGAGAAGTTTCTCAAAAAATTTTGTGAACCGGGATTCGAGGTCATCATTCCTGAAAACACGCAATAGTTATATCTATAGAAGATGACACGGCTCGTGTATGAGTAAACGAATCGTTTACACCACCGAGCCGAATATTATCAACTGTCCACCCCTTGCTGCGAAACGTTGACGAAAATACTTTACCGCCGTAAATATATTACGCGCGATTATAAGGTCGTCGCCTCCGGTACGTCGACGCGATAGACAGCGAAATATTCACGTACGTTAGGCTGCCCCCATTCGAAATTTGTAAAAAAATTTATGCAAATATTTAGCAAGGAATTCGCATGAATTTGCAAGACTAATTTGAGAATTTGCACGCCACTCCTTCGTCCGCAATTTCAATTTCAAGGGGGAGGGGCTGGCAAGACGTCACGCCAGCCCCCCATGGTAAATATTAACATTTTTCAAATTTTTTTTTTGCAAATATTTAGCACGCGATTCGCATGAATTTGCAAGACTAATTTGGAAATTCGCACGCCAATCCTTCGTCCGCAATTTCAATTTCAAGGGGCTGGCAAGACGTCACGCCAGCCCCCCCCCCACGGTAAATATTAACATTTTTCAAATTTTTTTTTTGCAAATATTTAGCACGCGATTCGCATGAATTTGCAAGACTAATTTGAAAATTCGCACGCCATCCCTTCGCCCGCAATTTCAGTTTCAAGAAAGGGGTAGGCAAGACGTCACGCCGGTTCTCTCCTTAGTAAATATTAACATTTTTCAAATTTTTTCTTTGCAAATATTTTGCGGACGAAGGAGTGGCGTGCAAATTCTCAAATTAGTCTTGCAAATTCATGCGAATTCCTTGCTAAATATTTGCATAAATTTTTTTACAAATTTCGAATGGGGGGGGGGCCAGCCTAACGTACGTGAAATATTCATATTTATAATAATACGATAAATTGCGATAATGTAATTAAGCAGCGTTGCTGATTACCCGCAAGTCGTATTGGGGTATTATAAATATGAATATTAAGATAGCGAAAAATATCTCTCGGGCGAACGACCGACCGGTCGAGCCGTTGAGATTGTTCGTGGCCGTCGGAGTGATATACGTGTGCGTGTCGTCATTATTATACATAATATTTCATAAAATATTGTACAATCATTTAATAAAAACCACCGTACCGAAATCGGTTAACGAACTTATTTTTTTTTAAATCGGTAGTGACATCACACCACATTACCACCGTGACAAAGAGGAAGCCTTTCATTGCATATTTGTTGATTATATGCAAAAAATTAATGATGTTGCCGAGAGTAAACACTACTGGAATTAAATTATTTCTATATTGAAACATCATTGGTACCATTGTTTTGATGTTTTGAACACAGTAAATTTATAGCCAATGCCTTACTATTTTGCACCGACTAGCCCTATGTAAATAAAAAGGAGCTCCAGTTGATCAATTGAAGAGGACAGCATCAATATTTGAACTATGAATTACCTACAACGATAGACCAGTATTAAAAAAAACAAGATTTGCCATTGTCGAAATCAAAATATCAATTTCCAACCGCGAACTTCAAATTCAAAGCAAACCATTATAATACTGTATACGAATTAAAATTTTTTTTTTCTTTTGTAAAGGTGGCTGTTATACACAAAAAAGAAAGGGGGAAATGTAACGTAGTTACATGCGTACCTATTATATATATTTATATATGATATGTATATATAGGTGTATATGCGTATGTCTGTATATGTATATAGGCACACACTAAGAATAATAGCATACTCATCAATTTACGACACTCACGACACACAATATTATAAATACACCTAACACAATAATAACACAGAGAGTTCGCAACACACCACCGTCCGGCAAACTCGATAGCAGCCACCCGTGTCATTTGTAAGTAATTATTACTATGCATTAATAAAAGATAAACAATTAGACATTACCAGTGGAACTCCATTATTGAATGTTATTAAGTTTTACCCCCGGCTACGTAATATTTTTATATCCAAAAGGTCCTGAAATCCTTCCCTGGATATCTTATGTGTTAACTGGTTCCCCGGCCACGTTACAGTATATTAGACATTTACTGAATTATATTTATACAATATATCCTGTAGTATTTTATATACTTTTTTTAAAATAAATATTTTAATAAATGTGACCAAAACTATTGAAAATTATGTATAAACAATTTTTTGTACATTACTTACAAAAACATTGTTCGGAACGATTTTTCTGTACACTTGATGTAGAGAATGTATCCATTGTCTTTTAATCACGTTGGATTTCTAAGAAACCAAACACATTATGATGTTAGATTTGAATTTAATAATGTAACTAAGTAAATTATTCATAGTGTAGTGTTTGAATGAAAAAATTTGATAATATTTTTGTATATTAATAGTTTTCACGAAAAATGGTCTATCTATTACTTCTTTTATGAAAGACCAGCAGTATCATTCTGGAGCAAATAAATGTTTAGCAGTAGTGTCATT